>JANFOE010000038.1:0-324711 GCA_025667525.1 Glebionis coronaria | reverse complement strand
ACACAGATAAAATGATCGATACAAACAATGAATAAACACGCTCCTCTCTATAATAACCTAAAATGCCGAGGAGCCGTTGAGGCTATGGGCTTCACAAGTGGGCTTGGGCTTGGTCCATTAACAAGAATAAGAGCTATCCAACTTCAGTCCTTCACACTACAAATCCATTGCACCAACAGTCCAAAGTTATAACTGAAATAATAAAAACAACATAATAAGTCCTTAAGGTTACATTAGGTTAGCAGATTAGGTCCTCATTTCAACATCCCCCTTAATCTGATAACCTATATAGGTTTATCATTCCAAATTCTTTGACAAACTTTTGGTGCAATTCTATGTCCAACCCTTTGGTCAAGATATCTGCAATTTGATTTGTAGATTCTACTTTAGCAGTTTTAATCACACCACTAAAAAAATTTTCCCTCACAAAGTGAAGGTCAATTTCAAGATGTTTAGTTCTTTCATGAAAAACTAGGTTGGCGGCTATTTTAATAGCTGAGTTACTGTCACAGTGAAGAGTGATTAGAAGTAGGTTCTTAACATGCAAGTCTTTTAAGACTTTGAGAACCCAAATCACTTCACTGGTTACTGAGGCAAGAGCTCTATACTCTGCCTCAGTAGAAGACTTAGAGAGAGTGTTTTGCTTTTTGCTTTTCCAGGAAACCAAGTTTTCATTAATAAACACACAATACCCAGTCACTGACCTTCTAGTGACAACACATTTTGCCCAGTCAGCATCAAAATAAGCATCAAGAATCATACCTATTTTTCTTGTGAAATGAATACCCAAACCTGGAGAGCTTTTGAGGTATCTTAGCACCTTAAAAGCATTTTGAGATGAGAGTTCAAAGGACAATGCATGAACTGACTCAAACAATGCACAACATAAGAAATGTCAGGCCTGGTGTTAGTCAGATAAATGAGCTTTCCCACAAGCTTTTGATAATCAACAATGTTAACAAGAAGAGGGTCCTCATTAGTAGGCTGATTAGTGATGACAAGTTTAGATGGCAAAGGAGTTTTAGCAGGTTTACAAGCAAGCATACCATACTCAGATAACAAGTCCAACACATACTTTCTTTGGTTTAAACAAACACCATTCTTAGTGTCAAAAACTTCAATTCCCAAAAAATACTTGAGCTTACCCAAGTCTTTAATCATAAACTTGGTTCTTAGAAAAACTCTTAAAAACTTTTCTATTTCAACAATATTATTCCCAGTTATAATTATATCATCAACATACACAAGTAAACAAGGAATAAATTACCCTGAGATTTAGTGTATAAGGAATAATCAGACTTGCTTTGAATAAAGCCATTTTCACAAAGAATAGATGTAAGCTTAGCATTCCACTATCTAGGAGCTTGTTTAAGCCCATATAAGGATTTCTTAAGCCTACAAACCAAGTTATCACCCCTAGGAAGATATCCTTGGGGTGGTTTCATGTACATAGTTTCATCAAGATCACCATAAAGAAAGGCATTATTGATATCAAGTTGGAAAACAGGCCAAGATTGCATGATAGCAAGATTAATCAAACACCTAATAGTGACCATCTTAACAACAGGGGCAAAGGTTTCATCATAATCAATTCCCTCTTTTTGGCCAAAACCTTGGGACAACAACCCTAGCATAATACCTCTCAATTTCACCACTAGACTTAAACTTTAAATTCCAAATCCATTTACACCCTAAAGCTTTCCTACCTTTAGGGAGTTCAACAGTGTCCCAAGTGTCATTTTCAAGCAAGGCAGCAAGATCAGAGTTCATAGCATCAACCCAATGATGATTCTGAGATGCTTCAAAAAAACTTTTTGGTTCACTTATTTTGTTAAGTTGAGTGACAAAGCAAAAATCTTGTTTATTAAGTTTGGAATATCCAACAAATTTTTCAAGTCCCTACTTAACTTTAGATTGGACAACAAAGTCATTATAGTTTTTGGGAAAAACAGAAGGTCTTGAGGACCTCCTCACACCTTGACCACCCTGAATATTGTTTATAGAGTCATCCCCAAGATTTCCTTCCATGTTTTGAACATGAGGGGAAGGAATGGGATTAATATCTAAATTTCCCTCAGAGTTAGCATTCTCATCAAGTGTGGCAGCCTCTTCCCTATTCAAACTGGCATCACTGGTATCATTGCCTGAGGCAATGTGTCCAGTGTCACCTAGACTTGGAGGTGGGCTACTAGCACTTGGTGACCAATTGTCACCATTATGTTTAGCTGCTCTCTCTTCATTATTGGGAAGTTCAGGGTCATCAATGTCAAAAAAATTCAACAAATTTAAGTCTTAAAAAGCATTTGACCTATTTTCTTTATTAAATTTATTTTTATTGTAATTAAAAACATAGTCTTTTGAAAGGAAATATGGTCTCAAAAAACTTAACATCTCTAGAAACAAAAAACTGATGCCTATCAAGACTGTAAATACTATATCCTTTTTGAGAACTAGAATAACCCATCATAACACATTTTTCAGATCTGCTAGAAAACTTATCTGAACTATTAAGAATAGTAGAAAAACACAGACATCCAAACATTCTGATATGAGAGAGCCTAGGACAAGTATTGTAAATCATTTCAAAAGGGTTTTTTTCCATTTAGCATAGAAGAGGGCAATCTGTTAATAAGATAGGTAGCAGTTAGCACACATTCAGTCCAAAATTTAAGAGGAATTCCTCCCTGAAACATAAGTCATCTTGCAACATTCAAGAGATGTCTATATTTCGTTTCAGCAATCCCATTTTTTATGGTGTATATGCACAGGAAGTTTGGTGTATGATGCCATTTTTTTCACAAAATACTTTGAAGTTTTGATTAACAAATTCAGTTCCATTATCACTTCTGAAGGTTTTAACATTGCCTATAAATTGATTTTTAATCAGATTATAAAAGTTTTGGATGTTAGAAACAACTTCATCTTTGGTTTTTATAAGGAACAACCAAACTGCCCTATTATAATCATCCACAACAGTCAAGAAGTATCTATGGCCAGAGTAACTAGCAACCCTATAAGGACCCCACAAGTCTAAATGAACAATAGCACCAAGGTTTTTAGTTTTATGATCACTTAAGGGAAAAGGATTTCTGGTATGTTTTGCTCTTTGACAAACTTCACAAAAAAAGGTTTTCTCATCTTTATCAATTTTTAAAGATTGTTTAAGAACATTAAGGGCAAGATTCAACAGGGTGTCCAAGTCTATAGTGCCAATCATAATGGGACAGAGAGCATGTATGTAACACCCCATTTTGATAAATGAAATGTCACGCGTAATTATAGCGTGTCATCAAAGCATACAAGGATAAATGTCTAAAACATTACACGACCATAAAAAGAAAATACCAGAATCAAACATCGGTAGTCCAAAAGTAAAGCTCATCACACACAAACATAAGTACTGTAAATGAAAGGACTAAACAATGTCCATGGAAAGAGTATCAAAGTATAGATAACACATAAAGTAAAGAAAGGCTAGAAAGCTTCCAGTCCATATGCACATACGCTTAAAGTCTACGAGCGTCCCTGAGTACCTGCCGTTTTGGGAACATGAAAAGGAAAACGGCTGAGCAATACGCTCAGTGCACGGATGTACAATAAAGCATGAATAATATAAGCATATAAGCATATAACAGCGGAAGAAACTAAGTCCCGAATAACCCGATTAAGTCTTAATAAAACTGGTTTTATAGTTTGAAAAGCCTTATGTTTATCTTGTAAAAACTGTTTAACATATTTTACCATTAGCCAATATAGGTCATGAAAATTCATCGTGCATGAATACTTGGAGGGGTGACCTCATCATGCAAATTAGAGGGGCTGCCTCTAATTTAATATACTAGTTTTTGGGTAGGAGGGATCAGCTCCTTGTGAAGGATGCAAGACACACACCACATTCACACTAAGTAATCTGTTGAAAACATGTAACTAGGATGCACCCATACGCCCCACATGATAAATATAATAATATGGCTAAAAGCTGAAGGGACGCCACGAGCAATCACTCCGCCGTGGGGAAGTCATAACACCAGTGCCTCTAGTGTTATGGTTATGGTACCTCCATAACTAGGTGAAACTGGTCATGCATGTATATGGCTTTAGGTATTCTAATTAAACATAAGCAATCAAACATATAAACTTATACTATGGGAAAACAGTTGGCTGCATACAGGGAATCCTAATAAGGAAAGAATGTCCATACTGAAAGGACGGGAATCCATACCTTATGTCCAGTGAACGAAGAAGACGAACGGAAGAGAGTCCTACTTCGGTATCACTAATGCTACATAAATACATACGTGTATAAGTATCTGATTACTGAATACGTAACTGGTTTTATGTCATATCTTAGCTTATTTTATACGTTCATGTCATGTTTTACTGTTTTAAGCTTTATACTGTGTTTACCTTATATTCTTTCTATTCTGATTAAGTATTACTTGTATTTCATGTATTATTATACTTGCTGTGTAATAATAAGTAACTTTCTAAAAATAGCAGGTTTCCTAAAATAGAAAGTTTCCAAAAATAGAAAGTTACCAAAAATAGAAAGTTTCCAAAAATAGAATTACTGTTTAAAATAGATAAGTTTCTAAAAATAGAAAGTTTCCATAAATAGATTAGCTGCCTTAATTAAATAAGTTTCTAAAAATAGAAAGTTTCCATAAATAGATATAAGGTGGTTAAATAAGCTAATTATATAAGCTTAAGTGTTTTCTGATTATTATTCTAAGTCATGTGGTTACAAAGTATAGTTTATTAATTATTACATGTAAATTAAATAAACTATAGGTTAAAAGTATTTAATTAAATATATCATGTTTTTAATTAAATTAAGTTAAAATACTTAGGTTAAAACATGTATTATTAACTATTAATAATATAACCTAAGTCATGTTAATTAATTATTTATAGTCATGGTTTTAATAATTTTTTAATTATAAAGTCTAATTAAATATAAATACTTAGGTTAAAATTCATGATCTATGAATTAAATTTATAACCTAAGTCATGTACATTAAATTAATCATGTCATGTTTTATTAATTTAATTTTAAAACATAACTAGTAAAATTATAAACCTTACAAATAATCTATGAACCAGACCCGTGACAAGAAACCATGAACCGGACCCGTAATCAACACCATACCCCGACCAAGGTTGGGGTTCCCCTTGTTTTGGCTTCTGCCGTGGGACCACCACCACCATACCGACACCATATGGTCTCGGTGGTGGGTAATAAGCCAAGCCGAGACCCCTTAGGGGCTCGGTTAGGCGTCAGCTAGACCACAACACCCCTAAAAACCCTTGTTTGATTTACCCCATAATCCTTAACATGTTTAGAATAATTGTTTTTAATTAGTTTAATTAAAAACACCATGATTTTATGTGATTCAATAAATCAAAACATAAAGAAAAGGGTTAAAAAGTTATACCGAATACGTGGATCAATTAAGGATGAACACACACGAATGCTTGCACAATTTCCAAGATCAAAATCAACCCGAACACCCCTTTTGGTGTCCTTGAAACCGGCGGCCAAAGAGAGAAGGAAGAAAGATTTAGGGTTTTTGTTATTTTCTTGTTTTGTGATAAATGACACAAGTTTTACCCCCTTAACCCCTTCTTAGTAAATTTTGCATGGGCTAAGCCCATGCTTCTATGTATGTCGCGGGTAAGGGCCCCACATGGGGTAACCCGTACTTTTCTCGAGTCTAAAATATTCTAGTGTGTTCTCGTGTTTTATCGTGTTCGTGTTTTATGTGTTCTAGTTAATTATTGATCGTGACTTAATATATTTATTCGTGTTCGTAATAAATATATATACGTAATTAATATTAGCTCGTGATTAAATTACGTTCATGATTTCATGATCGCATGTTCGTAATTATAATTATTATTTGAATAATTATCGTGTTTTCATACGTAATAAATACTTATCGTGTTCTAACACGTACATAATACTTAAAATTCTTATACGTGAACGTAAACATGCTATAAAAGGAAATTTCTAATCATGTACGTACGATCTAAAGGGTACTATTCATGGTAAAAACATGCGGGTTTTACAACTCTTCCCCCTAAAAAGAATAATTCGTCCCCGAATTATCGATAAAGTAAACTGGAAAAGAAGAACATACCCGAATTCAAAATATGAAATGACGGTAAGAAGCCCGGATAGACTCCTCTGTTTCCCAAGTGGCTTCCCGCTCGGTATGATCCCTCCAAAGGATTTTGACGAATGGAATCGTCTTCCTTCTCATGACTCGTTCTTGTCTGTCAAGAACTCGTTCGGGTTCTTCTATCAAAGTGAGATCTTCACGTATCTGTTCCATTGGATACTGAACCATGTGAAGGGGATGATATTGGTACCCTCTGAGTAAGGACACATGAAACACATTGTGTACATGCGAAAGCTGCGGAGGTAACGCTAAACGGTAAGATACTTCACCGACTCGTTCAATGATATCAAACGGTCCGATGAAACGAGGACTGAGCTTCCCTTTAATCCCAAAGCGTCTAATACCACGTGTTGGCGAAACCTTAAGAAAGACGTGATCTCTGATGAGACTGCTTTTATACATAGTCTCATCGTCCAAAAAGGGCTTTAAATGCATTCAATATCATGAAAATGGCCAAATATATGCTTGTGTTTGTTGCTTGTGTATTTTAGGTACGGATATTGAGAAAATGACAAAAGATAACAAGAATCATACAAAAACGAACACGGGAAACGAAGCCGCACAATGAACCAAGCCCTAATGAAGATTTTCCAAAGAAAACCCTTGAAGATTTGAAGATTATGCAAGAAGGGTCCTCTAATATTGAAGAATTAACACTTTATACCCTTGATCTGATTGGTGTATTTTGTATACACCTCATAACATGTTAATTTAGTATATTTATATATTTATTTTTCGTTATATATGTACTTTGAGTGTGTTTTGTGATTATATAGGTTACGAGTGAAGTGGAATAAAACTGGACGCTTAATTAATTTTTTGGAGAAAAGACATTGTGAGCGCCGATGAATGAAGAAAAAATATTGAAGAATAAGATTTGTGCGTGTCGTAATATTTTCGGTCATCTTTTATTTGTCTGGGCTTCGTTTGAGCAATTGTTGGTGTTGAGTTATATTTTATTGGGCCAAAGTTATTATATGTTAAAAGAATAAAAAAAATAGTTTTGGCCCACTTGGACCCAATGGCCCAATATTTAACCGACATTAATAAGTATAAAAGAAAAAAACAAAAAGAAAAATCAAGAGGAAGGGGATTTGTTTTTTTTTGGTCGATCATCAAAGATAAAAAAAAAACAAGGACGATTGTTGATCTGATGAAGGTCGACAGTGGAAAAAAAAACAGAGAGATTCGGTTGGTGGGAGCAAAAGCAAAAGGAAGAGACCATTCATCAAAAGGCAAGAAAAGAGTTAATCATTCGTCTTTTTGGTGTACAAACGCAACAAAAGGAAAAAAGAAGAATTAGAAGTGTTGATTAGGCACGATCGCCGAGGTATAAACAAACATAGTTAAAAAAAAGAATCTTGGCCAATTATGAATTGTTTTCATACGAAAACAAAGAGAAGTAAGGAATATATGATTCTATATTTTATTTGTGTTACTTTTTATAGCATTATCTCCGACTAATTTTGTTGTAATTCCTTCCGGTAACTTTATTTATGGTTTGATCATTACTTTTGGGTTATCATATTTTTACTACATTGATTTATGATTTATTTATAAATTATTTTTATTGACTTAATATTATGATTAATTATTTGTGTTAGACAATTTATTGTTAGTTAACGATTCATACTTATTTTATTTAGTTAAAAAAAGATGGTCGTATAATAAACATAAGTTGTACCTAAATAAATTATTAAAACATAATTATTGGTTGGACTAATATAAGATTTATTATCGCGAGTTATTGATAAACATAATAAATGCCGACATTAATTCATTCATATTAAGTCAAAATAATCTTTGTAATC
Organism: Glebionis coronaria; assembly: GCA_025667525.1. Taxonomy (NCBI): domain Eukaryota; kingdom Viridiplantae; phylum Streptophyta; class Magnoliopsida; order Asterales; family Asteraceae; genus Glebionis; species Glebionis coronaria. The sequence continues at coordinate 316,718 of JANFOE010000038.1, read as the reverse complement.
GGTTCTAAAAAGTTTCAATAATCCATTAGTGTGATCAACCATAAATATTAGGAGCTGGAAGGGATTACATTTTTCTTTTAATTGTTTACATCTTTATTTTATTTTTCTAGCTTTATTATTAGCTTAATAATTATTTTAATTTTTAATCCGCATTTTTATCATCAAAAGTATTTTAGTTGTCAGATTTCAAAACCAAAACCTTTATTGATCAGTGATCACCTTAAAACTTAAACTAAAACCACATAGTCCTCGTGGATCGATACTCATTTACCCTATCTAGTATAAGGTAATTAGGTTATTTTTTTGACCGGCACTTCGACGTCGATCAAATTTTGGCGCCGCTGCCGGGGACTCGGTGAGCTTTTCGTTTAAGTTTTTGTTAATATTTTTCTTTAATAAAATACAAAAATACAAAAAAGATTTTTTTTTTCTTGTTTTGTTTTGTTTTGTTTGTTTGTTTTGTTTCTTGTGAGTGTGCAGGTTAGTGTATGCGCACACGTAGATCGGGACGTACATCACCGTTAGCTTACGATCCCGAGGTTGAGAAAAGTGCGAGGTTGAGAAGGAAGACGTTTCGACAGTTTTCTACTAATCTTGATTTTTCAGGTTTAGCAGAGCTTTTCGCTGAAATGCCAGGTGACGAAGATGCTGGCGGAAGTGCTAGCGGCAGTAGTAGCGGAGGAGAATCTCCACCACGGGGTGTTGATTCTTATTACAGGCCGGGGATCTTCGAGGATCCCTCGCCTATCGTTTATCCGGATCCAGTTAAAGGGGTTACAAGTAACTTCAAGATCCAGCCGAACCTCATAGCAATCTTGCCGGTGTTTAGAGGTCGTGAGGAACCATACGCACATCTGTGAGAATTCTTCTCAATTGCTGACACACATCAGGTTAATAACATTACCAAGGATGAGGTAAGACTTCGCCTTTTTCCTTTTTCTCTTAAAGATCAAGCTAAGGACTGGTTCTCATTTCTTGAGCCAGGTAGTATTAACTCATGGTCTGAAATGCAATCTGCTTTTCTTGAGAAATTTTATTCTATAAGTAAAACTGCTGCCATTAGGAATAAGATTAAATCCTTTCGTCAAATCCCAGGCGAGTAGTTTCATGAAGCATTTAATAGACTTAAGGGGTTATTAAGAACATGCCCTCATCACGATGTTCCAAAATGGGAGCTTGTCAAAGTCTTCTATGATGGGTTGGATTATAACAACCAACAATTTGTGATGGCCACTAGTGGGGGTATGTTTTTCTCGCGACCTATGGAGGAAGAATGGGAGTTTTTTGAAAAACTAAGCAAAGGTTCTAAGACCCAAGCTTCAGTGGATCGAAACAACCACCCATCTTCCGCCAATTATGTGTCTAACCAACGTGGCACAAATTTTGAAATTAGCGAGTTAAGTAAGAAAGTTGATCTTTTGTTGAAAAATATAGGAAAAGGTGTTCCAAATGTGTCTAATGTGTCGCATAGTGGGTGTTCAATGTGTGGTGATCCAAGTCACTCTGTTGATAATTGTCAAAGTTGGGGGGCGCCACCGAATGAGGAGGTAAATGGAGTCTACGGTGGTCGTCCACGAAAGGACCCATTCTCCGAAAGTTACAATCCTGGATGGCGCAATCACCCCAATTTCCGTTGGAAATATGAAGACACTCGCCCTAATAATGCCCAACAACAACACTATGGTTACAAACCAAGGTATGAGGGTGGCGATTCATCTAATTTCCAACAAAATTCTTACAATCATAGGCCACAACAACAATATCCAAATCAGGGCCAAGGCCAAGATGACAACCGTCTCTTGAACCTTGACCGAAAGTTTGATAGGCTTATGGATTCATTATCTACCAACAATCAAGAGATTAATAGAAAATTTGAGGTCACTAATCAAAGACATGAGACCACTACTAAATCTATTGCAACTCTTGAGAGACAAGTTGGTCAATTAGCGGATCAATTAAGCAAAAGAGATGAGGGAAGGCTACCGAGCTACCCCACCATGAATCCCGCACACAAGAAAAATGGAAATGAGCATGTGAATATGGTGACATCTCTTCGAAACGGTAAAATCTACAACAATGACAAGGGAATTCCAAATTCTCCTGATGTCGAGGATTTCGTCACCGATGAGCAAACTATTGTTGAAGGTAAAAATTATGATAATGTTAAGTCCGGTTCTGAGTTGGTAAATGATTTGTTAAATGATATTCCTAAACCAACAACACCGAATCCTAAAGCTACTGAAACTCCCGAAGTTGAGGAGGGTGGTGTGCCCAGCACACCTTACCCTACGGCTTTGGAGAAATCGACATCTGCAAAGTTAGCTAAAAAGGGTCCTCATACTGAGGATATGTGGGAGACTTTCAAGCAAGTTAAGATCAATCTCCCCCTTATTGATGCTATCAAGCAAATTCCTGCATATGCTAAGTTTTTAAAGGATTTGTGTACCCAGAAGAGGAAGCTGAAGGCGTCTTTGCCTAAAAAGATTGACCTAACTGAGCATGTTAGTGCAGTCTTATCTAGCTCCCTTCCTCCTAAATTCAAAGATCCTGGAGCACCGTTGATTTCAGTGGTGGTCGGAAATATTGCCATTAAGAAGGCGCTCCTTGATCTTGGTGCCAGTATTAACATCCTTCCTGCTAGTTTGGTTGATAAGTATGACTTAGGAACTCTTCGTAAGACAGACACCATTATTTCCTTAGCCGATCGATCTACCAAAATTCCTAGAGGTATCTTAGAGGATGTTATTGTGAAAGTTGATGATTTCTATTACCCAGTTGACTTCTTTGTTATGGATACCGAGTCACAATACAAAGATGTTCAACCAACTATTATCCTTGGCCGGCCATTCTTAGCCACGATAGATGCTAGGATTAATTGTCGAACTGGCGCCATGGATATTGCATTCGGTAATAAGAAGATAAGATTGAATGTGTTTAATTCTATGAATTCTCCTACGATGAATGAATGTTACCAAGTAGATGTGATTGATGAGGAAGTTCAAAAGTATGCATCCCGTATGCTTAAGAATGATCCTTTGGAATTATATCTAACTGGTGATAATGAGGAGATTCTTGATGTTGCTGAAGTTCAAGAGATTCAAGAGTGTTTGGTCAGTTCTTTGGACCATCAAAAACCACCCTGGTCTTATAAAGTGGAGCCCTTAGCTTCTACTTTTGACACGGCCACGAAGCCGTCTTTGGAGGTGCCTCCAATTCTTGAGTTAAAACCTTTGCCATCCAATCTCAAATATGCTTTTCTAGGTCCTAACAATACATTACCCGTTATTGTTGCTTCTGATCTTTCTGAATCACAAGAGGAAGCACTTTTAAAAGTGCTTTCCAAGCACAAAGCAGCAGTGGGATGGACAATTGCAGACTTAAAAGGGATCAGCCCTTCATTATGTATGCATCGAATTGTTACAGACCCAGATATTAAGCCAGCAAGAGATGCGCAAAGGCGTCTAAATCCTAATATGAAAGAGGTAGTCAAGACGGAAGTTCTTAAATGGTTAGATGCCGGTATCATCTATCCCATCTCGGATAGTAAATGGGTAAGTCCTACTCAAACGGTGCCTAAAAAGGCCGGAATCACCGTTGTAGAAACCGAGAATGGGGAAAAGCTCACAACCCGACCAGTTACTGGGTGGAGAGTTTGTATAGATTACCGTAAGCTGAATAATGCCACATCTAAAGATCACTTCCCACTACCTTTCATTGATCAAATAGTTGAGAAGCTTTCTGGTAAGAAATTCTATTGCTTCTTGGATGGGTACTCCGGTTATAATCAAATACCCATCCATCCTGATGACCAGGCCAAAACTACGTTTACGTGTCCATATGGGACGTTTGCATTTCGAAGAATGCCTTTTGGCCTGTGTAATGCACCCGCTACCTTTCAGCGGTGTATGATGAGTATCTTTTCTGACATGGTTGGAGAATCTGTAGAGATATTTATGGATGATTTCTCCATCTTTGGTCAATCTTTTGAAAGCTGCCTTGATCAGCTTGAAAGTGTGTTAAAAAGATGCACCGAAACTAATTTGGTGCTTAGTTGGGAGAAGAGCCATTTCATGGTTCGTGAGGGAATAGTATTAGGGCATGTTGTGTCTGAAAAAGGATTTGAGGTTGACCGTGCCAAAGTTCAAGTAATTTCGACCCTTCCTCCTCCCACTACCGTCAAAGGTGTACGTTCTTTTCTTGGTCATGCCGGGTTCTATAGGCGATTTATTAAAGATTTTAGTGCTATATCAAAGCCTCTTTGTAATCTACTCTTAAAAGATGCATGCTTTGACTTTAATGAATCATGTCTTAAAGCATTCAATATGCTTAAGCAAAAGCTTGTAGAAGCCCCTATTCTGCAATCACCTGATTGGTCGAAGCCTTTCGAGATCATGTGTGATGCTAGTGATTATGCCGCTGGGGCGGTTCTAGGACAGCGGGTCGATAAGAAACCCGTTGTGATCTTTTATGCTAGTAAGACTTTTTCAGAAGCTCAAATGAATTACACCACTACTGAAAAAGAGTTGTTAGCCGTGGTTTTTGCTCTTGATAAGTTTAGGTCCTATATTTGGGGGCATTCTAAGGTGATAGTATTTACAGATCATAGTGCCTTAAGACATTTGTTGAATAAGAAAGAGACAAAACCGAGGTTGCTTAGGTGGATTTTGCTTTTACAGGAATTTAATCTAGAAATTCGGGATAAAAAGGGGTCAGAAAATGTAGTTGCTGACCATTTGTCTAGAATTATCCCTCCGCCGTTCAACCCTTCTGATGTGATTAAGGAAAGCTTTCCGGATGAAAGTTTATTTGAGGTTTCTAAGGTTCCTTGGTACGCAAATATAGTTAATTACCAAGCTGTTAAAAAGCTCCCGGATTTTTGGTCCAAGCACCAAAGAAAATACTTCTTCTCCCAGTTGTAGCATTATTTTTGGGAGGATCCGGAACTCTATAAGGTGTGTGCTGACCAAGTTGTTAGGAGATGTGTTCCTGACCATGAGCATATGGACATATTGGCTCATTGCCATTCTTATGCATGTGGTGGTCACTTTGGTGCTACGAAAACTGGGCATAAAGTCTTACAAAGCGGTTTCTTTTGGCCGACTATATTTAAGGATGCCCAGTCTTTTGTGAAAGCATGTATCGTTGCCAACAAGTTGGAGGGATTTCAAGGCGTGATCAAATGCCTATGAATCCCATACTTGTTGTTGAGATCTTTGACGTGTGGGGTATTGATTTTATGGGACCATTCCCCACTTCCCATGGCAATGTTTACATTTTAGTGGCAGTTGATTATGTGTCTAAGTGGGTAGAGGCTGAGGCGACTAGAACAAATGACCATAGTGTAGTTCTTAAGTTTGTTAAGAAAAATATCTTTGCTAGACATGGAATTCCTAAGGCTATAATTAGTGATGGGGGTTCTCACTTTAAGAACTTTAAATTTGGGAAATTACTGAAACACTATGGAGTTAATCATAGGATAGCTACCCCTTATCACCCACAGACTAGTGGACAGGTGGAAGTATCTAATAGGGAGATTAAGCGAATTTTGGAAAAGACCGTTCGTAGTGATAGGAAAGATTGGTCCTTGAGGTTAGATGATGCTTTGTGGGCATATAGGACGGCTTTTAAGACTCCTATTGGTATGTCACCGTATAAGTTGGTATATGGCAAGGCATGTCATTTACCGGTTGAGATAGAGCATAGGGCTGAATGGGCGATTAAGACTGTTAATTTGGATTTAGAGAAAGCAGGTAGTTCTAGGAAACTTCAATTATCTGAACTAGATGAGATTAGACGTGATGCTTATGAGAGTTCTAGGATTTATAAGGAGAAAACCAAAGCTTTTCATGATCGACACATCACCAAGAAGTCCTTCTTGGTTGGTCAAAAAGTTTGGTTATTCAATGCTAGACTTAAGCTTTTTCCTGGAAAATTGAGAAGTAAATGGACGGGTCCATACGTTGTGACTAAAGTCTCTCCATACGGAGCCATTGAAATAAAAAATATGGTGGGAGGAGAGCCTTTTAAAGTTAATGGACACCATTTAAAGCCGTATGTTGAGTTAGAGAGTGATCAGGTGGAAACGGTGGATGTGGTTTACTTGGAACCAATCCAACCGTCTCAATAGCTCATACGAGTTATGTCTGGCTAAAGACGGTAAACTTAGCGCTTCGCGGGAGGCAACCCGTGGTTTGTGTAACTTTGTGGGTGTGTTCACTACAAACCCTCACGAGACAAAACTCGTCCAGTCGGGCTACCGAGTGGTTTAAAGGCTTGTTGCATACGCTAAATGCAACCGTGATTCCTACAAAAGTGAGTTAGATTTTTGTTTTTTGTGTGAGTTTGTCAAATTGATTTTTAACCAAAATTTCAATTTAAAGTTTTTGCATTAGGGACAATGCAATGCTTTAAGTTGAGGTGGGGGTTGGCACATGTGTTACATGTTTTTGTGTGAAATTTTGGTCAAAATGGGTTAAAATAAAATGTGATTTTTGGGAAAAATTGAAAAATTTTAAAATTTTAAATCACATTATAAGAGTCTTGTGCTAATTAGATGTGGAAGTCTCTTCTACATATATGTTTGTTGAGTGTTTGCAGATTCTAAAGATTAGCTTGTGGATGATTTATTGGAGCAAGCTAGAAGATTTGGCCATAATTATCAGGTGCACCCGATTCCATTGTATAATTTGGTTATTAAGTTGATTTGATTGTTTACATGTAGTTAGGCATATGTATAATTAGATGATCAAACCACGCCGGTTGAATTCCCTCTACTTACCTTTGCTTAGATCGAGTAAAAAGTTTGAATAAATAATATGAAATATAGTAATGTAATAGTTGGGTTAGGACATGTAGAATTGATCTTATTCGGCTCGCCGCCCGCGCACGGTGGCCTTAGAAAAGAGCTGGAGAACTGTCATAATTATTGGTGGTAGTCATATGCTGGGCTTGCCTATCTGATTCGTCACCCGCGCAAGGTGATACTTTAGTTGTTAGCATGGGTCAGACGCCAATTTTTATGATGGATAGCATTGCACTTAGCTGAGACAATTTTATGTGAAATAACCCAATCCTTGTATTATTGTAATGAAATTAAAAAGATTAGTTTAATTTAGTGCATTGTATAATTATACTATGTGGTAGATAACTCCATCATGTGATGTACCAGTAGGCACGAAGTATAACTGTTCCCATTTAATTAAACAGACTTAATTAACTGGTTCTCATGTGCCAATGTGTCGTAGTATGCACCTATAGGATAGATATTCATTTTTCTGAATAATTGGTCTTTATATCAACCTTAAAGGAGTGTATAAAGCGTTCGGGATGACTTGTATAAGAAACGGTCTCGAATGGCTAAGAAAGAGAGAGCTTATGTGTGATGTGAAAAAAAAATGTGAAAAGAAAAAAAATGAAAAACAAAATGTGAAAAGAAAAAAAAATGATGAGAAAAAAAGTGGAAGTATATAAGCTAAAAGTATGATGGCTTATGATGTGCTCTTATGGTATAAAAACTCCAATGTTATAAAAGGTGTACGATATTCTCACCTTTTGTTTTAGATTAATGTTTATATTGATTATAGGTGTGTAATAGGTACGTTGGATACATGGTTAATTATATGAAACTTAAAGTAAATGGAATCAATGGGAATGGTTATGCTAAGTGTTTAAGAAGGACAAAAATATTGGTAATCATTTTGGATTATTTGTCATGTAGGATGGTTATTAGTGTATTAGGTTGAATGTGATCTTTTTGATGAAATTTCAATAGTATGATTAAAAATTATGAAATTAACATGCTTGTATATTTTTATTTTATTTTTACTTGGGACACGTAAAAGGTTAAGTTCGAGGGGATCTGATTGGTGTATTTTGTATACACCTCATAGCATGTTAATTTAGTATATTTATATATTTATTTTTCGTTATATATGTACTTTGAGTGTGTTTTGTGATTATGTAGGTTACGAGTGAAGTGGAATAAAACAGGACGCTTAATTAATTTTTTAGAGAAAAGACATTGTGAGCGCCGATGAATGAAGAAAAAATATTGAAGAATAAGATTTGTGCGTGTCGCAATATTTTCGGTCATCTTTTATTTGTCTGGGCTTCGTTTGAGCAATTGTTGGTGTTGGGTTATATTTTATTGGGCCAAAGTTATTATATGTTAAAAAAATAAAAAAAAAATAGTTTTGGCCCACTTGGACCCACTGGCCCAATATTTAACCGACATTAATAAGTATAAAAGAAAAAAACAAAAAGAAAAATCAAGAGGAAGGGGATTTGTTTTTTTTTGGCCGATCATCAAAGATAAAAAAAAACAAGGACGATTGTTGATTTGGTGAAAGTCGACAGTGGAAAAAAAACAGAGAGATTCGGTTGGTGGGAGCAAAAGCAAAAGAAAGAGACCATTCATCAAAAGGCAAGAAAAGAGTTAATCATTCATCTTTTTGGTGTACAAACGCAACAAAAGGAAAAAAGAAGAATTAGAAGTGTTGATTAGGCACGATCGCCGAGGTATAAACAAACATAGTTAAAAAAAAGAATCTTGGCCAATTATGAATTGTTTTCATACGAAAACAAAGAGAAGTAAGGAATATATGATTCTATATTTTATTTGTGTTACTTTTTATAGCATTATGTCCGGCTAATTTTGTTGTAATTCCTTCCGGTAACTTTATTTATGGTTTGATCATTACTTTTGGGTTATCATATTTTTACTACATTGATTTATGATTTATTTATAAATTATTTTTATTGACTTAATATTATGATTAATTATTTGTGTTAGACAATTTATTTTTAGTTAACGATTCATACTTATTTTATTTAGTTAAAAAAAAGATGGTCGTATAATAAACATAAGTTGTACCTAAATAAATTATTAAAACATAATTATTGGTTGGACTAATATAAGATTTATTATCGCGAGTTATTGATAAACATAATAAATGCCGACATTAATTCATTCATATTAAGTCAAAATAATCTTTGTAATCGGTTCTAAAAAGTTTCAATAATCCATTAGTGTGATCAACCATAAATATTAGGAGCTGGAAGGGATTACATTTTTCTTTTAATTGTTTACATCTTTATTTTATTTTTCTAGCTTTATTATTAGCTTAATAATTATTTTAATTTTTAATCCGCATTTTTATCATCAAAAGTATTTTAGTTGTCAGATTTCAAAACCAAAACCTTTATTGATCAGTGATCACCTTAAAACTTAAACTAAAACCACATAGTCCTCGTGGATCGATACCCATTTACCCTATCTAGTATAAGGTAATTAGGTTATTTTTTTGACCGGCACTTCGACGTCGATCAGTATCTTCATAATTACAAGATTGGTCCCTAAAGTTTGTCAATATTACAAAAAGGGCCCTCCACTTTGAAGAATTGGCAAGTTTAATCCCTCAACAAAACTAAATTGTCAATATTAGTCCTCCTCAAAGACAAACACACCATGGAGGACTTCAAGTTACAAGAAATTACAAATTTGGTCCTTTAAAAATGTCAAAATTACCAAAAGGACCCTTGACTTTGAAGAAATGGCAAAAATGGTCCCTCATTAATCATGACTTGGCAAATTCAGTCCTCCAAGAAGTCAAACAAACAAGTTAAGACCATTATCATTGAAGAAAATGCCAAAACAGCCCTTCAAGAATCCTGAAATGGCAAGAAATACCCCTGAAAATACTTTGGAAAAGTATTTGGGGCAAAAGTGTGAAAAAGAAAACTTGAATTACAAAGGGAATCCGGATTTGGTTTATTTAGTTGCAAGTGAAAAGAGTTACAAAGATGAGGGGTAAATCTGGGCAGACATCACAACTTACCTAGACCACTTGGGGCTTGACACATGCCCCATTAACTCCACTCCACCAATCAGTTCCCACCATTCCTCCACATCACCTTTCCACCCACAACTTATTTAACTAATCTCTGATTAGTTAAATTTTGGCGCCTAACAACTTGTTTAAACATAAATCCAGATCAAACACACAACTATCCACCTCAAGAACAATTTTGGGTTTTCTTAATCCTGTTGTAATTAGGCCCTAATATTGTGCAGATTTATGATTAAGGGAATTATAAACATAACCCAACCTTTAAACTGGCCACCTCATCACTCAATAGTCCCACACAAGATTCCCGTGCTGCAAAAAAGAAGAAGCTGCCAAAACTACACCAGTCATCCAACGTGCATGATTCTTACTTACTTTCTAAGCTCATTGTAAGCCCTTGGATACGTTTTTACCTTTGAAAACTCACACAATCAGCCAAGAAATGCCACATGATCTTCCAAGTATTCAAACCCTCAAGGGCATTTTTGGGACTTCACCAGCAATTAGGGTTACGTTTTTTTAGCTTTCACTAGTTCATTGTAAGCCTATAAAAGGCATAGGACTCATTTCATTTTAGTTTGCTGTTGAATGTTCCTTTGTTCAAAGTTCTGTAAATATCACTTTCTATGAATGAATTGTGTTTGAATCTTTGAAGAAAAGTCAAGTGCCATTGTTATTTCCTGCTTGTTTATGTTTATTGTTTGCTAAAACCTGAATCTAAAAACGTTTTCACAAGGAGTGTGCAAAAGTTTGCACATTTTCCTATAGCTTGATATTTTGCTAAGTTTCTTGGTACACCTTGGAATTCTTAGGCTATAAAGCTGATCATAGCATCCTGATATTGTGATATCAAGGTGTTGTGAAGCTTATAACTTGGGGATAATCAAGTGTGGGGTACAAGAGTTGCATTAATCAAGGCTTGTTCACTTTTCTGATTTTTATACTTTGCTTCTAACTTTGTTGAATCTTAGCAGGCTTTATTGTGGAAGCTTGTGCTTGTTCTTGCTACCACATAAGCTCAAAATTTGTGGGTGTGGATGTACATCTATGAGGTTTTCACCATTCTACCCAAAATCTGCTTAAAATCTTGATTTTTGGTGATTTTGTGTGCTACTTGTGTTATTGCTGAATTTATGGTCTAATCTTGTTTAATACTACATATTACACTTGTTAATGTGTTTGATTGGGCTTGGGTGGTCTTGAAATACACTTATACTTGTTTTAAACTAATTTGAAAAAGATAAGGGTGTTTGGGATTATCTGTTATAGATCATAAGTTGTTATTGTGTTGTTGAAAAGTGTTGTTTGTGCTTTGTATATGTTATCTACTTGGTTGAGTACTAAAACCTGCAAGTTATTGGCCTTAAACCTTTGAATCAAACATTGTGCTATATCTAATTGGATTTGACTGATTTTGACCTAAGATTTTGGTAATACTTAGAGTATATGCATGCTTAGGGCTATAAGTTGTTAAATCATTGTAAATATAACCTGGTTTGAAGATTTGAGTGTTTGAATTTGGCTTGTTGGTCAAGTACATCAACAAAGTAAAAATCTGCTTGTGTTAGTGTTCATCAGTAACCTTATTGTGCTTGAATCTTGATCTACACTTTGTACCATTGCATGAAACCTGTTTAGACTTGTTCATTTAAGTTTATTATAGCTTGTGTATGCATTTGGTGAAGTTTGGCTGGTTGAATTGTGCTATAAGTGCTTATTGAATCATAACTGCTTAGTTGTTCATGTTTGGGCTAGATCTGGTGATGTTTTGAATTAACTGTACTAATTGGCTGATTGTAATTGTGTTTTTGTGATTGTTATTGACTCCTTATGATTAACTGATCATTTGGGTGCCTTTGTGAAACTTGAATCCACAAAAAAGTCACTAAAGACAAAAAGTCAATTAAGTCAAGCAGTGGAAAAAGTTTCCACTGCTCAACATCCAAAACTAGCCCCTGCTAGTGTAATTTTGATCCAGCTTATTAATAAGCCATATTGGCTTATTTAGACCTGCAACAACTTACTTTTTGTGATCAATCTTCCTCATTTGACCCATTTGTTTGAACTGGAGCTTATCAGACCTTGACTTTGACTTTTTGTTAGAAAACTCATAAAGTTGACTTTTAATTAAGTGCCTATTTGCTTATTCCAGCTTATTGAGTGAACTTATTTGAATACCTTTTGTTTATTAAGCTTAGTTAAGTCATTTAAAAGCTTTTGAAACTTGAAGCAGCTCTTGGGGTGGCCTAGAACTCGAAAACGACTATTTTGTCGTTTTCTGAAGATAGCTTATTGTTTTTTCAGGCTTATTCCTTGTGCTTATTTCAAATTTATTTTTACAGAACTCTTAAGTAACTCAAAAGAAGCTTGTGTGTCAAATTTGAGCTTATGGCATCAGCTTATAGCTTAATGGGCCAAAAAGCCCATTAAGAATAAGCTGCTTTGAAATAAGTTAGCTTATACTCATTTTCAGCTTTTGGGCCTTCAGAGTTTTGTGTTTAAAATCAAATTTTGAGTCAGATAGGAGCTTTTGGGCCATTTTTATAAACATTTTTCTTATTGGGCTTATTTTGGCCTAATAAGGGTCTGTTTTGGACTTTGGCCCATTTGAAGGCCCATTAGGGGTATTTTTGTAATTTCAACTTTATTTCTGTGTTTATTAGGTTATATTAAGCTAGTTTGCAAGTTTTTAGATTTTTTATAAATTTTGGATTTTTTATATTATTTTATTATTAAAAATTAAAATTTAGAATTTTCAAGTTTTTATATTTTTCTTAGGTTAAATACATTAAGTTAGGAATTTTATAATTTTCAAAATATTTTTATTGTCATTAGATTAATTTTTATAATTATTTTAAGATTAAATAGTGTTTAATTGTTTTTAAATAGTTTTAATTAATTTTAAAATTTTCAAAAATAGTTTTAAATTTAGTTTAGTCATTTAGAGGTTTACAATTGAAAAAATCTCATTTTCGGCTTTTTGTTAATTAAATTGATTTTTTAGGCTTTAATTAGCATTAAAAAATTATTATTTAAATAAATAAAAGGTTTGAGTGATTTTGATTTTTTGTAAACTCTAATTACATTATTTAGTATTTATTGCAATTTTCTAGGAATTTTTAGGGTAAACTTTTAATTTTGTCACTTTTTACGGTTTTACGTGCACGACATTTCGTCTTAGTTTAATTCGTCATCGTAACCGTCATTCTCTTCTAATCTCATTTCTATTTTTCATTTCTCATAAATATAATCACAAAGTTAATCATCTCTTAACACAACACACATGCCTCCTTGGGAAACGAACTTGAACCACATTGGTCATTAGTGCTTGGTTTTCCTAAACCGACACTTAATACTTTCCCTATTTTGCTCTCTTTTCCTAAAGGGTAGCAAAAACTCTACATCAATTTTGGCGCCGCTGCCGGGGAGGCGTGTTGTGTTTTGATTTGGCAATTGTTGTTTTTATATATATAGCCATAATATCTATTGGTATTAGTAGCACTCTACTAATACGTATTATCGGTTTTCGTTTTTTGTGTGAATATTATTAATATATTGTATACGTAGAACAATAAATTCACAAGTACTCCAAAAGTGTGAAAATACAACCTTGACTTAGGAGGTCATTACCCAATCATTGTATTCGAATCTCAAACAAGAAAGAAAAGACAAAAATAGATAAATACTTTCGTGAATCTCGATTTTGAAAAATACAAACTATAAGGTGGGTATAAGGCGGGTATTATAAAATATACCCTAAGGAAAAAGGCTCTTAAGTGCTTCGCGCTGCCTCTTTTCCCCGCTTGCTTGTGAGTATTTTGAGATTGAAAGCTAATCGAGGGTTTTTTCGCCCAAAGTATTATTAAGTATCATATATACTTTCTTGCTTTCATTGATTAAACCCTCTTGAACGTTTTGGTGTTCCACCAACGTTCTAAAGTCATCGAAGGCGTTCACTTAATGTGATCATTTTCATTCCTTGAGGCTTCTTTAATCAAGAGATTTGATTAAGGAGGAGATTTGTAGATTTTGGTCTACTTAATACAATCACAAAAATCCAAAAAAAAGTAAAAACAATCAAAAACCACAAAAATTGGAAAAATACAAAACACCAAAAAGAATCTTCTTTGCTCATCCCCTCGTTGTACGTGACGTTTATGCAAACCCGCAACCAAGAAAGAGGTGCACGTAAACGAAGAAACCGAAAGGAGTCAACACCTACTCCTAATCTTTCTAGTGAGGAGTCTCCTATTGACGAACCTATCGTAAGAGAGGAACCAACCATGGAGAATCGAACTATGATGGAGTTACTTCAAGCACCCACCGAGGGTTATAGAGAGGCTATTGTAATTCCCGCTATCCTTGCTGAGAATTTTGAATTGAAAACGGGTTTTTTGTCGATGATCCAAAACAACAAATTCCGTGGTGATGAAAAGGACAACCCACACAACCATATCCGCCAATTCAATCGTCTTACCGCCACTTGCAAATTTAAGGATGTTGCTAATGACTCGATTAAGATGATGCTTTTTCCGTATTTCTTAGCGGGGCCCGCTAAAATTTGGTTAGAGAAAGAGCCACCCAATTCTATATTGACGTGGAAGGATCTCGTTTCAAAATTTGTGAACCAATTTTTCCTGCCCTCTAAGACTACGCATTTGAAAAACGAGATTTCAAAATTTTCACAAGAATTTAATGAGAGTTTTTCAACGGCTTGGAATAGGTTTAAGGAAATGTTACATGAGTGTCCTCATCACGGTTTTGGCTTGCATCAAATTGACACGTTTTACAATGGACTTAATGATCATGAAAGGGATTATCTAAATGCCGCCGCGGGTGGTATTTTTTGTGTAAAACGGTTGAGGAAGCTTTGGTGATAATTGAGAATAGATCTAAGGTCTATAGTCCTCGCACGTCGAGTGTTCGTAAGGCTTCGTCTTCGGCTTCACCTTCTTTGTCTAATACCATCGATGCTTGCCAAATTGAGGCGAACTTGGAAAACAAAATCTTTGATAAGCTTAAAGGACTTTTAATTGAATTCAAAGTTGGAGAACAAAGTGTTCCCACTACGGCTAAAGCGGTTGAGGCTTCGTGTATGTATTGTGGTGGAGGTCATGATTTCTCCGAGTGCATTACCAACGGTGGTAACACTTCGAGTGCCTACGCGGCTACGGGAACTTACAACCAAAACGGTCAAGTTACCCGCTCTAATCAATTGACTCCACCGGGTTTTTCTTCAAATCAAAATGCTAACAACAACTATCGAAACAATCAAGTTGGTTTCAAAAACAATTACAAAGGAAACTATAGGAATCAAGGGGCTAATAATCAAGTTTCAAACAAAAATCAAAGTGATTTTCAAAACAACAACAAAGGTTGCAAACTTTGAAAGATCTTCCAAATGAATTTGTTGAATACGATAATGGAAACGATGCTAGGTTTGACAACATTCAAAGAGAAATCATTAGCCTAAGATCTGAGTTTAAGAACGACTTGAAGAAGGAGTTGAAAAATGAGTTAGAAAATGAGCTTAAATCCATACAAACAAAATGGAAGAAAATGTAACTAGGTTACAACAAAACCAACAAAAAATGGAACAAGGGCAACATGAAATTAAGCAAGAAATGATTAAGGCCGAGAAGAGGCAATCCATGTTTGAGGACAAAATTTCATCTATGTTTGAGACTATTATGTGAAAACCGTCTTCGAGTAGTCTTCCTAGCAACACCATATCGAACCCTAAGGGAGAGATGAAAGTGATTACCACACGTAGTGGTAAGACACTCAAGGAACCGACTCCTCAACCAATTGCTCCTACGGAGGGGGCATTTGAGGAAGAACCCGAGGTGGTGGTCAAAAAGGAGCATGTCCAAATCCCACGAAGTACCGCTCATGCCACACCTACGGTTGACCCATTACCACATTTGGAACCCGAGATTCCAAAGGCTATGCCTATGCCTCAACCCACACCACCTTTGCCCTATCCATCGAGACTTAGGAAGGAGAAACGTTAAGAGCGCAACAATTACCAATTTGAGCTTTTTATGAAAATGTTTCGTGATTTTCACTTTAATGTGAGTTTCGCCGATGCTTTGGTCATGATGCCTCGATTTGCCGCTAACTTTAAGAGTATGTTGAACAACAAGGAGAAATTGCAACAATTGTCTAGTTGTTCATCGGTTTATCTTAACCGCATACCTCAAAAAGTCGGTGATCCCGGTAATTCTTGATTCCTTGTGCAATCCAAGATATGGAAGAATGTTATGCCTTAACCGATCTTGGTGCTAGTATTAACTTGATGCCACTTTCAATCTTCAAGTCGCTCAATCTTCCTAATCTTAATCCTTCACTAATGTCTATCGAGTTGGCCAACCATTCCACGTTTCCCGCGTGTGGATTGGCGGAAGACGTTTTTGTGAAAGTGGGAAAGTTCTATTATCTGGTAGACTTTATCGTTGTCGATATTCACACGGATCCTCAAGTTCCTCTCATTTTAGGTCGTTCGTTTTTAGATACGTCTATGGCTTTGATTGATGTTCGCGCTAGAAAGATCACCTTACGTTTCAACGATGAGGAACTTGTTATAAACGCAACTCAAAATTCCCAAATTTCTCATGTTTATTCCGTTGCAACCATAATCCTCGTTGATATGATCGACGTTGTTTGCGAGGATTTTTCACAAGAAGTTTTAGGTTTTGGTGATGATGAAAATAGTGGCAATCTCACTATGTTAGATCCCATTCTTGATAACTCGACACCAACCTTCACTCCATTTGAAGGTAGTGGTTTTACGTTGGAAGAATTCGATGTTCCACGTACTTGTGACGAAGACCTCGACAATGATGAGGACTTCTCGATTATCAAGGATTTTCTTAACGATTTCCCATTTCCTCCACCCGAGGAGGTTATGAGTATCGAGCCCAAATCTTCAATTGAGGAACCACCTATCCTCGAGTTGAAAGATTTACCTCCTCATCTCGAATATGTCTTTTTAGAGGAGGGCGACAAGTTGCCGGTTATTATTGCGAAAGAACTTTCGGATGATGAAAAAACCGCACTTGTCGATGTTCTAAAGGATCACAAAGGGGCAATTGCGTGGAAGTTATCCGACATTAAGGGGATCGATCCCAAATTTTGTACCCACAAAATCTTAATGGAGGAGGATTACAAGCCTGCAATCCAATGTCAAAGAAGGGCGAACCCCAAAATTCACGACGTCATCAAAAAGGAAGTCCTAAAACTCCTTGACGCAGGAATGATTTACCCTATTTCCGATAGCCCTTGGGTGAGTCCTATTCATTGTGTCCCTAAGAAGGGAGGAATGACCGTTGTGCCAAACGATGCCAACGAGTTAATTCCAACTAGACTCGTGACCGAATGGAGAGTGTGCATTGACTATCGTAAGTTGAATGAAGCCACTCGTAAAGACCATTTTCCCTTGCCCTTCATGGACCAAATGTTGGAGCGTCTTGCGGGAAACGATTTCTATTGCTTTTTAGATTGTTTTTCCGGTTACTTCCAAATCCCCATCGATCCTCGTGATCAAGAAAAAACTACGTTTACGTGTCCATATTGAACGTTTGCCTATCGTAGAATGTCATTCGGACTTTGCAATGCACTGGGAACCTTTCAAAGGTGCATGATGGCTATTTTTCATGATATGATCGAGAAGACGATGAAAGTCTTCATGGATGAATTTTCCGTGTTTGGTAGTTCGTTCACTTCGTGTTTGTCGAATCTTGAGAGAATGTTGAAACGTTGTGAGGAAACCAACCTTGTGCTTAACTGGGAAAAGTGTCATTTTATGGTTAAAAGTGGAATCGTCTTAGGGCACAAGGTTTCGAAAGCGGGGATTGAGGTAGATCAAGCTAAGGTAGACGTCATCGCCAAATTACCTCATCCCAAAACTGTTAAGGGAGTTAGGAGTTTCCTAGGCCACGCGGGCTTTTATCGTCGATTCATCAAGGATTTTTCAAAGATCTCTCGACCTATTACACATCTCCTTGAAAAGGATGCACGTTTTGTCTTTGACGAAGATTGTGTACGAGCCTTTGAAATCCTTAAGAGGAAACTTACCGAAGCTCCCATTCTTGTTGCTCCCAATTGGAACCTCCCCTTTGAGCTCATGTGTGATGCTAGTGACTACGCTATTGGGGCCGTATTGGGGCAACGTCATGAAAAGCACTTCTTGCCTATTCACTATGCTAGCAAGACGATGACCGAGGCTCAACTAAAATACACTACAACGGAGAAGGAATTCCTTACCGTAGTGTATGCATTTGAGAAATTCTGACCTTATCTTTTCTTGACTAAATGCATAGTGTATACGGATCATTCGGCTATCAAGTATCTTATGGCTAAACAAGATGCAAAGCCAAGATTACTTCGTTGGATTCTCCTCCTTAAATAATTTGATCACAAAATTGTTGACAAAAAAGGAGCCGAGAATCTAGCGGCCGATCATCTTTCTCGTTTGGAAGATCCTCACTAAAATGTTTATGAGCCCAAGAAATCACCGAAACATTTCCGCTCGAGACACTCGGTGTAGTGAATTCTAAGCTTGATTCTTCCACCCCATGGTTTGCGGACATTGCAAATTACCATGCGGGCAACTTCATCATCAAGGGTATGACGACTCAAGAAAAGCGAAAATTCTTTTCTGACGTCAAGTTCTACTTTTGGAACGACCCTTACTTGTTTCGAACTTGTGCGGATAAAATTATTCGACGTTGTGTCTTTGGTACCGAAGCTTCTAACATCCTTAGAGCTTGTCACGAGGGACCCACGGGTGGTCACCACGGTGCTAATCTCACGGCTAAGAAGGTCTTTGATGCCGGTTTCTTTTGGCCTACTATTTACTGAGATGCACATGAGCTTGTGAAGTCGTGTGACTCATGCCAACGACAAGGAAAAGCCTCACAAAAAGATGAAATGCCACAAAATATCATCCAAGTGTGTGAGATCTTTGACGTTTGGGGCATCGACTTTATGGGGCCGTTCCCATCATTTCGTGGTAATAAGTACATCCTTGTCGCCGTTGACTACCTATCTAAGTGGGTGGAAGCTAAGGATTTGCCCACCAATGATGCTCGTGTGGTAGTCAAGTTTTTGAAAAGCTTGTTTTCTCGGTTTGGAACCCCTCGTGCGATCATAAGCGATCGTGGAACCCATTTTTATAACGACCAATTCGAAATGGTCTTAAGGAAATATGGGGTTACACATCGTCTTTCTACGGCTTATCACCCACAAACGAGTGGGCAAGTCGAGGTTTCCAACCGAGAGTTGAAAAGGATCTTGGAGAGATCGATTGGGAAAACCAAGAATCTTGGTCGGATAAGTTAGACGATGCTTTATGGGCCTTTAGGACCGTTCATAAGACGCCCATTGGGTGCACTCCTTATAAGCTAGTGTATGGGAAGAATTGTCACTTGCCAATTGAACTCGAACACAAGGCTTATTGGGCCCTAAAGCATTGTAATGATGACATGGAGACCGCGGGAAAACACCGGAAAATGAAATTAAATGAATTGGATGAATTAAGGGATATTGCTTATGAAAATTCATTGATTTATAAAGAAAAGACCAAAAAGTTACATGATTCAAAAATTAAAAACCGGGTTTTTAACATTGGGGATCAAGTTTTACTTTTTAATTCTCGTTTGAAAATCTTTTCCGGTAAGTTGAAATCCCGTTGGTCCGGTCCATTCACTGTGACTCAAGTTTTTTCATATGGGACCATCGAGCTAGCTCAAAATGATGGCCCCAATTTCAAGGTGAATTGACATAGGTTGAAGCACTATTTTGGCGGGGAAGTTCCATCCATGAACTACCTCGACCAAATCACATTCCCCAATGATAATTAGTATTGAGGGGATTGAGTCGAGCTCATGACTCGATAATCAAAAACGAGGTGCCTCGTGGGGGAGTCCCATGCTTATCCTATGTACATATTATCGGTTTATAATGTAGTAACGTGAGGGGATTTGTGCCCTTCCAACCTTTGTTCCGTGGTTGTTTGTGAATTGTGGATTTTAGATGATCATTATCTTCACGATTGGAGCCTCTCGTGTTCGTTTTATGGGAGCACTCGATCGTTTGCTTTGAAGACTTTCTCAATATCCATGATATATCCTTTGATGTTCTAACCTTAGGTTTATATCACACTTCATAAACGGCTTTAAATTTAACGGTTACACCCTTTTCATGCTAGATTATGCATTCGACTACGTCTCTAGTATGGTGGTGTTTGCACCCCTAGACTCGAAACATTGAGGACAAGGTTTAACTTTAGTATGGGGTGACTAGATACTTGCCTTGCCAAACCTTCACGCTTTCAAAAGTTTATCTTTTTGTTTATCGTTTTGTTGCAAAATAAGGCTAAAAATGGCCAAATTTTAAAATTTTCTCATGTTTTATAAGTGTTTAAAGACACAAATGTAGGTTTTCTGATGGCGAGAATAAGAGTAATTTTTTACTCGCCGTGCGTGTTGAGCACTTAGCTTCGATTCCTAAACTTTTATTAGGCTAAGTCTCTTAAATGAGGACCAGAAATGATAGAGTTAATTATAAGTTACTATGCTAAATGTAGAGTACTCGTATTCTTTCAAAAACTCATGTGTTCTCGTTGTTTGCTTATTCTCCCTTCGCTTGTAAATATTATTTGCTTAATAAGTATTGACTTAGCAATTTAGTCTTGATTGTTGGTTTCTAGTCTTTTCTCGTAGCTTCCATGTAATTAAATTGGGAAGACATTAAGGTATCGCCAGCGTCACGGTTTTGAAGTATTGGCACCCGAATAATCGAAAGCTTCACCCAATAATAAGATTTGAAGTGCTCACCTAAATCAAGCAAACAATTTGAAGCTCACAAGGCCGAAAAATCTATGCAAAATTGAAAGTGAATCAAGCCTTAATCTTTGAAGCTTTAAAGATCCAAAATTCGCCTTAGCGTGAGGATATACGTCTTTGGCTAATAAAACCACCGATGAGGTGGATAATAAAAGGCAAGGCAAGACCGAAGTCATAATAAAAACTTCATGGCGAAGTTGAATAAAAGATGGAGGTAAACCTATGATAATAAGGCCCTTCCGTTAGGGGGCACATAAAATTCTTGGTAATAAGTCTCATGTTCAAAACCGTTATAAAACCGTGTTTATCGATCCTTCTTGTTGACTTAATTTTTTGACATCGTTGTCTGTTAGGAGGGGTTATTAATTCGATGGTCTTGGTTACACCGTTAGGACTCTATTTTTAGACCTAAATCTCTATTATCGCAGTCAAACAATGTATCCTCGTGAAACATTCAAGACAAAATAAAATATAAGAGATACAACTTAGGATAATGGGAGGATAAGTACGTGATTCGGGCATATGAGTAGTGTTAGCATTATTAACTTATAATGACAATGATCTCGTTGCACGCTTGGCATGGAATTGGGGTGAAAATCAAGGACGATGAAATTATTTCTAACGAAGCATTCACGTGTTCTTATTCTATTTGCGATGAAAACCATTCATTGTGTCTATGACGCAAGTAGTAGTAATAGTAGTAGTGTAGCTAGTTTATCATTCAATAAATTTGAATAAAAATGAATTTTGGAGATGCTACGATACTTTATTCTAGCATTGCGTGAGGGCACGGTAATGGTTTAGTATGGGGGAGTGATGAGACTACTTTTATACATAGTCTCATCGTCCAAAAAGGGCTTTAAATGCATTAAATATCATGAAAATGGCCAAATATATGCTTGTGTTTGTTGCTTGTGTATTTTAGGTACGGATATTGAGAAAATGACAAAAGATCACAAGAATCATACAAAAACGAACACGGGAAACGAAGCCGCACAATGAACCAAGCCCTAATGAAGATTTTCCAAAGAAAACCCTTGAAGATTTGAAGATTATGCAAGAAGGGTCCTCCAATGTTGAAGAATTGACACTTTATACCCTTGTATCTTTATAATTACAAGATTGGTCCCTAAAGTTTGTCAATATTACAAAAAGGGCCCTCCACTTTGAAGTTTTGGCAAGTTTAGTCCCTCAACAAAACTAAATTGTCGATATTAGTCCTCCTCAAAGACAAACATACCATGAAGGACTTCAAGTTACAAGAAATTACAAATTTGGTCCTTTAAAAATGTCAAAATAACCAAAAGGACCCCTGACTTTGAAGAAATGGCAAAAATGGTTCCTCATTAATCATGACATGGCAAATTCAGTCCTCCAAGAAGTCAAACAAACAAGTCAATACCATTATCATTGAAGAAAATGCCAAAACAACCCTTCAAGAATCATGAAATGGCAAGAAATACCCCTGAAAATACTTTATAAAAGTATTTGGGGCAAAAGTGTGAAAAAGAAAACTTGAATTACAAAGGGAATCCGGATTTGGTTTATTTAGATGCAAGTGAAAAGAGTTACAAAGATGAGGGGTAAATCTGGGCAGACATCACAACTTACCTAGACCACTTGGGGCTTGACACGTGCCCCATTAACTCCACTCCACCAATCAGCTCCCACAATTCCTCCACATCACCTTTCTACCCACAACTTATTTAACTAATCTCTGATTAGTTAAATTTTAGCGCCTAACAACTTGTTTAAACATAAATTCGGATCAAACATACAACTATCCACCTCAAGAACAATTTTGGGTTTTCTTAATCCTGTTGTAATTAGGCCCTAATATTGGGCAGATTTATGATTAAGGGAATTATAAACATAACCCAACCTTTAAACTGGCCACCTCATCACTCAATAGTCCCACACAAGATTCCCATGCTACAAAAAAGAAGAAGCTGCCAAAACTACACCAGTCATCCAACGTGCATGATTCTTGCTTACTTTCTAAGCTCATTGTAAGCCCTTAGATACGTTTTTACCTTTGAGAACTCACACAACCAGCCAAGAAATGTCACATGATCTTCCAAGTATTCAAACCCTCGAGGGCATTTTTGGGACTTCACCCGCAATTAGGGTTACGTTTTTTAGCTTTCACAAGTTCATTGTAAGCCTATAAAAGGCATAGGACTCATTTCATTTTAGTTTGCTCTTGAATTTTCCTTTGTTCAAAGTTCTGTAAATATCATTTTCTATGAATGAATTGTGTTTGAATCTTTGAAGAAAAGTCAAGTTCCATTGTTATTTCCTGCTTGTTTATGTTTATTGTTTGCTAAAACCTGAATCTAAAAACGTTTTCACAAGGAGTGTGCAAAAGTTTGCACATTTTCCTATAACTTGATATTTTGCTAAGTTTCTTGGTACACCTTGGAATTCTTGGGCTATAAAGCTGATCATAACATCCTGATATTGTGATATCAAGGTGTTGTGAAGCTTATAACTTGGGGATAATCAAGTGTGGGGTACAAGAGTTGCATTAATCAAGGCTGGGTCACTTTTCTGATTTTTATACTTCGCTTCTAACTTTGTTGAATCTTAGCAGGCTTTATTGTGGAAGTTTGTGCTTGTTCTTGCTAGCACATAAGCTCAAAATTCGTGGGTGTGGATGTACATCCATGAGGTTTGCACCATTCTACCCAAAATCTGCTTAAAATCTTGATTTTTGGTGATTTTGTGTGCTACTTGTGTTATTGCTAAATTTATGGTCTAATCTTGTTCAATACTACATATTACACTTGTAAATGTGTTTGATTGGGCTTGGGTGGTCTTGAAATACACTTATACTTGTTTTAAACTGATTTGAAAAAGATAAGGGGTGTTTGGGATTATCTGTTATAGATCATAAGTTGTTATTGTGTTGTTGAAAAGTGTTGTTTGTGCTTTGTATCTGTTATCTACTTGGTTGAGTACTAAAACCTACAAGTTATTGGCCTTAAACCTTTGAATCAAACATTGTGCTATATCTAATTGGATTTGACTGATTTTAACCTAAGATTTTGGTAATACTTAGAGTATATGCATGCTTAGGGCTATAAGTTGTTAAATCATTGTTAATATAACCTAGTTTGAAGATTTGAGTGTTTGAATTTGGCTTGTTGGTCAAGTACATCAGCAAAGTAAAAATCTGCTTGTGTTAGTGTTCATCAGTAAACTTATTGTGCTTGAATCTTGATCTACACTTTGTACCATTGCATGAAACCTGTTTAGACTTGTTCATTTAAGTTTATTATAGCTTGTGTATGTATTTGGTGAAGTTTGGCTGGCTGAATTGTGCTATAAGTGCTTATTGAACCATAACTGCTTAGTTGTTCATGTCTAGGCTAGATCTGGTGATGTTTTGAATTAACTGTACTAATTGGCTGATTGTGATTGTGTTTTTGTGATTGTTATTGACTCCTTATGATTAACTGATCATTTGGGTGCCTTTGTGAAACTTGAATCCACAAAAAAGTCACTAAAGACAAAAAGTCAATTAAGTCAAGCAGTGGAAAAATTTACACTGCTGAACATCCAAAACTATCCTCTGCTAGTGTAATTTTTTATCCAGCTTATTAATAAGCCATATTGGCTTATTTAGACCTGCAACAACTTACTTTTTGTGATCAATCTTCCTCATTTGACCCATTTGTTTGAACTGGAGCTTATCAGACCTTGACTTTGACTTTTTGCTAGAAAACTCATAAAGTTGACTTTTAATTAAGTGCTTATTTGCTTATTCCAGCTTATTGAGTGAACTTATTTGAAAACTTTTTGTTGAGTAAGCTTCGTTAAGTCATTTAAAAGCTTTTGAAACTTGAATCAGCTCTTGGGGTGGCCTAGAACTCGAAAACGACTATTTTGTCATTTTGTGAAGATAGCTTATTGCTTTTTCAGGCTTATTCCTTGTGCTTATTTTAAATTTCTTTTTACGGAACTCTTAAGTAACTCAAAAGAAGCTTGTGTGTCTAATTTGAGCTTATGGCATCAGCTTATAGCTTAATGGGCCAAAAAGCCCATTAAGAATAAGTTGCTTTGAAATAAGCTAGCTTATACTCATTTTCAGCTTTTGGGCCTTCATAGTTTTGTGTTTAAAATCAAATTTTGAGTCAGATAGGAGCTTTTGGGCCATTTTTATAAACATTTTTCTTTGGGCTTATTTTGGCCCAATAAGGGTCTGTTTTGGACTTTGGCCCATTTGAAGGCCCATTAGGGGTATTTTGTAAATTTTGGATTTTTAATATTATTTTATTATTATTTTATTATTAAAAATTAAAATTTAGATTTTTCAAGTTTTTATATTTTTCTTAGGTTAAATACATTAAGTTAGGAATTTTACAATTTTTAGAATATTTTTATTGTCATTAGATTAAATTTTATAATTATTTTAAGATTAAATAGTTTTTAATTGTTTTTAAATAGTTTTAATTATTTTTAAAATTTTAAAAAATAGTTTTAAATTTATTTAAGTCATTTTAGAGGTTTACAATTGAAAAAAATCTCATTTTGGGCTTTTTGTTAATTAAATTGATTTTTTGGGCTTTAATTAGCATTAAAAAATTATTATTTAATTAGATAAAAGGTTTGAGTGGTTTTTGATTTTTTGTAAACTCTAATTACATTATTTAGGATTTATTGCAATTTTCTAGGAATTTTTAGGGTAAAATTTTAATTTTGTCATTTTTACGATTTTACGTGCGCGACATTTCGTCTTAGTTTAATTCGTCATCGTAACGGTCATTCTCTTCTAATCTTATTTCTATTTTTCATTTCTCATAAATATAATCACAAAGTTAATCATCTCTTAACACAACACACTTGCCTCCTTGGGAAACGGACTTGAACCACATTGGTCATTAGTGCTTGGTTTTCCTAAACTGACACTTAATACTTTCCCTATTTTGCTCTCTTTTCCTAAAGGGTAGAAAAAACTCCACATCAATCTCCTACATTAAAATGTATGTCCCTACGATGCTTATCGGTGTAACACTTCTGACGTGACCGTGCTTCTTGAAGTTTCTGCTTAGCTACTGCGACCCTCTCATTAGTCATCTCTATGATCTCTGGTCCTTCAAGTGTTCGCTCACCAACCTGATCCCAGCAGATTGGGGCACGACACTTTCTACCATACAACATCTCGAAAGGATCACACTTGATACTTGCGTGCCAACTATTGTTGTATGCAAACTCCACCAAACAGATATAATCGTCCCAATCACCCATCCATTCCAACGCACATGACCTCAACATGTCCTCCAATGTCTGAATCGTTCACTCTGACTGCCCGTCTGTTTGAGGATGAAAAGTCGTGCTAAGCTTAAGTTGTGTACCCTAAGCTTTCTGCAGACTCTTCCAAAATCGCAAAGTGAAACGAGGATCTCTGTTTGAGACGATGCTGGATGGAGCACCGTGGAGTCTCATGATCTCTCTTCTATACGTATCGGCGAGTTTACTGACCGAATCTTCCTTGCGGATCGGTAAGAAATGAGCTGATTTGGTGAGTCGATCTACGATAACCCAAATTGCATCGTGCTTCCTCTTGGTTGGCGGAAGACCAGTAACGAAGTCCATGGTGATTTTGTCCCACTTCCACTCAGGAATATCTAACGGTTGAAGGAGACCGCCAGATAGCTGATGCTCGATCTTAACCTGCTGGCAGGTAAGACATTTGGAGACGTAAGTGGCAACATCATGTTTCATACCACTCCACCAAAAGTACTGCTTGATGTCATGGTACATCTTAGTCGAACCAGGATGTATAGAGAATGGGGAGCTATGAGCTTCAGCTAACAATGCTTCCCGAAGTTCTTGATCATCAGGAACACAAAGTCTCGTGCCCTACCATACGATACCATCTGCATCTACTCTGAATTCCGTCTGCTTCTCCAAATTCTGAATTATCGCCTAGATTTCTCCATCATCTTTCTAAGCTTCCTTGATCTTAGAGAGTAACTCGGGTTTTACTCTAAGATTAGCCCAGTAACCGTGTTGTTCACGTATCATGATCTCTGTGTCTAGTCGCTCTAAGTCTCCTATGATTTCCTCCTCAATCTTAATGCCGTTGATCATTCCGGACCTCCTGCTAAGTGCATCTGCTACTACATTCGCCTTTCCGGGATGATACTGCAGATTAATGTCATAATCCTTCAACAGCTCTAACCATCTCCTCTGCCTCATGTTCAATTCACGATGAGTGAAGATATACTTCAAGCTCTTGTGGTCTGTGAAAATGTCACATGATTCTCCATATAAGTAGTGCCTCCATATCTTCAATGCAAATACAACTGCAGCAAGTTCCAAGTCATGCGTAGGGTAATTTTCTTTATAAGGCTTAAGCTGTCGTGAAGCATACGCGATCACTTTCCCATGTTGCATGAGAACACAGCCAAGTCCCTTCCCCGATGCATCACTGTAGATTTGAAATCCACCTGTACCAGATGGGAGAGTAATAATAGGTGCAGATACTAGCTTCTGCTTCAGGTCTTCAAAGCTCTTCTCTCATTCTTCAGTCCAGACGAATTTCTCCCCTTTCCGCATCAGTTTGGTCAATGGTAGTGCTAAGCGGGAAAAGTTCTCCACGAACCTACGGTAATAGCCAGCTAAGCCTAAGAAACTACGAACTTCAGTCGCTGATGTCGGCCTTGGCCACTTAGTAATAGCCTCAACCTTTGCTGGATCCATAGTGATTCCTTCTGTAGATACAATGTGACCTAAGAATGCCACCTTGTCTAACCAGAACTCACACTTGGAGAATTTAGCATACAGTTGCTTCTGGCGAAGAATCTGTAGTATTGTACGAAGATGGTCTTCGTGTTCCTCCTTGGACTTTGAGAAAATCAGGATGTCATCGATGAAGACAATGACAAACTTGTCCAGAAAATCATGGAAGATTTTGTTCATCAAATCCATAAACACTGCTAGAGCATTGGTCAGGCCGAATGGCATGACTACAAATTCGAAGTGGCCATAGCGGGTACGAAAAGCAGTCTTGGCGATGTCCTGCTCCTTAACCCGTCGTTGGTGATAGCCTGACCTAAGATCAATCTTGGAGAAGTGTTTGGACCCTTGGAGTTGGTCAAACAGATCGTCTATACGCGGCAGTGGATACCTATTCCCGATAGTAATCTTGTTGAGCTCGCGATAGTCTATGCAAAGACGCATACTGTCGTCCTTATTCTTAACAAATAAGACTGGTGCGCACCATGGAGATGCGCTCGGTCGAATGAAACCTCTTTCTAGAAGTTCTTGCAGTTGATCCTTCAGCTCTTTAACTCTATAGGAGCCATGCGATAAGGAGCTTTGGAAATCGGTTCAGCTCCTGGGATAAGCTCGATATTGAATTCCACTTCTCGTGAAGGTGGTATGCCCAGAAGTTCTTCTGGAACTAAATCTTGGAATTCCGACACTATAGGCTGATCCTGAATTGATGGAGATTCAGCATCCATGTCGTGAACCATAGCTAGATAACCCTCGCAGCCATGTGACAGTAGTGCACATGCTTGCAGGGTAGATATGATTTGTACAGACCTTCCGGGTACGAACCCGTTGTGAATGTACTCTGGTGCATTAACATCACCGAATATGACTTGATATGAATGGCATTCTATGGTAGCATGATGCTTGGATAGCCAATCCATGCCCAAAATCATGTCAAAATCATTCATGTCCAGCGGAAGTGCGTCAACAGGACGAACCTTATCATCAAACTCTAGGGGAAGACTCTTGTATACATGGGTGATTAATACAGAGTCCCTCAAAGGCGTGGAAATATGGATTCTATTATCTAGTGGCATGTGGAGCTTCCTAATGTTCTTGGCATAAGCAGTAGAAATGACCGAGTGAGTAGCACCCGTATCAAATAGAACACACGCAGCTTGACCATACATATACAAGATTCCAGTGATGGTACATGTAGACTTGTTGGCCTGATCTCGAGATGTCATGTAGACACGTCCAGTGGTAGGAGGCGTCTTGGTATCAACATGTCCCGATGTGCCATCCATCTCGCCCTTACGACAGTCCTTCATGCAATGGCCAGGAAGACCACACTTGAAGCATGCGTCGGTGTCGCGACGACATGGCCTTGGGTGCCTACAGTGGCAAGTAGAGCAAAGAGGATGAGTATATCCTCCAGCATGTGCTTTGGTTGGCTGAGGACCTGATAAAACATTTTACATGAGACATGATAATAGGGTACAAAGGACAATGCGAAGAATCGTAAGATTGAATACCAGTGATAGCTGGACGACTAGGCTGTGAACCTCTATGGTTCTGGTCCCTACCGTTTCCATGGTTCCTCGTAGAAGATTTTCTAAAGTGTCAGAATTATGAGTTATAACATGAAATCATAAGAAAATGCGTAAGTATTAGGACCTACTGCCGTTGGAGTGTCCAGCGTTGTTACGGTAATTATCATTACCGCCACGCCTATCCGTAGCAGAACGGTCGTTAGTCTGACCGTTTCCCTTAGGCTGATTAGGCTGCTGCTGAGTAGCCGGCTGAGACCGGTCCCCAGTTTTCTGCCTGGAAAATACAATTTAAAGAGATGAATAATTCACACATATAGAAAGAATACGGATTGGTCACCACTTGAATACGAATGTTTACCTCTTGTCGAGTTTCTCAGCTTCCCCGAACTCATCTCTCTCATGCAGCATCTCCAGCTTACGTGTCGCATCGGCCACTTGTGCTACTGTGTTGAACGTAGCACAAACCAAGATGTTTGCGACCGATGTGCGAAGAGCCCACCTAAAGTGGTGTGCCTGCTCTTCAGGAGTACCTGCCGCTGCACCAAGGAAACCAGCTAAGCAGAGAAAGCGCTGCATGAACTCGTTGCTATTCTCCTCAGCTCTCTATCGGATCCCATGGTACTCCCTCTTAAGCTTATCTTGCTCAGCCTTGGGAAAGAACTGCTCCATCACCTTATCTTTGAACTGAGCCCATGTCAAACCAGCCACCCAATTATCACCTCCCTCAGACTGCTTCAATGCTAACCACCAATTTAACACATCGCCTTGAACACAGGGTCACAACCCATAGCATCGAAGATCTTCTCGATGTGAGCCAACCAGCTTTCAGCTTCACTAGGGCTATCTGTTCTCTCGAAAGCTCGCGGACGGAGCTTGTTGAATATCTCCAGTCATATTGCCAATGTCACTAGAGGAGGAGGAGGAGGAGGTGCTTGGTTTTGCTGCTGATTGTTGGTAGCCTGAACCTCAGCCCTGATGTCATTCCTCAGTTGAGGAAGCAAAGCTTGCATTGCAGCTTGGATTGCTACATTGAGTTGTTCATGCTCGCGTGTGAGAACCATCTGACAGTATAACATAAAACATATGATTAAACAGATCAAAACATAAAATATATATACATGAAAAAAATTATACCAATAAATCAAGAGAAAAATTTTATGCCAGAAAATTTGTATATGAATGCATGATGCAGTTTTATGAAAACTTTTGTATGCTCGAGAGTGAACGCCTATGGTCAGTTCACCCAAAATAAAAGGCATGGCGAGGGGACGCCTATGGGTCGGTCCCAAATTTAAAAGTTTTGATAAAACACATGTGACTAAATAGGGCCAGTCCTGTACCAACCGTTACTAAGTCATAAACCTGCGACAATGACATATATATATATATATATATATATATATATATATATATATATATATATATATATATATATATATATATATATATATATATATATATATATATATATATATATATATATATATATATATATATATATATATATATATATATATATATGTATATATATGTATGCATGAAAATGATGAATGCATGAAAACCGACTGTCAGTTCTAAGAAGACCATAGTGACTACCCACTAATCACAGGTCATGTTTTGAGAGCCTACAGGTCGAAGCCTTGGCTCTGATACCATAATTGTAACACCCCATTTTGATAAATGGAATGTCACGCGTAATTATGGCGTGTCATCAAAGCATACAAGGATAAATGTCTAAAACATTACATGACCATAAAAAGGAAATACCGGAATCAAACATCGGTAGTCCAAAAGTAAAGCTCATCACACACAAACATAAGTACTGTAAATGAAAGGACTAAACAATGTCCATGGAAAGAGTATCAAAGTATAGATAATGCATAAAGTAAAGAAAGGCTAGAAAGCTTCCAGTCCATATGCACATACGCTTAAAGTCTACGAGCGTCCCTGAGTACCTGCCGTTTTGGGAACATAAAAAGGAAAACGGCTGAGCAATACGCTCAGTGCACGGATGTACAATAAAGCATGAATAATATAAGCATATAAGCATATAACAGTGGAAGAAACAAGTCCCGAATAACCCGGTTAAGTCTTAATAAATCTGGTTTTATAGTTTGAAAAGCCTTATGTTTATCTTGTAAAAACTGTTTAACATATTTTACCATTAGCCAATATAGGTCAGGAAAATCCAACGTGCATGAATACTTGGAGGGGTGACCTCATCATGCAAATTAGAGGGGCTACCTCTAATTTAATATACTGGTTTTTGGGTAAAAGGGATCAGCTCCTTGTGAAGGATGCAAGGCACACACCACATTCACACTGAGTAATCTGCTGAAAACATGTAACTAGGATGCACCCATACACCCCACATGATAAATATAATAATATGGCCAAAAGCTGAAGGGACGTCACGAGCAATCACTCCGCCATGGGGAAGTCATAACACCAGTGCCTCTAGTGTTATTGTAACACCCCACTTGGATAAGTAGACCGTTACGTGTATTTATGGCGTGTCATCAAAGCATAAGGTAAATGTCCTAAAACATTAAATGACCATAACGGAAATACCGGAATCAAACATCGGTAATCTAACCTAAGCTCAAAACATGGAAAATAAAATACTGAAGGAAAGGACTAAACAATGTCCAAATAAGCAGAATAATGTAAGTACATAAATTAAGAAGTCTGGATAGATTCCATCCAAATGCACATGCTCTCAGAATCCTAAGAGCATCCTGGGGTACCTGCCGTTAGAACATGAAAGGAACTACGGTTGAGCATAACGCTCAGTGAACGGATGAAAAGCATGATAAGAATGTACTGAAAGTAATGGAATAGATAACAACTAATGAAACTATGAGACTGATATGTAACATATGGTAGAACTCTATATAAAATCTGAGAAACTTGGTTCATACATACTGAAGCTGAATTATTAACTATTAAATCTGAAAACATGCATTTACTGTATTTTAATTTGCCAGAGCTTATATAGGTCACGTGCTGTAACAACCGTGCATGAATAACTGGAGGGGTGACCTCGTCATGCTGTAGAGGGGTGACCTCTAAATAACTGTGCTGGGTGGAGGGATCAGCTCCAATGTGAAGGATGTAGAGCACACACCACATTCACCCTGATAACTTGTAAACTGATAAGCCTAGGATGCATCCATACGCCCCACTAAACATACATATAAAAATGGACAAACTGAACATGAGTGGGACGATGCAGGATATCACTCTCCTGCATGTGAGTCACGACACCGGTGCCTCTAGTACCGTGGTTACGGTACCTCCGTAACTAGTACATAAACTGGTCGTGCTTGTATATAATGCTCAGGCAACTTATTTCGTTATTAATCATGATTACTGATAAGCTTAAATATATACTGGGGAAAACATTTGGCTGAAGACGGGGAATCCTAATCATGTATATAAATGAAGTCCTTACTGAAAGGACGGAAGTCCGTACCTCGTGTCCAGAAATGAAATAAGAATGAAAGCTGAAAGATCTACTCCGACTTCACGGATACTACATAAATAAGAACGTGAATAAGTAAACTGATATCCGTTTATTTTATTTATCTCAATTGTACTTAGTTAATTTATTTATTCTTGTAATACTGTTAATATATAACTGATAAGTCTGAATGTTCTAATATTTATGTTTAACGTATTCCTGTTCTATTATTAATTATGATATACACGTATTTCGACGTTATAATAGTTCTATATTTAGTACCCTGTTAATAATAGAAAGTTTCCTAATTGAGGTCGTTTCCCAAAATGAAATAAAATTATTAAGTAATTATACCCTTTTTAAACCTTATAACAACTATATTTATTAAATACATTTAAATATAAAATTTATACATTCATAAAATTAAGTGCTAAAAGGTATAATTTAAAAGTCTCCATTTTTATAATTTACTATATCCCGAGCCTACCGAGATACTCATTTTCGGTCGCACTAAAACAATTCAACTAATATATATAAAATCTGTCCATTTGACTTAGCGACAGAGAAATCTGTCACTAAAAAGTGTCACCCAAAAGCTATATTTTAAAACTGTTTTAAAACAATTCTGCGACAGAAATTATTGTCACAAAACTGTCGCTAATTCCAGAACCAAACCTTTTTATTTTCTGATAAAAACGTTCCCACTGCTCTTATCAAGGTTCCCACCGTTTATGCTGGGTTTCCACTGCCCGCAGTCCCAAACACCCCCTTTTGAACTAAACCCAAACGCATCCTTATTGTAATGCAGACCCAACACCTTCTGGCTGCATTTTTTACTGCGGCTGATCAAAAACACGAGCCCAACAGCCCCCGGCTGTCAACAGTACCCAGACCGAGACCTTTTCTGGATCTCGGTTTCTGTGAGATGAGCAACCACGATAACCCTCCATTATTTTAAACTATGATTCGATTTATATAAAATTAAGCCATATGGATTCGTGATGAATCAAACATAAAGAAGAAAAAAAAACGTGATTCGGGTTTACCTTAATTCGTGTGTAAGAAAAGCCTCTGAAATTACATTCACGCATGATTTCGGTTTCATGTTGTTGGTTCGTCGACAGGAGGAAGACAAAAAGGAACAACGACTCTTTTTTTTGTCTTTTGTGTCGGCAGGAATAAGGAACTATAAAAACTCTAATTTTTTTTGTGTGTTTACTGTTGTGTGCAAGGAGTGTGGGATAGCCCCCGTTATTTTTTTATACATGGACCGGGCTGAAGCCCAAACCCCTTTTCCTTGTGTTAGAAAGCAGCCCTCCTCAATTACATATACTCTTTTATATTTTCGTGTCGCGTAAAATATTTACGTACGCATTTGCGTTTTAAATCTCTGAATTGTATTTATTTATTTTCTAAAAATAAATACTATGTAATACTGAATAATTAGTAGCCACCTATTCACTAGTAATAATTATTTTCTGAAACAATTAATTATGTAACGTTTTAAATAACGTCTGAAACTGCGTGTTAATAATGTTTAAGGATTTTAAAGGTGGGTTTTACAATTCTTCCCCTCTAAAAAGAATAATTCGTCCCCAAATTAAAGATACGACTATACTGGGTTTTACAATTCTTTCCCTCTAAAAAGAATAATTCGTCCCCGAATTAAAGATACGACTATACCAGGTTTTACAATGCTTCCCCTCTAAAAGGATAATTCGTCTTCTAAGTAAGACATAATGCTGCTGAAAGGTATAAACATAACATGACTGTAGTGAACATGTAACATGACGCGACTGAAGAGAACATGGAACGTAGCCTGACTGGAAGAACCTAACTGATTTATTGAAGGAAATGATGAGAAGTCCAGATGGACTCCTCCATTTCAAGTGGCCTCCCACTCGTACCGGTTCCTTCAAATATATAAACACAAGGAAAAATCTTGGTCCTGATGACTCTGTCCTGACGATGCTTACTAGTTTCTGGTTCCATACTTAAGATGAATTTTCTGAATATGATCGAATAAGTACGGTATAGCATGTAGTATATATGAAACGGTACATACAATTATCCTGAAAAGATAACATTTATATTTCTGGGTAAGCTGCTGAAAACATATACCGATGAACTACGTGAACAATTGTGAACGTGCTACGTGAGCAATTGTGAACGTGGTTCACGATTATATGAGGAACGCTGACATGGAATATATCGTGAACGTAATACATGAACATACTATGAAAGTGATACTAGGACATATCATGAACGTATGATGACTGAGGGAGGAATGCCAACGATACGGCCTGAGATGTGAAACGTCTGCCTGGGTATGGAGAAGCTCTGTTAACTTGAGTCTGGTTGAGCTTTCTGTAACCGAATTCGATAGTAAACTGTGAAATGTGTATCGCGAAATGGCACACGAACCTGAATGTGACCCATGTTATGAACACTAACGTGAGCCTAAATCATGAGGTAGCATAAAACATGAACTGAAACAACATCTTACTGCGAATGAGACGTAAACGTGAAAGTGAGAATAAACGTGAACGTAACATACGTAACATACACGTGATCATGAACATGAACTTTGTTTGACATGATGGTCGGTGGAATATTTGAATTCGTACAATCTACTGCTAAATTTCTAAATTTTCTACAGATCTGCTACTACGTGATCCTTTTGGATGAAAGAAACGCGCAGGCTAATTACATGGTTGACGATAACTTAGATAGTATCATTCTTTCTCTGAGCCTGTGGTAGCTGATAACAATTTCATGAAATTTCGTCTCATTTCTGTTCAGAAATTTCTAAGGGTTGTAGTAACTCACTAACATGACGTTGTTCTATCTTGAACCTGCGGTATGTTAGGCATCTAGATATGAACATAGCTGCATTAATGTGTGATACTACTTCTATCAAAGTTTTGTCTGGGATTATGGAACATTCTGGTGGAAATCTGGTTGAATAGTCATAAAACATTTTTAGGAAGAACTGTCGGTAATTTATGCGGTAGTCAATTGAGTTCTAGAAAATTTTGTACTTTGTTCACAGGCGTCGGTCGGGACCATCAGGTGATGGCCTTCACCTTCGCATGATTGTCTGAAATTTCTTTCTGCTGAAATAGGGTGGCTTAGAAATGTCACCTTGTTCAATTGGAATTCACATCTGAAAAGTTGCGTATATAATTTTCTGAAAATCTGCATGGCTGTGAGAAGATGATTTTCGCGTCCTTCTTTAGGGTTTAGCAACTCAGAATGTTATCAATAAAATACTGGTGCTTTTATCTGAGAATTCATGACCAAATTTTATTCATAAGTTTCATAATATAGCTGGAGCATTTGGGAGTTCAGGAGTATGGATCCAAATTTTTGAAAGACTATAATATGTGTAACAGCAGTCTGGAAAACATCAAGTTCTTCCTCTCGCCACTGATAGTAGTATGATCGGGATTTTTCTAGAAGGATGTTCAAGGCATCGTAACAGGTCAGATAAACCTTCTATACGTGAAATGAATATCAATTAATAATGGTGATCTAGTAAATTTTCCGGTGGTCGATACGTGATCTCATGTTACTGGCCTTCTTCCTGATAAAAAGAAAATGATACACCTTCTGATGATGTGTTAGGGCGATTAAAACCTCGTTTCGGTAACTCTGGCTGCTAATGCTGCAACTCTTTTAATTTAGCTGAAGCCCCGCGCTAAGGAGTTCTGACAACAAGTTTTGTTCTTGAGACAAATTATATGTTAAACCCTTCTTGTGGTTAGGAGGGAATTTCTGGAGAACTTTCTCGAATGACATCTGGAAACTCTAGAATAACCTGCTGATCATAATTTAAGGGATTTCGGAAGTCGCATCTTGAATGGTGATTAGGAGTCTTCGCAGCTATAAAATAATAATTCACGTGCTTGTAAAGCTGAAACAATTTGTATTGATCTTTCTGGCAGAAAGTATAATGAATAAATTTGGGATTTAGTAAGACGGATCTTGTCGTTAACTGAAAAGGAGAACTTTAATAAACATGGGTAGTGCTGTGGAGTCCTTTGGGCTGGGATGAAGGGGACTAGCTGATTTAAGATAAAGCTGACATAGAATACGTGAAGTGATGGCGACTTTTCACTTAATGTGTTCGTCTGTAACCTCACAGAGTGAATACTGTGTGTTTAACCTGAATAGTACTCTAGTGGTGGTGACTGAATTATAATGGTCTGGTTTATGCGTGGCATGACACAACGGGTATACCCCATTGGAGGGTACCCTGAATTTCCGAGGGACTGGTTTAGAAAACATACGGAGTTATGAGTTCTGGCTCATACTTGAGAAGATATTCGTATGACGTGTATCATGACTGGTGTCCAGAAAAGTGTCTTCCAAAATGATACTTGAGACCTGTGTCTTGACTGTCGTCTGGACATGTATTTTAATGGGTGAGTCTGAATAACGTTTAAGAATTTCTGTTAACTGCTAGGATTGGCGAACCGGCTAGACTACTGACCTCTTGTATTTCTGGTCACGTCCGTTCCGGAGTTCCGATGGTTACTGACTGATCATTTATAAGCACGGTGGTTGTCACTACTACTTTGTCTGTTACTTTATGACGGTCATTATCATGACCGTGATTCATGTAAATATTCCGCTGAGTGGCCGGCTGGGTTCCGGTTCCCACTCTTCTGAATGAACGGTTAGCTGAGTGAAGTGTCACATCTAGCTGAGAAGGTAAAAGTATGGAATGGAACAGTAGTGTCTGATGGTTGAAATTTATTCTTGTCATAAATTTCAAATTTATAGTTTTCGGCCTTGTTCTGCAGAGTCTTCATAGTATAAACGGCATCAGCATCTTGAGAGATCTCCAAAGTATCAGCAGCATCAGCATTTGTGAGGTCTTCAAAGTGTTAGCAGCATCAGCATCTAGCAAAATCTTCAACTCACGAGCAGCATCAGCATCTGGTAGAATATCAACAAGCAGAAATGCCTGAGGTGATTAAGGATCGATTAGCAATATCCATGGAGTAGGGTACTTGGAGTACACCTGGACTTTTGTACATTAAGAACAAAATGAATACTGCACATGGAGCATATCTGAGACACTGTACATGGGGTACATATGGAATACTGTACATGGAGCTGACGGAAATTTTATGGGATGATCGAGACTGGTGTCGCTTGTCTGACATTATCAAAGAATAAATTGATTTAAACGGTAGTAAACTGAACTGAAACGGTTAACATGATAGGCTGATAATTTCTGCGTAGACTTAATGCTGGTTGTATAGAGGCTAAAAGTATGATTAAACGGAGTTCCAACAATGGTCAGTATGAAACATGATTAGTGAAGGCCAAACATGATTTATCATGAGAACAGTATTTTACTAAAATCCTTTTTGTGTCTTAGCATGAAGACATTATCATTTTGCTGAACATAAAACCTTCGTAAGGAGACATGAAACTGAAACAACGTGGAAGCGACATCAACTGAGATTGTGCGAGCTGGATTGTTATAAAGACTATAAGAGTATGATTAACTGAGGTTTAACATCAAATGATGTGGATGGCTATGGTTCAATCCATAGAATTCAAGGAACAAAACATGTGACTAAGTATGGGCGATTCTGGTTCGATCTATAACTGTCAAAATTTATGAGAACTGTCATGTATAGAAATTTACCATTTGGGAATAAATATGGTTGGCTGTAGTCCAACCCATACCAGTCAAAACTTATAAAATGTCATGTCATGAACAACTATGGATCGGTTCACAAAATGACCTTCGACTGAAAATCATGAAATTTGACCTGAATGATGGTGAACGTTTATGGCTGGTTCACTAAGTAATATTTGACTGAAAACATGAATCTGACATGAGTAAGGTAAACGCCTATGGGTTGGTTTACCAATACAAAATCTGAACGGGCAAGGGTGAACGCCTTTGGGTCGGTTCACCAAAACAAAATTCGTAGAAAAGCACATGCGACAAAATATGGCCAGTCCTGTACCAACCTTTTACTTAGTCAAAATTCTAAGAAAAACTGACTGGTAACTGAAGAAAACTGGCTGATAAATGCATGAGAAACATGAAAGATAACAACGCCAAAATCTAGGAAGTTCCTGGTGACTACCCACTAGTCACAGGTCAAGTTTTAGAGCCTACAGGTCGAACCTATAGCTCTGATACCATAATTATAACACCCCACTTGGATAAGTAGACCGTTACGTGTATTTATGGCGTTTCATCAAAGCATAAGATAAATGTCCTAAAACATAAATGACCATAACGGAAATACCGGAATCAAACATCGGTAATCCAACCTAAGCTCAAAACATGGAAAATAAAATACTGAAGGAAAGGACTAAACAATGTCCAAATAAGCAGAATAATGTAAGTACATAAAGTAAGAAGTCTGGATAGCTTCAATCCAAATGCACATGCTCTCAGAATCCTAAGAGCGTCCTGGGATACCTGTCGTTAGAACATGAAAGGAACTACGGCTGAGCATAACGCTCAGTGAACGGATGAAAAGCATGATAAGAATGTACTGAAAGTAATGGAATAGATAACAACTAATGAAACTATGAGACTGATATGTAACATATGGTAGAACTCTATATAGAATATGAGAAACCTGGTTCATACATACTGAAACTGAATTATTAACTATTAAATCTGAAAACATGCATTTACTGTATTTTAATTTGCCAGAGCTTATATAGGTCACGTGCTGTAACAACCGTGCATGAATAACTGGAGGGGTGACCTAGTCATGCTGTAGAGGGGTGACCTCTAAATAACTGTGCTGGGTGGAGGTATCAGCTCTAATGTGAAGGATGTAGATCACACACCACATTCACCCTGATAACTTGTAAACTGATAAGCCTAGGATGCATCCATACGCCCCACTAAACATACATATAAAAATGGCCAAACTGAACATGAGTGGGACGATGCAGGATATCACTCTCCTGCATGTGAGTCACGACACCGGTGCCTCTAGTGTCGTGGTTACGGTACCTCCGTAACTAGTACATAAACTGGTCGTGCTTGTATATAATGCTCAGGCAACTTATTTCTTTATTAATCATGAGTACTGATAAGCTTAAATATATACTGGGGAAAACATTTGGCTGAAGACGGAGAATCCTAATCATGCATAGAAATGAAGTCCTTACTGAAAGGACGGAAGTCCGTACTTCGTGTCCAGAAATGAAATAAGAATGAAAGCT
Source organism: Glebionis coronaria (assembly GCA_025667525.1). Lineage (NCBI taxonomy): Eukaryota > Viridiplantae > Streptophyta > Magnoliopsida > Asterales > Asteraceae > Glebionis > Glebionis coronaria. The sequence continues at coordinate 277,069 of JANFOE010000038.1, read as the reverse complement.
GAGATATCTACTCCGACTTCACGGATACTACATAAATAATAACGTGAATAAGTTAACTGATATCCGTTTATTTTATTTATCTCAATTGTACTTAGTTAATTTATTTATTCTTGTAATACTGTTAATATATAACTGATAAGTCTGAATGTTCTAATATTTATGTTTAACGTATTCCTGTTCTATTATTAATTACGTTATACACGTATTTCGACGTTATAATAGTTCTATATCTAGTACCCTGTTAATAATAGAAAGTTTCCTAATTTAGGTCGTTTCCCAAAATGAAATAAAATTATTAAGTAATTATACCCTTTTTAAACCTTATAACAACTATATTTATTAAATACATTTAAATATAAAATTTATAAACATTTATAAAATTAAGTGCTAAAAGGTATAATTTAAAAGTCTCCATTTTTATAATTTACTATATCCCGAGCCTACCGAGATACTCATTTTCGGTCGCACTAAAACAATTCAACTAATATATATAAAGTCTGTCCATTTGACTTAGCGACAGAGAAATCTGTCACTAAAAAGTGTCACCCAAAAGCTATATTTTAAAACTGTCTAAAAACAATTATGCGACAGAAATTATTGTCACAAAACTGTCGCTAATTCCAGAACCAAACCTTTTTATTTTCAGATAAAAAAGTTCCCACTGCTCTTATCAAGGTTCCCACCGTTTATGCTGGGTTTCCACTGCCCGCAGTCCAAAACACCCCCTTTTGAACTAAACCCAAACGCACCCTTATTGTAATGTAGACCCAACACCTTCTGGCTGCATTTTTTACTGCGGCTGATCAAAAACACGAGCCCAACAGCCCCCGGCTGTCAATAGTACCCAGACCGAGACCTTTTCTGGATCTCAGTTTCTGTGAGATGAGCAACCACGATAACCCTCCATTATTTTAAACTATGATTCGATTTATATAAAATTAAGCCATATAGATTCGTGATGAATCAAACAGAAAGAAGAAAAAAAACGTGATTCGGGTTTACCTTAATTCGTGTGTAAGAAAAGCCTCTGAAATTACATTCACGCATGATTTCGGTTTCATGCTGTTGGTTCGTCGACAGGAGGATGCCAAAAAGGAACAACGACTCTTTTTTTTTGTCTTTTGTTTCGGCAAGAATAAGGAACTATAAAAACCCTAATTTTTTTTGTGTGTTTACTGTTGTGTGCAAGGAGGGTGGGATAGCCCCCGTTATTTTTTTTATACATGGACCGGGCTGAAGCCCAAACCCCTTTTCCTTGTGTTAGAAAGCAGCCCACCTCAATTACATATACTCTTTTATATTTTCGTGTCGCGTAAAATATTTACGTACACATTTGCGTTTTAAATCTCTGAATTGTATTTATTTATTTTCTGAAAATAAATACTACGTAATACTGAATAATTAGTAGCCACCTATTCACTAGTAATAATTATTTTCTGAACAATTAATTATGTAACGTTTTAAATAACGTCTGAAACTGCGTGTTAATAATGTTTAAGGATTTTAAAGGCGGGTTTTACAATTCTTCCCCTCTAAAAGGAATAATTCGTCCCCGAATTAAAGATACGACTATACTGGGTTTTACAGTTATGGTTATGGTACCTCCATAACTAGGTGAAACTGGTCATGCATGTATATGGCTGTAGGTATTCTAATTAAAGATAAGCAATCAAACATATAAATTTATACTATGAGAAAACAGTTGGCTGCATACGGGGAATCCTAATAAGGAAAGAATGTCCATACTGAAAGGAGGGGAATCCGTACCTTATGTCGAGTGAACGAAGAAAACGAACGGAAGAGAGTCCTACTTCGGTATCACTAATGCTACATAAATACATACGTGTATAAGTATCTGATTACTGAATACGTAACTGGTTTTATGTCATGTCTTAGCTTATTTTATACGTTCATGTCATGTTTTACTGTTTTAAGCTTTATACTGTGTTTATCTTATATTATTTCTATTCTGATTAAGTATTACTTGTATTTCATATATTATTATACTTGTTGTGTAATAATAATTAACTTTCTAAAAATAGCAGGTTTCCTAAAATAGAAAGTTTCCAGAAATAGAAAGTTACCAAAAATAGAAAGTTTCCAAAAATAGAAAGTTTCCAAAAATAGAAAGTTTCTAAAAATAGAATTACCGCTTAAAATAGATAAGTTTCTGAAAATAGAAAGTTTCTAAAAATAGATTAGCTGCATTAATTAAATAAGTTTCTAAAAATAGAAAGTTTCCATAAATAGATATAAGCTGGTTAAATAAGCTAATAATATAAGCTTAAGTGTTTTCTGATTATTATTCTAAGTCATGTAGTTATAAAGTATAGTTTATTAATTATTACATGTAAATTAAATAAACTATAAGTTAAAAGTATTTAATTAAATATATCATGTTTTTAATTAAATAAAGTCAAAATACTTAGGTTAAAACATGTATTATTAACTATTAATAATATAACCTAAGTCATGTTAATTAATTATTTAGAGTCATGGTTTTAATAATTAATTAATTATAAAGTCTAATTAAATATAAATACTTAGGTTAAAATTCATGATCTATTAATTAAATTTATAACCTAAGTCATCTACATTAAATTAATCATGTCGTGTTTTATTAATTTAATTTTAAAACATAACTAGTAAAATCATAAACCTTAAAAATAATCTATGAACCGGACCCGTGACTAGAAACCATGAACCGGACCCGTAATCAACACCATACCCCGACCAAGGTCGGGGTTCCCCTTGTTTTGGCTGCTGCCGTGGGACCACCACCACCATACCGAGACCATATGGTCTCGGTGGTGTGTAATAAGCCAAGCCGAGACCCCTTAGGGGCTCGGTTAGGCGTCGACTAGACCACAACACCCCTAAAAACCCTTGTTTGATTTACCCCATAATCCTTAACATGTTTAGAATAATTGTTTTTAATTTGTTTAATTAAAAACACCATGATTTTATGTGATTCAATAAATCAAAACATAAAGAAAAGAGTTAAAAAATTATACCGAATACGTGGATCAATTAAGGATGAACACACACGAATGCTTGCACAATTTCCAAGATCAAAATCAACCCGAACACCCCTTTTGGTGTCCTTGAAACCGGCGGCCAAAGAGAGAAGGAAGAAAGATTTAGGGTTTTTGTTATTTTCTTGTTTTGTGATAAATGACACAAGTTTTACCCCTTAACCCCTTGTTAGTAAATTTTGCATGGGTTAAGCCTATGCTTCTATGTATGCCGTGGGTAAGGGACCCACATGGGGTAACCTGTACTTTTCTCGATTCTAAAATATTCTAGTGTGTTCTCGTGTTTTATTGTGTTCGTGTTTTATGTGTTCTAATTAATTATTGATCGTGACTTAATATATTTATTCGTGTTCGTAATAAATTATATACGTAATTAATATTAGCTCGTGATTAAATTACGTTCATGATTTCATGATCGCATGTTCGTGATTATAATTATTATTTGAATAATTATCGTGTGTTCATACGTAATAAATACTTATCATGTTCTAACACGTACGTAATACTTAATATTCTTATACGTGAACGTAAACATGCTATAAAAGGAAAGTTCTAATCATGTACGTACGATCTAAAGGGTACTATTCATGGTAAAAGCATGCGGGTTTTACAAGGTAACAAGATAGTTTTGATTTTTACAATTAATACATTCAGTATCTAAATAGTATAAATGTAACACCCATAAATTACCACACAGCAGAATACCACTTTGGGGCGCTACTCATAGCACATCGCACACAATCATAGACAACGACCTCAAAAAGAGACGTTAAAATAATATACAACATTGTCTAAAAGTTTTCCATCCTAAATATATTAAAAAAGAGTAGCGTCTGGTCCCAAAAACCGTTACCAATCACAATACATTCATCAAAGACTTAAAAAGTAATTTTATTCATTTCAAAGGATGGAAAAATAAACAAAGTTTTAAACAAGTAAGCACCAACTTCCTCCTCGCATGCTCCGTTGCTATCCATCTTGATTACCTAATACATGCTTAAAATCATCAACACAAAGGTTGAGAAAGTCTATAGGTTTTACAAATCATCATTTGAACACAAGAAATTTTATCATCTCAAGCTTGTCATATAGACAAGTAATATATATTTCGATAAATGCCTTAAGCTCATGCAACTGAACGTTAACCAACACGTCAACCGAATCACTTAAGGCTCCCCTACAACAGGTAATATTGTCATATACCAACGACCTCTTATACATAATATCTCTTACAGGGGATCACTTATGGATACATACCCTAGGATAAGGCTGTCAAACCAAATAGATCTATCATATGTATTAGCGTTTACCTCGCAAGGTAATTAACAGTTCATGAATTTCAGGGACTTCATAAGACAATGATACTTAGGCATTTATCATCATATTAGGGTTCATCATACCAAAAACAACTTGTGTTCACTTTATAAAACAGCATGTATTCCCCCTCGCGGGTTAAAAATCATTTACAAGATAATATAAAAGCGAGGCTATAGACTTACCTTTAAGTTAACGGAACGGATGACGGATGAACAATGAAACCGGGCTGTAGAAGAGTAGATAGTAGCACTCCAAGGCTATTCATGACCTACAAAAGTGATCACGAGCCTTAAGTACGCGTTTTATATGCTTATAAAATAATTATACGAAAATAATTCGATAAAAATGTATTACGGGTAAAATTTGCACCAACACCTAAGTCAAAATGAACCAAGGCTAAATAAAGCTTACAACCTGTAGGAATTATGTATTCTACATGTTCTAAGTGTTAAACCAAGTATCCAATACGGTTTTCACACAAAACGCCTCAAGTTTACATAACAAAAGACGTAAAAGTCAAAAAGTTCCGGTAAGGCTGTCTTGGGAAGAGTGTCTCTCCCAAACCATAAATCCAGTGGCTATGGGATATAAACCTCTGGGACACACTTGAAATCTAGTTTCCAAAATTTCCAACCATTCGATCTAAGAGTTTATGGAACTTTCTAAAAGTCCAAAACACTAACAGCCCTACCATAAGCACTTAATAGTCAAGCTGCACTAGTCAAACTTGGGACAAAATAACCCGTTAACCTATAAGGTTTAAGGAACTGTGATTTCTACCATTGGAAAGCCTCCTGATTCTACTTTTGGCCCATACCAACCATGAGTAAATAGCTACCACCAATTAGCGGGAAAGTTACATTCTTTGAATGGTTACAAAATCAGAATTTGGTTTTCAAACTCGGGTTTACCGTTTTAGTCATAAAAACCATTTGGTGATAGCTATTAACATGAGGTCAGTGGGAGGACTTCACATATGATCCCTACTACTGTATCAAACCTTAAATTTCACAAATGGGGGTCAATAACCTGTAACCACAAGCTATGCAAACATGCTATCCCGGAATAGGCCTTCGACCTTAAATAGGTCATAACTTCCTCATCCGGAGGAGTTGAGTGCCTATCCAACTCACCACTAACATGTAAAAGGACTAAGGAACCCATTTAAGTTGTAAAAAGTGCAGGTCACAGTAGAAAATATGTGAGTTTTGGGCTCACATACCTGCTGTCCGAATTTGGGCATCATAACATCTATACCAAGCAACCTCTAATTTATTCCCAACCATCAAAAACACATCTTATATTAACCTAGATAGATCAAAACACTATAATTCAATATCATGGATGGTCAAAATCAAAACCCATCTAAAATGCATGTTCAATCAGTGATGCTAGTCACACTAATCAAACACCACAATCAACAACATGATCCCTATTGGATCATGTTTTGGCCGTGGCACCATTAACCCACCATGGGTGATCATGGTAAAAATTCTTAACAATTGTATATGCCTAGACCTTAATAAACACATTGCATGTTAATCCCATTGATCAAACATGCAAAATCATCACTTCTAAATTTTTATGATTTCTTGAAAATCAATGCATATGAAAAAATAAACATGGGTTTGTGTTTAGGACTTACCAAGGATGATTGTGGTATGATTTAATTGCAAGATTGATGAAGAAAAGTTGAAGGTTGGGGCTGTTTTAGCTTCCTGTTCGTTGCACAATAGAAAAACAAGGAGGAGGGTGATTTATTTTTGTTAAACAAAATACAGATGTATGTGTTTGTGTTGTTTTGGGGCGTCGGTCAAAAGAAACAAAAGGGAAGAAATGGGCTTTAGCCCACTAATGAAATCCTTATTATACTAATCTTAAGCCCAAAAAATGCATCTATTTCTATCCCAACTCGATTCTTAAAAACGCTAATAAATCCTATTCGGTGTAAATTTATTTACGTAAATACAAAATTTATAAAAATAATATTTTTGACTAAATAAAGTCAAAATATATCGCCTCCGGTTCCCGTTCCATCGATCCGTCACGATTTTATAAAATTTATGCGAGAGAGCGTTTAAATCAATTTTCATGTCTTAAATTAAATTGGAAAAATATATAAAAATTTCTATAAATCCAAATAAATCATTTTAAATAAGTAGAAAAATAATTAAAATATAATTTAATTAAAATTCACGAGAAAATAAATATGACCTTATTTTTACGGGTTTTACATCCTCACCACCTTAAGGGAGCACCGTCCCGGGGCTCGACTCACTTCATACTCGTATTGTGCACTACTCGGAAGGATGAAGGCACTTCTTTCTATGGAAGTCCTCACATTCCCACGTGAATCTTGATCTACGTCTCGAATTCCATCAACACTTCTTCAAGCTCGACACACGTGAATTACCTGAATTGAACGAAGCTCATCCGGCGACTCCAATTTTATATTTCGTCAAAAGCGATTTCATCGATACGAACATCATTCGGCGCATACATTACTCTATCGGACGCATTACGAACTAAATAAAAAAAACATCACTAGGGACGTAAAATCAAGTCACGACATGTTTGCAAAATAACCAAACCATGCCAAATCAATAAATTCAATCGTGTTAGCTCATGCTTGCTAAATAGCCAATCCATGATAAATAAGAATACTTGACAAGACCTTCGGGTAAGTCCAGTCAATTGGAAGATTGCAAGTTAAAGGATATCCACTGGCCGGATAGCCACGGACGCATATTAAGAAGAAATAATAAGAAAGTATTTTCGTCATCGGAGGGCTCACACTCGGATCCATACGCAAAAGATAATACAAGAACACCATCTCACTTCCGCCCATGCGCATCAAAGTCTCAATAAACATCGTCGTTGAAGGTCAAAAAGATATTACATGGTACGTGTTCTCCATGATCGGACGTCATTGGACAATGTCGTCTCAAGTTCTCACAACTTACGATCATTCGACTAGATCACATGCCACATAAGTATCTAAAAGCAAAGGTCGAACATAAACATCAAATACAGATTTCCACCGTTGATCATCGTAAAAACCTTGAACGAACCCTTGATAATACAACTTAATCTCCAAAGTCTTTACACTTGCGGTGTCGGCTTCAACATACTCCTTGAAGTGATAACGAATTTATTAATTCCAATCATTAAGAAATTCGGTCCATTGGCGAAGATTCACAACATATCGGGCATACCATTAACTTCTGCTCTAGTGTTCAAGATACAAAAGCATCCCACTAACTTCTGCTTCAACATTCATCATACAAAGGCGTCCCAATAATTCCTACTTCAGTACTCAAAGTGATACATCATTTTCTTTGTTTGCTCATTATATTAGCCCCACAGGTTCGTCATCAAAAAAGAAAAAAAAAAAGAAAAAAATAATAATAGAAAAAAAACTTCTATGACCCTTCGATAGTAGCAAGTAAAATTACAAAATCTTCACATCCACGATAAGTTGCCGTTGATAACTTGATCCTCAATCAATCCACAAATACACGCATAATTTCTGGTGACACTTAAACAAGTCGCCTATTCTCGAAACGGTTAACGGTTCTTAACAATCTGCTTATAAAGCTTGCTATCATCGAGACACATTAGAAATGGTCCATCAAAATAGATTATAACTCTAGAGAAGTCCAACGGTTTACTCGTTCATAGATGATAATCGACTATCATCATAACGACGACACCGAACGATTCATATCAACGAAACACGATTCGAAGAATGACGTACGCACACCAAACATCCACAAATCGAGCCAGACATACTTGAGCCCACTCATTTATAACTCCTTGTCTACATCAAACGGCGTCCCCCTCCATGTATACAAGAGTTTACAAATTTACAGTTCGGGAACTTATAACTTTCTTGTTCAAATGAAAAGGCGTCCCAATCCATTTCAACGAGACGATTATAAGTCATCCTACTCAAGTATTACTACCTCTCAACACGATATCATATCCAAATATCATAGTAAATACAAGGTGTCAATAAACTTACATCATGATTTCCGTATTCAAACGTCCCATTCCATTTGAATAAGAAAAACACAACAATCTAAGGTCCATTGGTTTAAAATTTTCTTATTCAAATGTCCCAATCCATTTAAATAAGACAACCTTAAACAACTCATAGTTGGGCGAGTTAAAATCTCTATATCTAAATGTCCCATTCCATTTAGATACAAGGTTTTAAGTCACTCAACCGAATGACTACTACGAGCATATCTTTGTTGTACCAAACTATATATATTTGATTAGGATATATATATCTTAAGTCCAACATTGGCATCCTCCTTTTCGCCAATAAAACGTAGTCATATAAAATCAAATTACACGTCGCATTACATAGAATATGTCGCCTCGGATAAATGAGTCTTCAAAATCATAAGAAGTATTCAGAACACGAATATCACATCAATCAACTACGTTTCGAAAGGAGATGTCCTAAAATGACACATCACGATACGATGACAACAATCGAACTTAAACAAGTCGATGTGCGATAGATTACGAAACAATATACATACTCAAAGTATCAAACGAGTTTCACACTCGTATTCAGATAATACATAATTATCAAGATCGGTGATTGGCAGTGAGGCCAAATCCGATACAAAACCGTATTATAAAATGTACGACAATCATTCAAGGACCATTGCTCCACGTGCAATGCCTCTAAATACCATAGTATATTCCTACATATACATACTACTATTCCTATATACACATAGGTTCACATAATCACAATCAATAATAAAGTAATGCAAGAATAGCCTTACCGGAGCCATGCGGAGTAGTTGCGTGCTTAAAACTTTTTAGAACACACCAAAGTTATAGTTTAGGTTTTTAAAAATTGACCTAGTTCTCTATAACTTGTGGCTCTGATTACCATTTTGTAACACCCATGAATTACCACACAGCGGAATACCACTTTGGGGCGCTACTCATAGCACATCGCACACAATCATAGACAACGACCTCAAAAAGAGACGTTAAAATAATATACAACATTGTCTAAAAGTTTTCCATCCCAAATATATTAAGTCAGAGTAGCGTCTGGTCCCAAAAATCGTTACCAATCACAATACATTCATCAAAGACTTAAAAAGTAATTTTATTCATTTCAAAGGATGGAAAAATAAACAAAGTTTTAAACAAGTAAGCACCAACTTCCTCCTCGCATGCTCCGTTGCTATCCATCTTGATTACCTGAAATACATGCTTAAAATCATCAACACAAAGGTTGAGAAAGTCTATAGGTTTTATAAATCATCATTTGAACACAAGAATTTTAATCATCTCAAGCTTGTCACATAGACAAGTAATATATATTTCGATAAATGCCTTAAGCTCATGCAACTGAACGTTAACCAACACGTCAACCGAATCACTTACGGCGCCCCTACAACAGGTAATATTGTCATATACCAACGACCTCTTATACATAATATCCCTTTCAGGTGATCACTTATGGATACATACCCAAGGATAAGGCTGTCAAACCAAATAGATCTATCATATGTATTAGCGTTTACCTCGCAAGGTAATTAACAGTTCATGAATTTCAGGGACTTCATAAGACAATGGTACTTAGGCATTTATCATCATATTAGGGTTCAGCATACTAAAAACAACTTGTGTTCACTTTATAAAACAACATGTATTCCCCCTCGCGGGTTAAAAATCATTTACAAGATAATATAAAAGCGAGGCTATAGACTTACCTTTAAGTTAACGGAACGGATGACGGATGAACAATGGAACCGGGCTGTAGAAGAGTAGATATTAGCACTCCAAGGCTATCGTGACCTACAAAAGTGATCACGAGCCTTAAGTACGCGTTTTATATGCTTATAAAACAAGTATACGAAAATAATTCGATAAAAATGTATTACGGGTAAAAGTTGCACCAACACCTAAGTCAAAATGAACCAAGGCTAAATAAAGCTTACAACCTGTAGAAATTATGTATTCTACATGTTCTAAGTGTTAAACCAAGTATCCAATACGGTTTTCACACAAAACGCCTCAAGTTTACATAACAAAAGACGTAAAAGTCAAAAAGCTCCGGTAAGGATGTCTTGGGAAGAGTGTCTCTCCCAAACCATAAATCCAATGGCTATGGGATATAAACCCCTGGAACACACTTGAAATCTAGTTTCCAAAATGTCCAAACATTCGATCTAAGAGTTTACGGAACTTTCTAAAAATCCAAAACACTAACAGCCCTACCATAAGCACTTAATAGTCAAGCTGCACTAGTCAAACTTGGGACAAAATAACCCGTTAACCTATAAGGTTTAAGGAACTGAGATTTCCACCATTGGAAAGCCTCCCGATTATACTTTCGGCCCATACAAACCACGAGTAAATAGCTACCACCAATTAGCGGGAAAGTTACATTCTTTGAAAGGTTACAAAATCGGAATTTGGTTTTCAAACTCGGGTTTACCGTTTTAGTCATAAAAACCATTTGGTGATAGCTATTAACATGAGGTCAGTGGGAGGACTTCACATATGATCCCTACTACTGTATCAAACCTTAAAATGCACAAATGGAGGTCAATAATCTGTAGCCACAAGCTATGCAAACCTGCTGTCCCGAAATAGGCCTTCGACCTTAAATAGGTCATAACTCCCTCATCCGGAGGAGTTGAGTACCTATCCAACTCACCACTAATATGTAAAAGGACTAAGGAATCCATTTAAGCTGTAAAAAGTACAGGTCACAGTAGAAAATATGTGAGTTTTGGGCTCACATACCTGCTGTCCAAATTTGGGCATCATAACATCTATACCAAGCAACCTCTAATTTATTCCCAACCATCAAAAACACATCTTATATTAACCTAGATAGATCAAAACACTATAATTCAATATCATGGATCGTCAAAATCAAAACCCATCTAAAATGCATGTTCAATCAATGATGCTAGTCACACTAATCAAACACCACAATCAACAACATGATCCCTATGGGATTATGTTTTGGCCGTGGCACCATTAACCCACCATGGGTGATCATGGTAAAAAAATTTAACAATTATATATGCCTAGACCTTAATAAACACATTGATGTTAATCTCATTGATCAAACATGCAAAATCATCACTTCTAAATTTTTATGATTTCTTGAAAATCAATGCATATGAAAAAATAAACATGGGTTTGTGTTTAGGACTTACCAAGGATGATTGTGGTATAATTTAATTGCAAGATTGATGAAGAAAAGTTGAAGGTTGGGGATGTTTTGGCTTCCTATTCGTTGCACAAGAGAGAAACAAGGAGGAGGGTGATTTATTTTTGGTAAACAAAATACAGATGTATGTGTTTGTGTTGTTTTGGGGCGTCGGTCAAAAGAAACAAAAGGGAAGAAATGGGCTTTAGCCCACTAATGGAATCCTTATTATACAAATATTAAGCCCAAAAAATGCATCTATTTCTAGCCCAACTCGATTCTTAAAAACGCTAATAAATCCTATTCGGTGCAAATTTATTTACGTAAATACAGAATTTATAAAAATCATATTTTTGACTAAATAAAGTCGAAATATATCACCTCCGGTTCCCGTTCCATCGATCCGTCACGATTTTATAAAATTTATGCGAGAGAGCGTTTAAATCAATTTTCATGACTTAAATTAAATCGAAAAAATATATAAAAATTTTCATAAATCCAAATAAATCATTTTAAATAAGTAGAAAAATAACTAAAATATAATTTAATTAAAATTCACGAGAAAATAAATATGAACTTATTTTTACGGGTTTTACAATAAACCTCCACATTGTTTACCAATCCCCAACACCTTTTCAGATTCAAATCCTGATTAACAAAGAAGCACTTGTTTTCATCAAACATAACAAATATCCTATTATCTTTAGCAAGCTTATGCACAGATATCAAAGTAACACAATACTCAGGGATAACCAACACATCAACAAGAATCAAACCATTAGGAAGTTTAAGGTTACCAATTTTAGTTATAATAGCCTTAGTTCCATTTGGGTGGGCAACTTTGATTTTAAGATGAGAAATATCAAAAACATTATCAAGTTCCCTATCACTATTAGTCATGTGTTGGTTATCCCTAGAGTCAACAACCTTCCCATTGTAAGTCATGCCAGTTTTAGAACTTGTGTTAGAACAATAAAACTTATCAAAGTTTTCATTAAAGACCTTGTTGGAGTTAAAAACAGTACCTGCCATATTGGCTTGTACATTCTTTCCTGTTCCATTGTTATCTTTAAAAAAAAAAGAGAAGAGTTGCCATTTGTTCATCAGAGAATCCAGTAGGACTAGTAGTAGAAGAACCAACAGAGTTATTGGACACATTTTTTCCTTTAAAGTTTTGACTACCCCTTTTCTTCCCATGAACAAAGTCACTGGGGTACCGAATGATCTTAAAGCACCTATCAATGGTGTGACCATTGTACCCGCAGTTTTCACAAACAACATCAGAGTTAGAGACAAAATTAGGTCTAACACCATTTTGATTATTAGGCCTAACATTTCCAAAGCCAGCATTACCATTGTTAGTTCTAAAGTTGTTTTGATTACCTTTCTGATTAAAGTTGTTGGTTATGGGTCTCTATATATTAGCATTAGGGTTCTGATTTCTTTGAAAATTATTTCTGGTGGGCCCATTAGACAAAAATGCAGAGGTCTGAGCCCTTTGGGGGTGCCCAGAACTACTACCAGAAGCCATTCTATGAGATTCCTCAGCAGAGATGATGACATAAGCTCCCTTAACATCAGGAAGACTTTCCCTTGACAATATAGAACTCCTAATACTCATATAAGAATCATCTAAACCCATTAAAAACTGTATAAGTTTCAATAACTGATTATGTTTTTTAAACTCACTAGAAGCAGAACAAACACAAGTAGGTAATTCAATCATAGCATCATATTGTTTCCAGAGAGCATTCAACTTATGATAATAATCAGACAGATTACAACCATTTTTTCAAGGTACTAATCTTATGGTGCAAGTTAAACATGACAGAACTATCAACCTTATGCTATGTTTCCTTTAATTCTTTCCAAACATGTTTGGCCTTTTTTGAAAAAATTTGTCCAAGGAAAAGTTCCTCAGATATAGAGTTAAGAATCCAACCCAACACAACAGCACTGACCCTGTCCTATTGCCTTGCTAAAACCTCATCAGTTACAGATCTTTTACAAGTACCATCAATGAAACCAATTTTAGTTTTACCTTCCAAAGAAATTAACATAGCATTAGCCCAAACTTGATAATTTTCAGTTCCCTTAAGTTTCACAATGACAACAGTTAAAACAACCGAGTCATTAGGGTGCAAGTGCAATAGATCACTCAGGTCAAGCTTACTCCAAAAGGTGTAAATCGGTGGGAACATCCTGACCCCATGCATCATCAAGCTTACCATCAAGCTTACTAATAAGTGTAACTAGGTCAGTTACACTTATAGCATCATCATCACCATATTCAGACATGGTGAAGGGTCAAACAGGTCAAAAAATGAACTCACAATACTGCAAACAAAGTTCCCAGGAATCCAAACCACTCAATGGTGGCAGGTCAAGGGCAAGCAGCAAGTGAGGATCTAAAATAAGGGTATAAATAAATGAACTACCAAACCCCCAAAAAACAAGCAATAAAAAAACAACAAATAGCAGATAGCAAATAAAGAGAGAGATGCAGAGGTGTTACAGTGCTTTCAACCAAAGCTCAATCGAACTGTCACTCTTTGATTCACTTAGTCTAAGAGATGACAGAACCTCCTAGTCACAAACCCTAAAATTTCTTCGAGGAAAAATTAGGGAAAGTAACCAAATCCACGAACAAACCACCGAATCAACACGACAAAGGAATGAATCACCACCAATCAAAAAATGAAACCCTAATTTTTTTTTCAGAAAAAAATTAGGGAAAATAAATTTAAACACGAGGTACAACCCCCAATCGAACCAATCACCAACAATAATGAATAAGAGAGCGGATCTCAGAAACCCTTATTTTTTCTCAAAAAAGTTAACGGTTCAAAATTTTGATTCAAGCAGTAATATTAACAGATCTAGCTATTTCAATAGCAGATCTTTCCTAAAAAGTATAAGAAACCAAAAAACCCCAATTTTAAACAAAAGCCTAAAAAATTTTCATCGAGTTTTAACAACCTTTCTCTGATACCATGTAGAAAAACATGATCAGATGGACCTCAAACACAAAAACCTTTTATTTATCAAATAATTAAAAGACAAAGTAAACTAAAACCAAAGCTACCAGTGATAATCAAGTGTAGCTCTATTATCTACATGATAATAGTCTTACAATCAAAACAATAAAAAGAGACAAGATTAAACTAGGATTTTGAGATCAAAAATGATAGAGAGAGAGAGAGAGAGCGTTGTGTGTTTATGAAACACACAGATAAAATGATCGATACAAACAATGAATAAACACGCTCCTATCTATAATAACCTAAAAGGCCAAAGAGCCGTTGAGGCTATGGGCTTCACAAGTGGGCTTGGGCTTGGTCCATTAACAAGAATAAGAGCTATCCAACTTAAGTTCTTCACACCACAAATCCATTGTACCAACAGTCCAAAGTTATAACTGAAATAATAAAAACAACATAATAAGTCCTTAAGGTTACATTAGGTTAGCAGATTAGGTCCTCATTTCAACAACATATATAAATGTTGTGTAGAATGCATGTTCATTGATCTTGCAACAAGATGATCTCAAATAATTATGTTTTTCACTAATTATCAGTTTTACCTATTTATATTTATAGTGTGAAGTCATTTTACAACCAATAAAATATATAGAATTGCGAAAATCGTCTTTTTACTTGTAATAGTGCATATGTATATTCATTGTTATGTTAAAATTAAACGTTAATAATTATTTTATTGATTATAAATTCGAGTATAATAAAGAAGAGTGCACATGTGTTTTCATACTATTCAACAAAAAGATAGTTATGACACACACAAAAAAATACATGTGCATGGTACTAAGCCACATGTATCTATTGACCTAAGAAGATGAAAATCCATGTACGTCTATCTAATGAACTAACACGATGAAAGTACATACGTATTTTAAGAGTAAAAAATGATTCCCGTATTTCTGTGTATATTTATTTGGTTTTAAAGATAACCTCACATTATATTTATATTATATATAAAGAGTGTACGTCCTTTCTTAAAAGTAGAAAAGCAAAATTTTATAAATATATTTTTCACTATTTTATGAAGCTAGACGTGAAACTTAAAGTATTAGCATACTATTAATGTTTTAAAAACCGGGTCTCCAATCGAGGTGGACACGTAATAGGGTCGTTAGGTTATGCATTCAATCGGTTCGACCACTGAGCCAACCCGATTTTCCACAAAACATCATGTTTAAGGGTTACCTGTTCGATAACCGTGTGGAACCAAATCACTTTAATCCAAACATGTCTAATCATGTCTCAAAAGTATATTACCTGATTTAGTTTGACCCATTCTTTGACATTTGCAACCACAGTTTTATCCAACCACAATATAGCATATCGTTAATTATCTGTCGCTAGGTGATTTTTGTCGCAATGTACGTGTATTCGTCTAGTAGCTTATAAAGAGTGTATCTCCTTTGTTGAAAATCTTAATTTTTAAATTCCCTATTGTAAATATTCAACATCTAAATTTTACACAATATTATCAGGTCAGGAATTCGATCATCGAATCAACTCGATCAAGTCACCGAGTCATGGGATCGACCACCGAGTCGAGGACCGGGTCACATGTTTGATCACCGGGCAACCCAGTCGAGTCACCAGCTCTCTGGTTCAGCCACGTGGCCAATCAGGTGGAGTCACTAGATCACATGTTCGACCATCAGATCAATCCAATCGAGTCATTGAGTTACCTGTTTCACCATCAAATTAAGTAGCATATCGAAAGTATTTGCCACTAAACGTTTTCCGCAATTACGCACGAATACACGTCTAGTTGTAAATAATGAATTAACTAAGTACAAATTGTTTGATATTGAAAGTATTTAAAAAAGTGGTAATTCTTGAAATGCCCCAAATTGTTACCTTGTTTTCCTTTTTGCACATACCAAATGAAAATTTTCCAAAATATCTTATACAACTTATGCAACTTATGCGATTTTTCTAAAAATGGTAAAATTATGGGAAAACTTTGGAAAAATTTTGAATTTTTTTTCTATTTTGGAAAAGTCGCATAAGTTGAATAAGGCATTTTAAGAAATTTTCATTTGATGGGTACAAAAAGAAGGAAATAAGGTAACATTTTGGGGCATTTCAAAAATTAGTCTTTTAAAAAATAGACAAAATGGTTGATTTGTCTATTTTATTTGTTGCAAATGAATTTGTTTTTAAAAACAAACTAAAATACTCACCATCACCACGAACACTAGTGTACCAAACACCCCCTCTTATAATAGCCATACACTTTTCAAAAATCAAAATAGACAATTCATATTACAGGTACCACAATTAAAATTACCAACACATTCCAAAAACATTATGCTGAAAACTCAGTGAACACATCCAAATATCTCATGTAGCTACTCCAAGTTGTAATAACTATACCCTAACCACATCTCTTTCATTATAATTTAGTTCACTAGCAATACTATGATTTTGTAATTAGTACTTTCTGTCCTTAAATCATAATCGAACTAAATGATAAGTTTCCATTCTGAGCCAAGCAATGACCCAATGTTTGTTATCACATATTTAAAATATGGACATTGTAGAGAATTTAGCGAATGGGTTTTCTTTTTTATTTCTGAAAGTAGTGTAAGCAACGAAAAAGTGAGATCGAGTTCCTACACACCGCAAATTAACGAATTTATCCTCGATCAAATTTGACTCGTTTAACTGAAATAAAATCGTTTAGAAACAGATCATGACATTTGACATATCACGTAGGCAAGTAATGGGTTTTATGAAAAAAGAGACTTGGTAATGGGTTAAATACGAGTTTCTGGGAGGATGTATGGAGGGGTGACAAGAGTTTTATATCAAGCTTCTCTAGAGTGTACGCTCTTGAAACTGATCGATAAGAAGATTTCTGTAGCGTTTAAGATGAAACATAATAAGATAGGTTCCTCTTTACGTCGTTTACCCAGGAATGGAGTGGAGTTGGAATAGTATAGCTCGTTAGCTGCTATCCTGGAAGGTGTTATGTTACCATATATGATCGATAGATGGGTCTGGTCCCTTGCGGGTTCGGGTGAGTTTTCGGTTAGAGTAGTTGAAAAATCCGAATCTTACTATCATGAAAGACATATATAAATACAATCATGTATACTATAGTTTACGCGTCACGTGAAATGTGTACAACATAGTTTGGACCACTTTAAGCTTCACTCGACATGAGACTTACATAAAATACATGTATAATACTATAATTGCACGTACAATACCGTATAATGAAAGTGTACACGACACTATGGGCCCCTTTATTTTAGGCAAATTACATATCTAGTAAAAACTGTGGTTGAGAGCAACGCAACACACATTTGGAATCAGCTTCACTATAAATGTGGCGTATGACAATGAAGAGATCACACTAAAACTATGGAAGTCGTAAACTACCCGTCGAAGCTAGTGAAACCCTCTACATCAACCCCGACCACCCTTCGTTTCTACAACATTTCGTTCACTGATGAGCTAGCCCCGACCATATACGTCCCTCTCATTCTCTACTACTCTTCACCTCGTAACGACCTAGATGGTCTAAATGGAAACGTTTGTGACCGTTTAGAGGATTCCTTATCGAAAACTTTGAGTGAATTTTACCCATTGGCCGGTAGATTTATTCGTAAGCTTTCTTTAATTGATTGTAACGATCAAGGTGTTTTATACGTTGTAGGCAAAGCAAATGGTCCAATCTCGGACATTGTAGGCCTAGAAAATGGGTTGAAACCCGATATACTAAATGATTTCCTTCCTTGTGAGATTGGGGCGGCTGATGAAGTCGATGATCCCATGCTATGTGTCAAAGTCACGACCTTTGCGTGTGGTGGTTTCGCGCTTGGTATGTGTTTTTCACATAGGCTTTCAGACATGGGTACTATGAGCAATTTTATTAACAACTGGGCTTCTAAAACTAATGGTCAATATGACAACAAAAAACACTCCCCTATTTTTAACTCCCCACTTTACTTCCCCCAGCGAGGTCTGCCTGAGCTTGACCTAAGAGTACCTAGGTCAAGCGTTGGGGTGAAAAATGCGGCAAGACGGTTTCTCTTTAATGGAGAGGCGATATCAGCCGTTAGAGAAAACCTTGGATTTGATCCAAACGGGTCTCGTAAACCCTCAAAAGTCCAACTTGTTGTTGCCTTATTATGGAAGGCCATTGTTCGCATGGATCAAGCGAACAATGGTCGATCCAAAGCATCTTTTCTAATCCAATCAGTTGGACTGAGGGACAAAGTAGTTCCTCGGTTACCCGAAAACTCATTTGGAAATTTTTGGGGTCTAGCAACTACTCAGCTCGGGCCAGGTGAAGGTGACAAAATCGATTTAATTGATTTTTTCAAGATTTTGCATGGCTCCGTTAAGAGAACAATTACGGATTGCGCTAAGATTCTAACAGATGGTGAGGAAGGTTATGGGGTTGTAATTAATCCCTATTTGGAGTCGAACAAAAAAATAGAAGATATTGATGTAGACTTCTATCTATTCACTTGTTGGTGCAAGTTTTCGTTCTACAACGCTGATTTTGGTTCTGGTAAGACGATTTGGGCTAGTACAGGAAAGCTTCCATGTCAAAATTTGGTGATCATGTTGGATGATCATGAAGGCGATGGCGTAGAAGCGTGGGTTCATTTAGACGATAAACGCATGAAAGAATTGGAACAAGATTATGACATCAAAGCATATGCAATATTTTAGCCTAATTTGTGTGCATGCATCAGCTATGGTTTGTTATTTCTGTTTTAATTTGTGTGTAATAGTTACTCCGTATGTATTTCAGGTGATATAAATTTTGTGTGGTATGTTTTGGTACGTAGGCTCCCGGCTTCGTCATCTAGTGATAACGAGTGTGCGCCCCTTTTAGACATAACTAGGTATGTCCACAATTTGTGGAATTATTTAGGAAACCCAAACTAACTCACATGTATGATACATGTGACCATGTTATATCTAGCTGTTGCTAAATAACTTTAGTCACGACCCTGACATACCTAGCGACGATGAGTCGAACAGTTTTAGCCACGACCCTTTTATCGACAAGCCTTGTTACATCCGAGACTAGTAGTGAAACCTATAAACTACAAACATCCGAGAGTATTCAGGTTTATTACGATATAGAGTGTGGTCAGTTGTATAGAATCAAGTATCATAACCATTCAATCATTAATAACTACAGTCGCTTGCAGGAACCCTAACTAAATTGTTGATAAACAATTTGGTACGTATATGATTTAAGAGCGCTCGTGAACGGTTAGTAAAGACCTACAATTAGATAAATTTGTTTGCTTTGTGGCACATGCACGTTGTCGGACATAACATATTTCTTACTATTTCTTAGTATTTGAACTAAGTTATTTTATTTGTCCCGTCGGAAACATCATGGAATTTGGTGGACTGAAATAGTTACATACATGTCATTGCATTACAGTCGATTAAACAGGTACAAATATTCGGGTTTCGCAGCTATTAAACCCGACATACAGTTCTTATCCCGCGTACGTCATCATCATATTCAGGTTGCTTGTGTGAATTTCCAGCAAAAACCATTCACCCAGTTAATTACATATAAACTACACACTTGTCAAAACTGAGAGTACTTGAACCTACAACGTAGTTAATTAAAGAGCACCTAACGTTTATCTAACATGATATTAACTAGCTATCAGCATAAGACATTAAGACTTGATAACTGATAAGTACTACTAGATAGTAAGACTATGTTTATTCACAACCTATCCCAACCCAACCTATCATTAAAATATTATTTTCTCACTCCTCCACTTATACAATTTATAGATACAACTAATTCTAACTTTTTTAACATTTATCAACAACCTAACCCAAACCAACCCAACCCAATATACAATATAATTTTCCAATATTTATAATGACAACATTATTATTCAGATGAAAATGTTAAAATTTCTTCTAATTCTAAATGTATATAGAAAACAGTGTACTATAATATCTAACGTATGCCTAAAGGGCCTATTATACTAACATTCACAATTTTTAATGTCCACAATATTTACAAGATTGATTTAATGTGTGTACATATTTGCTCCGGTCAAAGTTAACCTTTCTTTATACTTTATCATTATTAAGAAGCACATACATACCATCAACATACTTTTTCCATCCTCATCTTAACACCATCACCTGGAAACACTATCATCACAACCGCCTCCAATTGATTGATGGTTAACTTTATGTGAGTGAGAAGGTTTTAAGAAAAAAATACAAGAAAGATAAAAATAAAAGTCAGATTGATTGAGGTATTGCATTCAAGATTTGTGTGTAGGATGAAGAAATATATAAAATCACTCTTATAGTGACACGTGGAAGATTGGGTTCGAGATCTGTAAGTCATGGAACGAACCGGTCGTTCACTTCTCTTTCCTTCAACTCTGTACTTTTGATATAATATTATTATTTTCTGTCCTTGTTAACCTACGATCGGTTGGTTTCGGTTGCTGATAAACATAGTCTAAGGTCAAACTTTAGAGCCAATTGGCAAAACTTTCGAGTCAATTGTCGAAGCTTAAGAATCTTTCAAGCTAAATGCCAAATTTTCGAGCCATTACCAACACGTAAGACTAGCCTTAATTATCTTGATGTGGTCCATTTTGTGAAATGTGAATGCATGACGTACTTGAAGTGACGAGTTTCATAAAGAGGGACAACCAATTAAGTGCCAGTGTCGCCAGCCTTGCAGTAAAATGCAAACCATAAGTGAAAGTTTATGGACTTTAAAATCGATAGTCGTGTGATATGATCGAACTCGAGATCACGGGATTGCACACATTACGTGAAGAGTTAATTTATTTATTAAATATATTTATTATATTTATTAAATCAAACTGTAGCTAACGATCGTTAAGTAATTAAAAGTTAAGTTTTAAACGATCGTTATAGAATATTAAAGAAGCTAAAAGAAGGTGTCGGAAAGTTCCGGAAACCCCCTTTTAGCACATGTATATCCGGCCTAATAAGAGTCAAAGGATAGGGATGAAAAGTTTTAGGCTTTATCTTGTTTAAACCTTGGAAGATAAGTTTCCAAGGTGTATATAAACAAACCTTAAGGCCTCATAATTTTTTACTCCATTATTCTTCTTTCTAGCTCTAAACCGCCGGCCATATATACACCTTTAGGGTTCATCTTTGATTTTCTATAAGCTATCTTAGATCTAGTCCTAGCCCCTCTCTAGGGTTGTTGGGTAGATCTTCCATAGGCTTGGAAGGCTCGGTTCTGTTCGTGCTAGACTCACGATTAGCTCATCGTATCACGTGTGTACAAGATCGTGGTGTGATCTTATTTTAGATTACATCCTGGTGGTGTTCTTGATCTATTTTTACCGGTGATCGTTCTGCTAGGATAAAGGTATGTAACCCTAGCCTTGATTAATTATAATTGTGTTATATAAAGATCTTGTTAATCTGCTTCCGTTGTATGCTCTTTGATCTATGTTAGGGTTTTTATAATTGTTATGATAATCATAAACCTTCAGTGGCATCGAGAGCCGTTTTAACATGATTATAATTATCAAGATCTAAAGTTTTTTTTAACTAATATTGATTTGTGTTAAAATTACATGTTGTTTTTAGGTTTTATAAAAATTAGGGGTTTTGTTTTTTTTATTGTTTTAAAAATGGCTTTGCCGTTTTTTTTTTATAAAAAAAATAAAAAATAAAAATTTGTAAACCCTAAAATTACATGGTAATTAACTTTAGATGTATGCATGAATTAATTGTTATGTCATGTGTGGTTACGATCCGTAGTAGTTTTTTAATTGTTAAGAGAATATGGAAGATCCGTAATAAACATGCATGTTTTTTTACGGATCATATAATTTTGATTGCTATTTGCTTCATTTGATTCAAAGTTTTAAAATTAGGGAAGACTTTTTATGTTCATAAAAACCCTAGATTTGATGTTCTTTGAATAAATTGTTTGCATGTGGCTATTTGATTTAGTTTTTTTTTTGTACTACTTGTTTTCATGCGTTTTTTTTGTATGTCGTAAACAAGGGTAATTTTTTTTAAGAAAAATAATATGGACTAAATCTTATCAAAATTAATGAATTGTTTTGAGGTCTAAATTACATATGATTTGTGTTGATTAGAATTGCAATAGCAACTTAACGGCCTACTCAATTTTTGACAAACTATAAAGTGGGTATAACGCACCGCTGGTCAAGTACCCGGTTAAGGAAGGAGGTGCTATGCTTTTACGCTGACCAAATTCCCGGCTCGCCTGTGCGTCAAAATTGGAATTACCTACGGTTGTTATTGGTATAATTCTTTAAGGTTGTTTGGTTTAACCAATACCTGAACTTGCAAATATATGATGAATTTTTAGTCTCACCAAAAATTTTACTAAACGTTTTATTAAACTTATGCTATGGAGATGTATGCATGCTTCTCCATACATGATTTTGACACCAAAATCTATACCCTAAAATTTAAGTCATATGCCCTCTAATTGACGAACACTTGAAGTTACAATTGTCATCATATAAGATATCGGACGATGTTGTAATGGAGAGAAAACTTCATGACTGAATAAGATTGCACATGAAGGTTTTACGTTCTTTAGATTAGTCGACTTAATTGAGTTACTCAGTGAGAACTGGAAACTTAAGGCATAAAGAAGGGATAAAACATGTTTACAATGCAAATGTTTTTGGCAATGTAAATCCCTGACATATCTAGAAATTGCAATATGATTTGGCAATTATTGTTCGACAAGTTACTGTGTTGAATAAATTTGTCACTAGCAGATCAACTGATGTGATAAATCTATGTCAATATGGATTCTAGTTTTTCAAGGAAAATACTATGGTTTTACTACCGGGGTAATTTTATTTTCTTGAATTTTATTATCGAAAATACTAATGTTTGAACTTATTTCTGAAGAAATGGCTCAACCCGAAAACAATCTGACAATAAGCTCGGCGTTCAAAGCATTTTTTGAACGGCCTGAACTTACTGGCCCTAATTTCAATGATTGGTACCGCTCACTAAGAATTGTTCTGAGAGCAGCGGGTACCATCAATATCTTGGAAACTCCTTTTCCGGAGGATCTTGCTGAAGGAGCAACTGATGCGGAAAGGCTTCAACACGCTGCTAACGTTAAGAAGCACCATGAGGTGGCTGCTGTAATGTTAGGGAGAATGGCTCATCACTTCAAAGGAAGTAAGAGCTAGCTTCTCCTCAGCAAATGCTTGATGAACTCAAGGCTGTGTATGAAACGCCGCAAGCTGTAGAGATCTATGATCTGGTTGATGCTCTACATAGTTGCAAGCAAGCTCCTGGTAAGTCCGTAAGTGACCATTATATGGAGATGAGGGGTTATATGGAACAACTCATCGCACTAGGACAACCCTTTGATAATAATATGGCTATTAACTTGATCAATAGGTCCCTTAATAAGGACTTCAATGATTTCGTTCGTAACTATAATATGCATTGCACGGGGAAGACAGTTAATGATTTGCATGCAATGCTCATTGACTTTGAAAAGGGTTTGAAAGATAAGGCACCCACTGCTACTCCTCAAGTACTTTATGTACAAAAGGGTAGAGTGTCGAAACCAAAACCGCAAGTGAATAAGAAGCAGAAAGGCAAAGGCAAGGTTGATAAGAGCAAGCAAGTTGCGACTACATCAAAACCAAAGCAAAACTTTGCTAAGAAATCTCTAAAAGATGAGACTTGTCACTACTGCAAGATGACTGGACACTGGAAGAGGAATTGCTCTCTCTATCTCCATGAAATGGCAGAACATAAGAAGAAGGCTGAGCAAGTTGCTACAGCACCATCTTCAGGTAACTTATTTATGATAGAGTTATTTAATCTTTCATACAAATCAAACTCCTGGGTATATGATACGGGATGTGGTATTAACATTTGTAATACCCTGCAGGGATTTGAGTTGAAGAGGAGACTTACCTATGGGGAACAATTTCTGCAAGTGGGCAATGGCGCACAAGCAGCAGTTGAAGCTATAGGAATATTTAAATTAGTTTTACCTTCGGGTTTAGTACTGTCTTTAAATAATTGTCATTATGCACCTACAATTGTTAGGGGTGTTATTTCCTTTTCTAGTATGTTGGATCTTGGATTTACTCACACGATTGATAATAATAGAATTTCTGTTTTCAAAGATGGTTTATTCTATTTTGATGCAATTTCTGTGAATGGTGTTTTTGAAATTAACATGCATGATATAAATCCCAAGAGGAAAAATAATTCTGTTTTTAGCATGAATAAGAAGAGTAAGTTAGACAAGAACTCTTCTTATCTTTGGCATTGTAGACTTGCCCACATTGGGAAGACTCGCATACAAAAGCTTCAACGTGATGGGCTTTTGGAAAGTATCAATGATGAATCATTTGATAAATGTGAATCTTGTATCTCTGGAAAGATGACCAAGAAACCTTTTAATAGCAATATTGAAAGGGCTACTGAGCTACTTGGTTTAATACACACGGATGTGTGTG
Organism: Glebionis coronaria; assembly: GCA_025667525.1. NCBI lineage: Eukaryota > Viridiplantae > Streptophyta > Magnoliopsida > Asterales > Asteraceae > Glebionis > Glebionis coronaria. The sequence goes on along the minus strand of JANFOE010000038.1, from coordinate 251,991 downwards.
GACCACTTAGACATGTGTCAAGGAAAGGTGCTAGCTACTTCCTGATGTTTTCGGATGATTATAGCCGTTATGGTTATGTTTATTTACTTAAACATAAATATGAGGTATTTGAAACATTCAAAACGTTTAAAGCCGAATTAGAGTTACAACTAGGAAAGAAGATTAAAGCTCTTCGTTCTGATCGTGGTGGTGAATATTTAAGTCAAGAGTTTAAAGATTATTTAAGTAAGAATGAAATTGTTCAGAAACTTACTTCTCCATATACTCCACAACAAAATGGTGTATCTGAAAGGAGAAATCGTACATTATTGGATATGGTACGATCTATGTTTAATCTTACAACTTTACCATTATCTTTTTGGGATTATGCTCTTGAAACTGCTGTTCGTATTCTGAATATGGTTCCCACAAAGAAGGTTGATAAGACACCATATGAACTATCGCATGGCAAGAAGCCATATTTGTCTTATTTGAAAGTCTGGGGTTGTGAGGCGTATGTGAAACGTGACTCTGGAGATAAACTCCAACAACGCTCAGTAAAATGTATCTTTGTAGGTTACCCTAAGGAAACTATGGGTTACTACTTTTATTATCCGGCTGAGAACAAGATAGTTGTGGCTCGGTATGGAGACTTCCTTGAAAATGATCTTGTAAATCAAGAATTCAGTGGGAGAAATTATGATCTTGAAGAAATTCAAGAAGATACATTGCCTTCTGAAAATACTAGCGATGAAATTCCTGTAGAACCAGAAAGTCTGAGTGTTCCACCGGAATTAATTCCTCCACGTAGGTCTCAAAGGGCTATACGTGCGCCGGACAAACTATGTCTATACATAGAGGATGATGAGGAGGAAGTAGGGGATCTTGGTGAACCTGCTAACTATCGATCCGCAATGTCTGATCCAGAAAAGTCAAAATGGATAGTTGCGATGAATGAGGAAATGAAATCCATGGAAATCAATGATGTTTGGAGTCTTGTAGACGCACCTAAAAATGCTAAAGTAGTGAAAAATAGGTGGATCTATAAGAAGAAAACTGACATGGATGGTGATGTACAATCCTATAAAGCATGTTTAGTGGCTAAAGGTTTTACTCAAACTTTTGGCATAGACTACGAGGAGACATTCTCTCCTGTAGCAGACTTGCGAGCTATTAGGATTCTCATAGCCATAGCAGCATACTATGACTATGAGATATGGCAAATGGATGTTAAAATTGCCTTCTTGAACGGTCGCTTAGATGAAGACATCTATATGCAACAACCGGAAGGGTATGTTGATCCTAAATATCCAAAACGCGTGTGCAAACTTCAAAGGTCTATTTATGGTTTGAAGCAAGCATCACGTCAATAGAATAAGCGATTTGATGAAAAAATCAAAAAGTTTGGATTTATTCAAAATCGTGATGAGCCATGTGTATACCGCAAAGCTAGTGGGAGTAATGTAGTGTTCCTAATTCTATATGTCGATGACATATTGATCATGGGAAGTAACATTCCAAGACTTAAGGAAGTTAAGGATTATCTTGGTAAATGTTTTTCTATGAAAGATTTGGGAGATGCTGCATATATTCTGGGAATTAAGATCTATCGAGATAGGAGTAGACGGTTAATTGGTCTTAGCCAAGATGCTTATATTGATAAGATATTGAAGAAATATAACATGCATAACTCTAAGAAAGGTTTCTTACCGATGGAGGTTAAGCATGAGTTAAGTCATGAGAAAGATGCATCATCACCTGAAGAGGTGGCTTACATGAAGAAGGTGCCTTATGCTTCGGCTGTGGGATCTATTATGTATGCTGTAAGATGCACAAGGCCCGATGTGGCGTTTGCTCAGAACTTGGTCAGTAGATACCAACAGAATCCAGGAAAGTCCCACTGGACTGCTGTTAAGCATATTCTGAAGTATTTAAGAAGTACGGAAGATATGTTTTTGGTATTCGGGGGTAAACCAGACACAGAATTGAATGTAACAGGATTCTGTGATGCGTCCTGGCAATGTGATAAAGACGATACGAAGTCTCAGACGGGTTACGTGTTTGTCATCAATGGAGGAGCAGTTGACTGGAAGAGCAGTAAGCAGAAAACCATTGCTATGCATGCGACTCAATCTGAGTACATGGCCGCTTCAGAAGCTGCAATAGAAGCTGTTTGGATTAGGAAGTTTATTGGAGATCTTGGAGTGATGCCTTCAATTAAAGAACCTATTGATATATATTGCGACAACTCTGCGGCAATAATATTCGCCAATGACCCTGGAGTCATGAAGGGCGCCAGACACTTTAAACGTAGATATCCCTACGTTCGAGAACAAGTGGAAGCTCGAGAAATCAAATTGATAAAAGTTCACACAGATGATAACGTAGCTGATCCTTTTACTAAGGCTTTGTCTAGGCCAAAGGTAGTTAAGCATGCCAAGGCAATTGGGCTGCAACTAGCTAGCGAATTCATGCAATAAATCTGTTGATTAGTATTTGGATAAAGGATGTAAGACATTATTGAATTGATGAAATAAAGTTTGGATTTCGTTTATTTTTCTGTTATTTGATTTTGTATCCTATTTTACATGTTTTAATCCATGAGCATTATGATGTTTCTAAATGTCCGTTGTCGATTAATAATATGGGAGTATTATTAAATTAAGACAATTCAAAATAGTGACAGAGTATACTTGAAAGTATATTGGTCAATTTTGGATGATATTTGATGGATCAAATATTGGACTTATCCCAACTATGTGATTTTACTTTATGGATCTTTGTCATTAAGTAAATCATAAATAGTTATCCTTAGACCTGAGATGCCAGAAAACTGCATTGAATATAGTGCATTTCTGTAAAGTAACCTAACGCTAAACGTAACTGGTAGTCATAAGGGTTATTTTCAGAAGTGTTGCGAAGTTCATGTGTTTTGCTTGTAGTCGAAATGGGATTCGTTTCCTTCAAATTATTATTTTAAGTATAAATACAACTGGGCCCCTCGGGGGAATAGTAAGATGTTTGTGTGGCCACACCCAAATGTGTTTTGGTAATCTTGCTATATCCGTAAACGAGAAACAGAATAGTTAATGAAGGAATGACTAATATCCATATCCTTATTAACAATGTATTTGAAATGAGAGGATAATAATAATGATTATATATCGTTAAAAGGTTTTGTCCAGGAAGCCTTACTCGAGTTGTACTAGTGACATTGTTAGTGTAACTAGACGCTAATCAATGTGATCACGACAATCGAATTTTGTCCAAGTGGGAGCTGAAAGTTTATGGACTTTAAAATCGATAGTCGTGTGATAGGATCGAACTCGAGATCACGGGATTGCACACATTACGTGAAGAGTTAATTTATTTATTAAATATATTTATTATATTTATTAAATCAAACTGTAGCTAACGATCGTTAAGTAATTAAAAGTTAAGTTTTAAACGATCGTTATAGAATATTAAAGAAGCTAAAAGAAGGTGTCGGAAAGTTCCGGAAACCCCCTTTTAGCACATGTATATCCGGCCTAATAAGAGTCAAAGGATAGGGATGAAAAGTTTTAGGCTTTATCTTGTTTAAACCTTGGAAGATAAGTTTCCAAGGTGTATATAAACAAACCTTAAGGCCTCATAATTTTTTACTCCATTATTCTTCTTTCTAGCTCTAAACCGCCGGCCATATATACACCTTTAGGGTTCATCTTTGATTTTCTATAAGCTATCTTAGATCTAGTCCTAGCCCCTCTCTAGGGTTGTTGGGTAGATCTTCCATAGGCTTGGAAGGCTCGGTTCTGTTCGTGCTAGACTCACGATTAGCTCATCGTATCACGTGTGTACAAGATCGTGGTGTGATCTTATTTTAGATTACATCCTGGTGGTGTTCTTGATCTATTTTTACCGGTGATCGTTCTGCTAGGATAAAGGTATGTAACCCTAGCCTTGATTAATTATAATTGTGTTATATAAAGATCTTGTTAATCTGCTTCTGTTGTATGCTCTTTGATATATGTTAGGGTTTTTATAATTGTTATGATAATCATAAACCTTCAATAAGTTCTACTGTACTAGATATCAAAGGGCCCAAGTCTCATGTAGATGGATGGATGGATGGATGAGAAAATTTCAATGATATTTCACTAAAGAAATCTATTTGTCACATTTTATTATATTTTTAAATAGTGTGAAAATATTTTAAGTTTATTAATAAATACTAGTATGGTGCTCGAGTAATGCGACAACATGTATTCGATGATGATTTTTTAAATGAACAAATGTTGCTATCGTACCTATCAAGTTCGTATTCATATTGATATTAAAAGGTAAAAATATAAAATCAAAATAAACCCGCTAAAAAAAATAAATTAAAAGTTAATAAATTTATCGAAATTGATATTGAATTAAAAAGCACAAAATTTTAGAAAATATGATAAAGATTATAAAAATAATAAATAGATATAAAAATATTTTAATTTAAAATAAAAAATTGTTATTTTAATAGGTTGTTATAAAAGGTTATTAAAAAGAGTCATGGTATAAATGTGAGAAAGACACCAACAACTTTCTATATTTATTTATTTAATAATTAAAATTGACTGAAAATCCAGTTTTACTATTTTTAAAAAGTATCAAATAATTTATAATATAATTATATATTATAGATAATAGATTTTTGATAAATATGTAAATAATAATTATAAAAATAAATGTGGAAAAAATTTAAAATAAAACATCACATATATAATAGTTGCAAATAAAAATTTACAATTTTTAGTATGAAAAGTTCATAAACTTCTCCACACTTTCAAATATAGATTTTATTTTGTTACACCCAAATTTTCCACACTTCTCAAAAAGTGTGAACTTGAATGTAACAAAACAAGATTCACATTTAAAAGTGTAGAGAAATTGGAATATTCCACACTAAAAACTAGTGTCGTAAATTAACTGGACCTTCGGTGAACATTTCATGAACCGTTCAATAAAAAGTTCATTTATATTCGTTTATTTATTAAATGAACGAACCTATACATTATTTTACACTGGTTTAGTTAAATGAACGAACATTAACAAAAGTCACGGCCGTTTGTTTATGTTCATGAACGTCCGAGTTTATGTTCGTTTATGTTCGTGAACGTCCGATTATGCGTTTATTAACGTTAGTTTATAGTTTTAAATTTCATTTGTCTAAACAAAACCTCATTTAAAAAACAAAATATGATGCATAACTTCATTTACTTTATGTTTTTTTCTTCACTTATTTATTTTCAATCATTTGTTTTCGATCAAAGTTCTTTTAGTTTCTTAATAAACAAATGTGAACAACTCAAATTTTTTAATAAACGAACATGAATAATAAAATTTGTCTCTTTAAGCGTTTGTGTTCGTTAATTTATCCGGTTAAACTTACACGAACAAACATGAACAAAGCCACGTTCGTGTTCGTCCAATTTCGTATACAGCCTTACTAAAAAGTGTGAATTTTTATTTGCAACTATTATACGTGTAGTTTCTTAAAATATACTTATTTATATAATTAATTTTTACATAATTATAAATGTGAACAAACTCAAAATGTATTACATATTTATTTAAAGTGTATAAAAAATAGTGTTTTTGTTTGTTATTTTCTGGTGTTTTTTTTTCTTTAGATTTAGATGTATGCAAGTATTGAGTTGACTATATGTTATCTTTACGCTTTAGCTTTGTGTATATGCTAACTCGTGTCTGAGTTCCGTAAGTGATAAGTTTAGATAGTTTAGTTTTATAAAAGCTCAAACTCGGGCTTTCCTTGACGTTTGTTACTTTATTTAAGTCACCAACTTGTCCCATACATTTATCAAATCTTTTTGAAAACACAAGTAACTGAACTCGTGCCATTTTACTAGAAATATCAATATTACATTTAAATCAATGCAGAGTAACCAATTGTAATAGTATATCGACATGGAGTGACATTAGAGCAAGATCTTGTGGTCCATCATATGCCCTACGGTGTCACACAACATTCACTCCATCCCTGTTGTAGTCATCGTCATGTTTGGCCAACTGTCCGTCCGTGTCATCATGACGCACACCATGTATACTTAAGGACAAAACGCTTTCGCATCTTAATGATAGGTAATTTGAGTGGTGCGAAGTGGTCCGGTTGAGCAATGAAAAAGGAAATATATTGTAGCGCTTCATGGAAAGCATTGCCCGTAATAATGGTAAATGAATGAGAAATCATGATTGACAAATCATGTGTAGGGATAAGCACATGAATGACAAATCATGATTGACAAATGATGTTACTGTTCGACTAATAATTAGGGTGAGCATGGTTCGGTTTGGTTCGATTTTTGTATAAAACCGAAACCGAACCAACAAATTTCGATTTCTGATTTTTAGGAACCATTCGGTTTCGGTTTTGTGTCGGTTTGGTTTTTCGGTTTTCGATTTACTTTCGGTTTGGTTTTTCGATTTTTCGGTTCCTATATGATTTATCGAGCTTTGCTTTTACCGACACGTTAAAAGCTTTAAATAAACAATAACAACAAGAAACACAACATTAAGAATAAGGAAAAAATATCATACAAAATCCTTAAAAAATCATTTATGTGTATAAATCAACACAATAGCAACAATAAAAACCTAATTAAAAAAACAATCGGGAAGAAAACTTATAATTTAGTCATGTTCAATAGGCACATGAAACAATGATTAGTTATTAAACATGATAGAATTAATCTAGCGTAGCATATTCATCGTCCATTAGCTTCGACGTGAACTTATATATATATATTCTCATTATAAAGTCCGGTTCGGTTTATATCGGTTTTCTTTAATGCTAAAACAAAACCGAAACAAGAGCTTTGGTTTTTTCAAAATTCAAAAACCAAACAGTCGGTTTTTCAATCGGTTTGGGTTTTTTAGGTTCAGTTCTTCGGTTTTTTCGGTTTAGGTTCGGGTTTTCGGTTTCTTGCACACCCCTTCGTAATAATTGACAAATCATAACAACTAATAATTGACAAGGGATTAGGGCTAACAAATTATGAAAACTAAGGATTGACACACTACAACAATTTTGCATCCTAGGGACGACTTATTCGTCCCTAGGGTGTCACTTTTTCGACCTTAAACCCCTATGGACGACTTAGTCGACCCAAGGATTGTGCCCAAAAATTCGACCCTAGATTTCTAGGGTCGACTTGCCCTTTGAAACCTATGGACGACCAAGTGGGTCCCACAGCCTTTCTGTTGAAAATATTGACTAACCTATGGACGACTTCCCTTTGAAACTTAGGGTCGAAAAAGTCGTCCCTAGGTTTTTAATAAAAATAAACTTTTTTAATTTTTAATAAAAAATATTTTTTTAATAAATTTTAATAAAATCTTTTTTTTACTAATTAATAAAATCATTTTTATAAAAAAAATATACGTAAATATAAACCTAGGGACGACTTAGTCGTCCCTAAGGTTTTCAAAATTGCCCAGATATTAAACCTAGGGACGACTTAGTCGTCCTTAGGTTTAATATTTGGGCAACTTTGACACTTAGGGACGACTAAGTCGTCCCTAGGATTATTTTCTGGGCGAAATTGGCAACTTTAGCGACGACTAAGTCGTCCCTAGATGTACCTGGGGGTAAAAAAAATCTGGGCATTTTTGCAGTTTCCAAATTTTTTCTGGAACTTTTTCGGACAAAATCTACAATTCAAAATGGCAGAATTCGACAAATCCACAATACAGAATAATAACAAATCAATAAACGTTACAATACTATATTAAGATAAATTATCCAACGTTACGATACAATATTCATCAAATACCTTTATGCATCCGAAATTAAATGTTTCACACGCTACAAGTCTTAAACTTTATTAAACATGCATAATAAGAAATAATACTACTACAACCTCTACTCGTTCTCCTCATCCTCGTTAGGTGAAAAGTCACCTTGCTCCTCGTCATCCCCCTCGTCATCCCCCTCGTCATCCCCTGATAAGTCATCACCACTGTTTTGTAGATCCCTATCTCGTCCCAACTCATCAACGGACTGGTAATCGTGCTGATGAGGATTCATGATTACGCGAGAACCTCTGGGTAGGGAATGTGAAGTAGAGCCGATCTCATGAGTTGAGTTTGTGACGGGACGATAACAATGGTTAAATGTATTGTTGCTGGTGACGGGAGTAATAGGATAAGTACCGGTATAGGGAGGTTGGAGTGGTTGGAGTTGAACGGGAAAAGATGGTCGGAATAGGTCGATGGAAGGAGGTTGCAATGGTTGATTAAAAGGATAGGGGGTTGGACTAAGTGAGCCCAATCAGGAGCTAGGGGGCATAAAACAGGGTCGGGCCGGGGTACTAAAGTAGGAGGATTAATTGGGTGATCAGTATTTTATGAGTTGTAGTTCTGGAAAAACTCACTCAATTGACTTTGATATTGCGTCATATGCTGGTACGATGTCTGACTCCATTGTTGTGCCGAGTCTGCCTTTAACGCTGCCAAGTAAGCCCGTTGCTGCGCCTCCTGATTGTCTTTCCTCATCAGCTCCATCTGTTGCGCATGTTGTTCCATCATTTGCTGGACTTCATCATGAGTGGGAAAATCCGGTCGAGCTGGAGCACAGCGCCTGCGATAAGTTACAACAACAATTTTTTCTTTATATACAACAAGACATAAATATGAACAATTGATTTATATTTTGTTTTATTGAGGATATATAACCTGCGAGAAGTGTTATTGCCACCACCCGGTAACTTCCTGCCTTGTCCCGACACATTTTGCTTATTTTGACTAGGCATGATTGTAGCCACTATTTCTTTATCAGACATGGTCGGGATGATCTTGGCTTTAATTTGGTCTTGGAGGGCTTTCATCTTCAGCTGGGAAAGAAAAAAATGGTTTAAAACAAACAAAATTAGTTACTAAGGCATGAAAAGAGTTATATATTACTTACATATCTTTCCTCGTTTTTTTTAAACTTGCCATTACTTGAGTGCCCCTTCCTCCATGTTTCAACTAGGTCCTCGTATTTCCCTTCCTTGACTTTCTGTAAAATATCAAATAAATTAATAACGAGCTATAATAAATAAACAATATAAACGCTTTTAATAAAATCACAAAAATTATAAAGAGTCTTACGTATTCATTCCTTCCTCGGGCGAATGGTTTTTTGCCTTGAGTGGTCGATACCGTGTTTTTTGAATGATTAACAGTATTAATCTCACTTCTTTGCACCATACTTGGATGTGACCACCACTCAACCAAGTCAGCACAGTCATCTTCAGTTCTGTGGTCCCACGCACTCTGCGGCGGTACATGTTCTTCTGCCTGTGCGGGCGTCTCATAAACTGAATAATATGTGTTCCTGATCTTGTTCTTGTGTTTTCTATACAACAACCTCAGTTGGAGTTCCAACGCAAGCTTAACCCGAGTCGACACCCGATACACACCCTTGCCACACACCACCTCAGTATGATCATTGTACCATTGCTGGAGGTCAAAACATGTCTACATAAAAACATATGAATTTAAATAAACAAACAAATTAAACATAACACATATATCTAAATGTCGATAACAATAACAATATAAGTAACATAAACAATTTTGACCTTAAATGTAGGAAGAATATGAGCTTTAGAAGAGTCTGGAATTTTGTCCCATTCGTAGTTTAGGGGAAGTGTCCGGACTAATTCCCCCATAAGATGAGTCAACAGGATGCATAATCGCCCAGAGGATGGAAGGTTTGCAAATCCTTAAATTCAAAGCCAACTGCCAATGGTTTTTCGTTATTTGCTCTGTACGCCTTCTTTAATTTTGCTAGGTTGGTCTCAAAACGTTGATTTGAACCTACAAAAGATATGTTATTTACTCGTAAAAATTCAAGTGACATAAATTATAAATATCAGTGTTATAAAAAAAATATAACGATTTCTTACGTTGACACTGGGCCGGTACAGGACGTCTGGGCTGTCTGGGTGGATCACCACCAGCATCCCCACTGTGTGATCTAGGAGCTACACACGCCATCTGTAAAATAACAAGTTCATATCAGTATACACATTTTATCAATATACACATTTTAACATATAAAAACATTTTCATTGAAAAACAAAATTACACACAATATAATTAACCAATTAATACTAATACACAAATTCATATCAATATACACATTTTAACATATAAAAATATTTTGATTAAAATACAAAATTACACATTTAAACAAATAAAAACAACTCATCATCATTTAAGCGTATAACAATTGTTTCATTCAAACTACAACTTAAGTGTATAACAATCGTTTACAATTAAAAAATTACACATTAAAGCATATAACTTGTTTCATTCAAAATACAACTTAATATCAATTGTCATCTTCAGAATCATCGCTAGATAAAACTTCTTCAACATCATTATTACGGTTCATTTCATCATCATCCGACACTGAATCATCATCACCATCATCAACATCATCATCAACATCATCAATGACGTGTGCAACTACCTCATCTTCAATATTAATAATATCATCATCAACCGGTGGGGCGTCCACTTCCATCGGTTGAGTATTTACACTCAAATCTGTAAGATCCAAATCAGGCAAAGCAACAGACAGTGTAACATCTGATGAACTGCTACCATGTATAACATTTTCATCGGACTCTGCCACATCTCGATGATAAACCTGTTCGACGACCTTCCAATGAAGTGGTCATCTAGCAAGGTCTTCAAGTAGAATACTTGTGTTGCTTGTGTCGGGAAAATGTATGGGTTATTTTGGTGAAATAGCCTATCAGTCAAAATATGATGTATGCCTTGCTCAGTGTAAGAACGTCTGTTGCGTTGGTGCAATTGGTACAGTTAATTGTATCAAACCATTTACATTGAAACAACAAAACCTTGCGGTTGCCGATATAAGTGAGCTTCATAATTTCTTCGAGTTGACCATAGTACATCTCTCCATCAACCCCGGGTGTTGAAACTCCGTTGCATTGAGTGGTACGAAGTATATCGCGTTCACGTACCATAAACTTCACACCGTTCACTATGCAAGTGGGGTATGTACATGAACTAATAAGTATCATTACCAAATGCAGATGTGAGAAGATTATACCCTGCATTGTTCCTTACATAAGAAGTTTTGTTTAATTTTTTAAACTTTCAACAAATTAGATGGCTCCTTTATAGATAGTATAGATATATATAGATATAGATAGAAATATAAGATGTTCGACTCTTTTATCCAATCTGCAAAGAAGATAATAAAAGTTAAAAAACCAATCTGCAAAGAAGAAAATAAAACTTGCTGCATAAACTGTAACTTATTTAAAACATAAAATAAAATAAAATTTTGAGTTATAAGTTGCCTAAAATATTGTTTGACTTGGTAAGGTAACTAATTATTTTAATTTATATGAGATCTTGACTCATTGAGATTATTCAGTTGTATAAATTGTTTTATTCCAAAGTGTCTTATTAGGGGTAAGAAATCTCATGTTTAGAAAGCTTGCCGGAATTACGTATTAAAACAAATCAGTGTAGCCAATTAGAAGTATGCATGTATTGTTTGTGTTCAAGAAAGAACTTTAAATTTCGTATATATGCAACTTGAATTTTTCAAATACCATTATCTCATTTAGTTTTTAGTTTCAGGTTTCCACGTTTCCAAAAATAAACAAAAATAAATTTCAAGATTTCACTTTTTACCTGTTACTTGTTTATAAGTAGTATATAAATTGTTTATCTTTTGAACTTTGATCTTTAGAGGTCTATTTAACCAAAGATTTTTTTTAATATATTAGTTAATCTTCTACACTTGCTAAATTTTTATCACCTTTTAACCACAAAATGCATTCAATTAGATTTTGACTTTGAAATTAATTTAATTACATTGTTGAGAAATTTATGCGTGTAAAAGATAAAAAGGTATTTTGTTTAGAAATTTGCGTGTGTATATGACTAAGCATATGTTACAGAGTAGCAAAGTATTAAATTCATACAAATGAGTGAATACAAGACTATAAGAAGAATGCAAATTCATAATTAGATCGTCCAATACCATTACAGGTGATCTTACCGATTCGACCGCGTCTTTCATGCCTATTACCGAGTGGTTTTACCAAATCGGTAACGAGCTTTCCAATACACAACATAACACATTGATTCGGATCTAACACTCTATAGATACACAAGCAACAACAACAAACAAGTTCCCTTCCTTCTGAAATGACATCTGATCACAAATCCACTTTTCATTAAACAAATCATACACCTTATCTGGTTCACATTCATTCTCTATATCTAACCAATGTATATACAAAAAATTAAAATAAAATACTACAAATAATTTTACAACAAGTTCAATAAAATTTATATAAGAACCTACACATCTCAGCAGCAAATTTCGATGAAGGAAACATATATCCCGATAAAGGGGTGGTTGCAATAGAAATTTTAGAAATCTACATATAAACCTATAGATCTATAAAGAAAACCTTCAAAACTTGATATATAGTAAATAAGAAAAAGATCTCATAACAATACTCAAAAAATACCTTATAATATAAAACCCCCCCTTTTGGTTGGTGTTGATCTCAATGGTAATGCTTTTATGGTGGTTGTGCTATCGGTGGAGATGTGAGTTTCAATTGAGGGATGAGTTTATGTAATGGTTTGGTTTAGTTCGGTGGAGGACATCTGACGGTGGACAGGTCTGTCGGCGGAGAGATCCGGCCATGTGAGGAAAAGGCGTGGTTGGATTCTTTTGAGTATGTGTGTTTATATAATGTCAAGTGTTTGGGTTTAAATACTTTTTTACAACTAATAGCTTAGAGGGATAGGTTTGATACAACTTGTATGAATGTCAAACTTTCATGTTATAGTTGTTGTTGCCAAGTTTAAAGGATACGTTTCATAATACCTACGGTTACCATATGCATGTATGAAAACTTACGTGAGAAGATTAATCAGACGTGTGTATATGTTACCATGTATACAATTGTTGCAAATTTTCAACTTTTCAACATTTGGTATAAACCCTTTATAGGGTACTAGACGAGCACCCGCGCATAGCGGCAGAAATTCTTAACGGAAAATAATTAACGATAAGTGTTTCTAAGGTTGAAATAAAACATGATAAATATTTCAAAAACGGTTATAACATACGATAATTTAAATCTAACAAAAAATTTAACAAGCATAAAAAAATCTTTGACATGTATAAAACTTCATAATCCATGAACTAAAAACTCTAAACACTAATATGCACTCACCTTGATTATATAATCATCATTTTCATTTGTGAGACATTTTTATAGTTGCACCAAGCCGCCGACCAACATAATAAAAAAAACTATTAACAACACATTCTCTGTATTTATTTCATATCTTCCACTATTTACAGAAGTATATGTAATTTCAAATGTTTATTCCAGAAGAAACAACCTGATAAGAGAGGAAAGGGTTGAATGATATATGTCTTTTTTTTATAAAATCACAAAGTTTATGACTTCTTAAACCTCCACATGCAGTTTTTGACGTTGGTCTCATATTATGGTTATTTGTATAGGCAATTTTCAAGACCTTCGTCACATATAGTTTTATAAGTTTCAACTTCGCATTATTATCTCTATTCATTTACCTTTAAATGATCGAGTACATATTGAGTTTTTCAGTCCTGTACCCCCTAAAACAACCGTTTGTACCTCTCTTTTTTGTGGTTTTTTTAATTCTATTTTTATTTTTATCATTTTATTTATAGTATATAAAACTGTAAAACTGAAAATTTGGAATAAACAATATTTCGTTTAGCATGTCAAAACTAATACTGTAAACTAACAAAAACACGAAACATAAACTAATAAAAAAATAAAAAAATTACGCTCGACTGTAAACACATGAGACAAAAGAAATAAAAAATAAATTTTTATATCTTTTTGGTAAAGTACTAATAGAACATTCCTTTAATAGTTTTAAGTTTAAAAGTTTTTTATATAAAAAGATAGCTGACTTGAATTTTCTTTATTTAGCACACAGACATCATGACGAAATCAAAAGCCTATATATCTTCCAAAGATACCGTATAACATTGTTTTTATATTTATCACAATTAATTATTTTATACCATATTTAAGAACTCTATTTTTATTCAGATTCAGAACTATTACGTGTTTTGTGAAAAAATAAAGAACAAAAAAGACCATTTTAAAAAACCATATTGCAAGATCTATGCAAAAGTCAAGCAAGCAACAAAATATGTCTAAATCATAACAAACTCCCCATAATCCAAAGCGTATCATTCATCTTCACAATTCTTTTGTTTACCACAATCATCCATAAATTCAGTTCTCTATCATTCTCCATTACATTAAGCGAACCAAAAGATTTACAAAACACAAAAGTTAAAATATTTAGATTGGTTAGCACAAGCAGAATCTTAGGACGATAATTACCACACTCATTCGCCAACATTAAACGCATTTTTAACCGCGCTTGGAGCATTGGCTTTGGAAGTCAGTAAATTGCCACAATAAGAACCTCGTCGGGTAGAGCATTGGCTTTGACTTTGTACAATCAAGTTATTATATCACATCACACGTATCATATATTATAAAGAAAACTCAAATCTTTTGAAATCTTTATTTGTATATGTGAACACTAATATGATAATCAAAAGTGAAAATTATCATGGAACTACAACTCTTTAAGGCCGAATCGAGAAACAAATGATTGCAAGTTTGTTGAGGAAGCTAAACTTTACGCCCATGTATGAAGATCTTCTAGGTGTATATAGTTTCCTCATCGTGATGTATCTTCGCCATACTCTTTTTAAATGCTAGTGTGTTAAAATAGTAATGAGGGTGAAGTTTGTCTATGCGTTTTAACTTGAAAATGACACATTAAAAACTAAAAACAAAAATCAAGAAACAAGTACCACCTTAAAAGTGGATTAGTGCAAGTATTCCCTTTTTAAGTTCAAACCATGCATTCTCTTTGTTGTATCCTCTTTTGTTTGCTTATCAAATAAATTATTTCTATTTTATGTACACAACCTCATTGAAACCATATCAAAAATTCATGTTGATCCAAAAACCTTATTCATATACATTTTTACATATTATTAGCAAACTACCTATTAGAGACATTTTATATGAAAGCCAAAGAAAAAAAGGTTATATGAGGTTCGCCTAATCTTAGCGGATATTCCGTGTAATCCTTAGCTGCATCCACCTTATCAAAGGTAAAGTATTTTGCTTCATCCATTTTTAGAGTGGTCAAATCGTTGGGCTTTCACTGCTTTATGTCCAGTGTAGTCCCAATTCCCAAGTGGCTGTAGATATTGATCTTGGACCGCAAGAAGTAGTTGTATACCCTTAAATTGCCTTATGCCATGTTGCTGGCTATGTTAGCACGCCAACATGAATGGCTGGCGTAACCTTTATTTTAAAATCATGTCGTGTCCAGCCTAACCCCTCTTTGCGCACTTAATCAATATCACATACAAACAACATAGGTGATACACTAAGGTAATAGACTTGATTAAAACAATAACAATCACAAAAGGCCTGTGTGAAATACCTAGATTTGGGCGATGTGAGGATTAGCATGACCTTTTGATGCACAACCTCCACATAGGCAGACTGCAAAAAAAAATTGTTTTGTTAACACTTATCACCTACAAGAATCAACCTGAAAATAGGACAAAATAATCAAAATATTAGTTAGATTAGGCATATAACCTTTATTTTGTATTCTAAAAATCACGACATGCCAAACAAATTAAAGAGAAAGGAACTCACGGGTATACCAAAACTCTATCTCAAAATACTAAATCACAAAATTACCTTCTTTTTCAATTCGATTGACAAGTATGACATGAATAAAGGTAAAGAATGATAGGAATTCACATCAATGAGAAGATGAAGGTTGTTTATATAGGTGTTTTGTGTGGTTTTAAAATTTGAATTGCTACAGAAAATTAATTGCATTCAATATGTAAAGGTCAAACTCTCTCTTGTTAAATCATTCCCACGTTATGTTACAGAAATCACATTTATACCTGCTTTATATATTATAAGTAGAGATATATACACACAATTTGTTCAACATTGCCATATTTATTTGTATTTTCAACTTTCAACATTCAACAATTGGGATAAACCCTTTATAGGGTATATAGATATAGATACGATAGAATTTGACAAATGATTATTATTAAGTGAGACAAGAATAACAATATTATCTCAGTTAGAACGAGAATCGATTGATAGGTTCAAATTATGTCAACTTACCTGGAAAATACAGAAATAATCATGTATAATTGTTCACTCAAATTCCCGAACTCTCGAGTTGCTCCTTAATTCTTAAAAACTAAGAGCATCTCCAATGCTCAAGTTATTATGACTTTTTACTATTCTAGAAAGCTTTATCAATAGCTTTTCATGCATTGGATTTCATAGCTTTTTGAAAGATTTGTAAGAAAGACTTGGTATCCACCAAGTCTTTGAAGCTTCCACTTTTCACTTGTATCCTCATTAATGAAAAGCTTTTAGGATAGTTTTTGCATTAGAGTAACTTTTACAACATAACTTTTCACTTACAAATATTGATTAAAAAACTATGTATTAAATGCACCAAGTCTTTTATGACTTGGTGTATTGCTCATGCTCTAACTACAAAATATTCATAAATTATAAAAAAACTGAAACCGGCGAAAGTTTTTCACCGCGGCAAGTCAAATACAATATGTTATATTTTGGGTTGTTTTCTCCTGGTGTGTTTGTGTGGATGGACGAAACACAAACTTGTTAGACATCGAATAAACTAGTGGATCTTATTTATCGTTGAATATAATTTATAGTAAAATCTTAGATATTCTATACTCACAAACCGCGTTTAAGTCTATTTATCCTCTAATATGATCTCGCTGTCCGAGCAACAAATCGTAAAAGCTCGGATCAGAGTAGTTTACTATAAAAGAAAAGACATTAACGTAATAAAAACATGACTTTAGTCGACTGCTAACAAAACCCATGAAATATGTTTAATATAAAACAAGTAAACTTCAAGGTCTTGCCTTCTCGAGAAAAATCATCGACATGCCATGACAGCCATGTGATGATGACCATGTAAATGTCCATATAAAGCAAACTGAAGGCTAAGAGAATCATGAAATCTTCATCGGACGTGTCAACCAACATGAAACTGCTAGATGGGAGAGGGGTATTGCTTCCTTGTAGTTGACTATTAACCAAAAGAAAATCGATAAACGGTAAAAAAAACATGGTTATTTTTAGGGATCAGTAATTGATGATACTACTTGAGAGGGTTTGGAATTGGCCTCTCATTCCATGTTAGACGTTGAATAAAACCGTAGGTAATGGAGATAAAGGAGCAGCTCAAGCTCAAAACAGTCAAGCTCAAGCTAGCTCAAGAAAGTAAAGACTTGAAGTTAAAGTCAAGAATAAGTTCGATAATAAGCTCCGCCATAAACTTACAGTATCTACATCATCAGTTCATCACTAGTGTCTCATAAACTATGGAATCATGTAGTCTTAAGAGTGTAATGCTTACAATAGTAGTGTAGTTTAGCTTATTGATAGCCTAACAAACTGTATTTAGCATGAAGATAGCATTTTCCCGCCACTTTTTAGTTTGTATCAATACTAAGTGGGTGTTTGGATGTGCTTATTAAAAACAAATTATTCATTTTGAAAACTCCATTTTGAAAACTCATCATTTTGTAAACTCCATTTTAAAAAATAGTGTTTGGATTTGATATTACAGTTTGAAGTCACAATAATCAAATAATAACTTTTTTGAGTGTTTGACAAATTTGATTATTTGATAATAAACTCCATTTTAAAAGCTTATTTTTCCAAAACTCCATTTTAGAGCTTCTAAACGCAAATAATCACTTATCTCCATTTATTACCCAAACACTTTTTTTTAACTTATCTCCATTTTAGAACTGAGATTTGGAGATAATCTCCTCCTAACCGCACATCCAAACACCCCTAAGTAATTCTCATTTGATTAATAAGAAACGCAGCTTATCTATTTCTCTCTCAATTTCACTTTCTCTTCTGGATACTAATCGAGTATCACACAATAACTCCACATATACACATACCTTATCGCTCATACTTATTACAGCTACCACGCACTAATGAACTCTCTAACACTGCATCATAGCGCATACACCTTGTATATTGAATTTATATTTTAGGGTACTTGGAAAAGACTGGAATTTTATAACATAAGCTTTGTTTATCTACAAAACTTCTGGGTGCTTTTCAAAACCATAAGTTGTTTAATGTCATCATATATTCATATTCATAAGTCTCATTTTCTGCCATATTATCAAATATGACTAAAAGCAAAAGCTCCAGATTTCATTAGCTTGAACATCAGTTACATATTGTTAAATCATCAATTATACTGAGCATACACATGTCTTTATTGATATATAAATACTCATTCTTTTTTAGCACCATGAGTTATAAACATTTCCCAAACAATATAACCATGTGTATTGTATGGCAAAATAGAAATGAAATTTTAAAATTGATATCTAGAACACATGAAACACGGTATATATAAGAATCATATCTAATAATACTCATGAAACACGTTGTATCGTCTCTAATAAACCATTCGGGCCACTTTGAGCCCGTTTGAAATGAAAGCCACATGTAATATAATCCAAGTAAAATTGCAGAAGACCGCATGTAATTAAGGGGTAGTTTGGGTATAAAAAATAGGTGTCATCTTGAATATATGAATGCAAAAAAAGAAAGATCGAGTTACATCACTTTGTATCTAAACTTCAGTTGAGAGCGTTGCCAAAAGCATCATTTGTGTAAGAAGCAGGGACGGAACTAGGGGTTGTCACGAGTATCTGGAAACCATATTCATTTTTTGATGATGTAGTGTTAGTTTTGGAGAAAAGCATCGGTTTTTATATGTATGTTAAATGCACTCGGTATATCAAAATGTGTTACTAGTATTATTTTTCAAAAGTTATTGTGCACCCGACAATAATATTTACTCCTATTTTCGTCCTAGTAAGAAGTGTAAGATACAAACAACCACCAGAAAAAACTTGCTTCAAGTAATCTTATCCGGTTAACCTCTTTAAGAAGTTGTGCCAACCTCAAAAAATATCAGGAAAAAACGATCTAGTCTCTGAATTCAGTAATAAATAAAACATTGTCGAATGAATCTTTGGCCACAACATTCAGTTTTACTTTGTCTAACATGATCATGTCTTGAAGACGAGTATGCTCGAACAGAAGTTATTCTTCCATTTTACCTATCAACAACGGAAGTAGTAGAAAAAATAACTGCATCTGATTCATAGTAAATAAAAGCTATCACCTTTTTTAACAGTACATAGCAAATATTTTCATCAATATAACTGCAACTAAAATACGAAACCTAATCTGCGGTACTGAATAGTCTTTGGGCATGCCAGTTTATTTATGCTATAGAGTATAAACATGCAACTTCAATAACATACATATTCACTAGATGTCTATCAATAAACTCTCTTGTTAAACCTATTTTTATTAATGGCAAATGAAATTTATAAATGAAAAGCTAGCAAGAAGCAAGAATAACCAATTTGCGAACGAAATAACAGAACCAAAAACCAAAAGATAAAGCTGCATACGAACCACCGGCCTTCAAGGCTTCAACCATGCATCAACAACTACGTAAAGCTACCTCCTAACCATAAGCAAAACCTGAAGATCCCACCTAGTTCATAAACACAAAACCTGAAATCAGAATGTGAATCATCATGAGTGGTACTTGTCCCTTATCTTACCTAGCAAAACCCTAAATCTCCGAAGTTGGCCACAATAGAAATTGTTCTTCATGTTAGTGTGGCCTTTTTCCTTCATGCGTTTTTTGCATCTAAGATGTATTGATAATCATCACATGAGACACGTGGTGTAATAACTAATTTGTATGTACACATTAGAAAAGCATTGAAATAACTCATATTAGATATACTTCTCAGATAGACACCACAACTTATGCATGGTCTATGTAATTAGCCTAAAAATCACGTCACTGCATATTCTAAGCCGTTACTTGGTTATGTCTTACGTTTTTATCATTTTATGCTGTGTATTATGACATATTATGAACTTATGGTGGACGTAATTAGTCCGCAAATCACGTCAATCTGTCTGTATGTTTTGTTCACGCAAGCTCCAAGATTAATGCACGAGATCCCCATCCAATTCAATCAAAATTCAAAAACTTGTCTTTTGCAATAGTGCCAATGAATACGAGGCAAAGATCAAAACACGTAGATCATCCATAGGCCAGTAGTATATGCTTCTAACAAACTGAGGACAGCAAATCAGATAGAGGTCCCAGATTATTAATAGTAACATCAAGAAGATTAGAAAAGCCACATTTCTGTAATAGAATTCTCCAGGGTTTTTTTTCTATGAGTTTCTCCTAAACGTGTTTACGTATGTAATGAGCGAAGATGTATTATTCAAGTACATTCTTTGAAATTAAATGTTTGTTTTGGAGTAATTTGCTAGGGTTTGCTTGAGTTACAAATGTCACAAAATCTGATTCATAGGCTAAACCGTCAAATTCCTCACTTCGTTAATCATCTTAAAACAAACATCATAACGATCTATCATATCTAGCTCATATAAGATTTAACTAAAGGTTTATGAAGTTCATAACAATTACAGTATATAATCATAAGCAAAGATCAAAGCACGTAATAGCGGAAGCGATTTAACAAGATCATAATAACACAATTATAATTAATCGATTAGGGTTACATACATTTATCCTAGCGAAAATCCACAAGATCACCAACAAATCAACAATTAGGGTTTGTGAAGAACAATACCAAGATATAGTTTAAAACAAAACTATATTACGCTCTTGTACACGTAATGCAACGAGCTAACCGTGAGTCTAGCACTTGCAAACCGGAGCTTCAACACTTGTGGAATTTTACCTAAATCGAAAATCAAAGAACCCTAAAGGGTGTGTTTGGTCGCCGATCGCAAGGAGAGAAAAAGAAGAAGAGATGGGAAAATTATGAGGGCTATGAGATGTTTATATTGGCATTGGCAAAACTTGTTCTCCAAGTTCTAAACAAAATAGGAAAGAAAATCTTTACCTTTGCCCCCCTTGTAGCCGACGGTCGACACCCCCATGGGTGTCTTCCGAAATCTTCCATTCTTTTTTTCTTCTTCTATTTAATTACATAACGTTCGTTTAACTTAACTCCTAATTTATTTAACGATCCTTAGTTAAGCTCGGTTTGATTTAATAAATATAATAAATATATTTAATAAATAAAATTAACCCTTTACGTATTGTGTGCAATCTCGTAATCCCGAGTTTGATCCTATCACACGATTATTAATTTTATGTCCATAAACTTTCAGCTCCCACTTGGACAATATTCGAATATCGTGATTACATTGACTAGCGTCTAGTTACACTAGCAATGTCAGTAGTACAACTCGAGTAAGGTCTCCTGGAAAAACCTTTTAATGATTCATCATTATTATTATCCTTTCATTTCAAATACAACGTTAATAGGATATGGATCTCAGTCATTCCTTCATTAACCATATCGTTTCTCGTTTACGGATATAGCAAGATTACCAAAACAAATTTGGTGCGGCCGCTGATTGTAGTGTTTTACCACACCTTTAGGAAAAGGAGGTAAATAGGAAAAAGTATTAAGTGATGATTTAGGAAAATCAAGCACTAATGACCCTAATGAAGTTCAAGTTCGTTTCCCAAGGAGGTATATGTGCGTGAGTAAAATGTAATTGGTTTGAGATTAATATTTGAAAGAAAGGGATGAGAAAAGAGGATGACGAAGACGTGAAATTAATTACTACTACGACTACACGTAAAACCGTAAAAAGTACAAAAATAAAAATTAATTCTAAAAATTACCAAAAATTCACCAAAAATCAAAATAAATAAACTAAGAGTTTACCAATGATCAAAACTTTTTCAAACCTTTTAATTAATTAAATATTAATTTTTAAATGCTAATTAAAGCCCTAAAAATCAAATTAATTATCAAAAAGCCCAAATAAAGATTTTTTAATTGGTAAACCTCTAAAATGACCTAAAAAGATTAAAAACTATTTTTATAAATTTTTAAACTAAGAAAAACTATTTAAAATGATTTAAAAACTATTAAAACTTAAAATAATTATAAAAATTAATCTAAAGATGATAAAATTAATCTAATAGTTGAAAAAATCCTATTTTAATGTATTTAAGCTAAGAAAAATATAAAAAGTGCAAAAATATGAAATTTGAAAAATAATAATAAAATAATATTAAAATAATATTAAAAATCCAAAAATTATAAAAATTCTAAAAACTTGCAAACTAGTTTATTTTAACCTAAATAATCAGAAAATGAAAGCAAAATGACCAGAATACCCCTATTGGGCCCTCAAATGGGTCAAAACCCAAAACAGTCAAGCTTATTGGGTTTTTTAGCCCAAAAAGTCAAAATAAGCCCAAATGACTTGGAAAAGCACTATCTGACTCAAAATTTAATTCTGAACACAAAACTTTGAAGGCCCAAAAGCTGAAAGTGAGCTTATCACAGCTTAATGATCAAACAACTTATCCTTATTGGGCCAATAAGCCCATTAAGCAATAAGCTAATGCCATAAGCTCTAATTTGACACACAACCTTCTTTTGGGATACTAAAGAGATCTGTAAAAAGAAATTTTGAAAAAGCACACTCAATAAGCCAGAAATAAGCAAAGTATAAATCCACTAAAAGACAAAATAGTCGGGTTTGAGATTTAGGGCACCTCAGGACTTGATTCAACTTGCAAAATGTTACAAATGACTTCAATAAGCCAAAACAATCAACCAAAATCCAGTAAGCAACACCAATAAGCTGGAATAAGCCAATAAGCACTTATGAAAAAGTCAATTAAGTTGGTTTTCTAGTCAAACCCTAAAGTCAACCCACCAAATGCTCCAGTATGAACAAATGGGTCAAATAATGAGCACCTATTACAAAATCCAAGTTGTTGCTGGTTAAAATAAGCTAGAATAGCTTATTGATAAGCTGAACACAAAAATACACTAGCAGTGGCTAGCAGCAGGGGAAAGGAGTTCCCACTGCTTTAAATATTTGACCTGTGAATTATGAGAGATCCAGTTGGATTCAAATGGAAACAAGGGCACCCTTGTGATCAGTGAATCACAAGGAGTCTATATCAACAAAGAAATCACAAATTGGTTCACACAATAAGCCGAGAATAAGCAAACAGTCCACAGATATTGCACAGACCTTAAAAATAAGCAGTTATGAACAAATAAGCAGTTTTAGCATGAATAAGCCAGCCAAATTGAACCAGATGCATAAACAAGCTATATAAACTAAGATTAAGCAAAAACAAACTTAAATCAATCACTGAATCAAAGTATGGAACAAGATCAAAGCAAATTACACTTACTGATATGAACTCCAAGAACACTTGCACACTTTGCTGATATAAATGACCAAAGATCCAATTTCAACACTCAAATCCTACTTCCCTGGTGTAACTAACTAGGTTTAATCACTTGTTAACCCTAGTCTATGATTAGAACTAGGTGTCCCTTAAACCACAGCCAATTTTAACAAGTTTACAAGATTTTAGAGCCTATTTTAGGATCTAGGTGTTTATATGCTCAAAACTTGCAGAAAAATGTCCCTTAACACTTATGAGATATGTTCCAACACAAAGCACCACAAAGCATCAACTCAAAATAACACAAATTCAAAACAGGCTGTTATCCCAAACAACCCTTAATCTACCATTTTTCAAAGCAACTTGTGATTTTAACTAATAACCTACTGATTTTATGAATCAAAAACACTTCCTAGGTGACAACTAACAGATTCAAACACTAAAATCACAACCTCAAACACAAGAACACAAAATCAAAGCACAAAATCCAAAACAGGCAATATCAAGAAATTTTTAGGGGAAACTTAAACAAGGGATTATACCTGTCCCCCACAACATCCTAGGAGGACCAGCTATGCTCCTTGGACCTTGTTCAACAACTAGAACAAGACCAAGGTTCTTCAAAAAGGAAGATCAAAACCTGCTGATGTTCAAAGTAGAACAAGGTTTTGATTATGATATTTCTTCAACACAAATGAGCAAACAACTTAACCAAGAGCTTAAATCTCTTCTTAGGCATGGTGTCAACAAGCTTGAAGGAGCTTAAGGCCTTTGGCTAAGGGTTAGTACAGTAAAATAACCAAAACAGAAACAAGGATTTCAAGGTTTTTGAACCTTGAAAACCTTATAAACAAAGACGTGCCTTAACCACAAGATTAAGGAAGGTCTTAAAGATCAAGTGGAACTCAGATTTTAGCTATTCTAACACCAACTTTTAATAAACACAAAAGAGATTTCACAAATTTTCAGAAAATCAAATTTTATTTAACTTAAAAAGGAATTACTAAGATTGATAGCCAAAATCTGGAACAAAGGGACTCTCACAGGTTGAGGTCTCCTTTTATAGGCAAATGCTAACATAACACTATTTATAAACCCTAGAACTGAATTCCTAAAAGTGCCCTTGAAGTCTTCTAGATCTTTTGATGGAATGAGCTGTCCAAATGCATCATGGACGTTTATTTTAGCTTTGGGGTTAAGCTAAGAGTCTTGGCTGTTGATCTTGACACGTGGCAATCCTTGGAGTTGAAGGAATGATGTGATAGGTGGAACGGGTTTGGGTGTGGGTCCATTTGTGAGTGGAGAAGAGGGATTTAAGGTTGGGATGGGTTTCTGCATGTGTGAATCACACGGGGGAACAACTAATTGCAATTTACCCTTTGTTGGTAAAAAGTAATTTCTGAGTTCATACGTGCTACAATGGTAACTTTTGATCCGTTTTCTTAGGGAAGGATTTGTTTGGCGCGTGTTTAGGAGTTTAAACTTCTAAATAGGCAGCTTTGGTCCGTGTTCTTTGGCAAAGTATGTTTAATAAGAATTTCAGCCCACAAAACGAATTCCCTTTGTTAATAAACTTTCCAAGTTTATACTTTTGCCACAAAACTTTGGTGAAAAGGTTTATAGGGTTGTTTTTGCCATGTTTTCATATTTGAAGGACTGATTTTGGACTCTATTAATCTTTAAAGGTCTTCAATGTATCTTTGACTCCATGAGGGACCATATTTGACAATGTTGAATAGTTGAGGGACTAATCTTGCCATTTCTTCAAAGTTGAAGGACCTTTTTTGCAATTTTGACAAACTTAAGGGACCAAACTTGTAATTATGAATTGACAAGGGTTTTAAGTGTCATTTCTTCATTGTTTGAGGATCAATCTTGCATATCTTCAAGTTTTCAAGGGTAAATCTTGGATAATTCAAGAACTAGGGCCCGGTTCTTTGTACGGCTTCGTTTCTCGTGTCCGTTTTTCCTTGTTTCTTGTGATCTTTTGTCTTTTTCACGATATCCATACCTAAAATACACAAGTTAACAAACACAAGCATATATATGGTATTTTATGACATTTTAGTGCATTAAAAGCCCGAAAAGAACGATGAGATCATGTATAAATGTCATCTCATCAGCCGCACAAACATCTTACTATTCCATCGAGGGGCCCAACTGTATTATACATAAAAATAATTTGAAGGAAACAAATCTCATTTTGACTACAAGCGAAACTTACGAACTTTGTAACACTTCTGAAAATAACCCTTATAGCTACCAGTTACGTTTAGCGTTAGGTTACTTTACAAAAATGCACTACATTCAATGCTGTTTCCTGGTATCTCAGGTCTAAGGATAATTATTTATGATTTACTTAATGACAAAGATTCATAAAGTAAAATCATATAGTTGGGATAAGTCCAATGTTTGATTCATCAAATATCATCTAAAATTGACCAATATACTTTCAAGTATACTCTGCCACTATTTTGAATTGTCTTAGTTTAATAATACTCCCATATTATTAATCGACAACGGACATTTAGAACATAAAAATATTCATGGATTAAAACATGTAAAATAGGATACAAAAATCAAATAACAGAAAATAAACGAAACTCAATCTTTATTTTATCAATTCAATAATGTTTTAACATCCTTTATCCAAATACTAATCACATATTTATTGCATGAATTCGCTAGCTCGTTGCAGCCCAATAGCCTTGGCATGCTTAACTACCTTTCGTCTAGGCAAAGCCTTAGTAAAAGGATCAGCTACGTTATCATCTGTGTGAACTTTTATTTATTTTATTTCACGAGCTTCAACTTGTTCTCGAACGTAGTGATATCTACGTTTAAAGTATCTGGCGCCTTTCATGACTCCAGAATCATTGGCAAATATTATTGCGGCAGAATTGTCACAATACATATCTATAGGTTCTTTTATTGCAAGCATCTTCCCAAGATCTCCAATAAAATTCCTAATCCAAACCACATTTAGTTATGTATATGGATACCCTTTAAATACCAAAACATTTCTTTTCATATTCCTCAAATACTGCAGAAAATGTTTAACAACAGTCCAGTGGAGCTTCCCTAAATCCTGTTGGTATCTACTGACCAAGTTCTGAGCAAACGCCACATCAGGTCTTGTGCATCTAACAACATACATTATAGATCCTACAGCCGAAGCGTAAGGCACCTTCTGAGTAGTTATTAGTCCGAAAGCAAAGTAGCACGATTTAATCGATAGTTAGCCGAAGGACAAAATCTTTTAAAACGGCTTCTCATGTATCTCCTTAAGTTCATATCTTGACATAACTCGTTTCACGATTTGAGACCTTTCTCGGACCGATATTTGGCATGTACTTCATACTTCAAATCTTGGGAAGACGTTCTTGAAATTATGGTCTTCTCTTCATATATTTGGAATTTCTTCACTTGACGTTTTTGAGAGATTCTTCATATTTGGACCACGACTTCATCATTTTTCTTCAATCCTTATTTTGGACTTTGATATACAACGATCCGCCTCCTTTTCGGACTTGGATATATTTATCCTCATACCTTGTTAGGGTCTTTTTGGATAGACTTTCTCCATGATCTTTAGGGGAGTAATTGCTTTTCGTCGTGTGTCTCGATCCTTCAAATTGATTTAGGAATAATGATACTTCACATCATCTTGGATCTTTAGCAACAAAATATAGCTCCTCATGCCTTGTTAGGGCCTTTTTGGATCTTCACCAATCTTCGCGTCCCGCTTCAATAAGTTATGCCTTGGCTATAAACTCTATTCAACCCCGAGCAACTTTTAAACGATCTTGCGCTAGAGGCTAAGTAACCTTTCAAATCGTACGACCTTACTTATTGCAATTATTTTTATTCCTAATGCATTGATCTTATGGGAAGAAAAAGCAACAATTAAAAACATATGAGTTTTTGAAAGAACATTTTCATGTTCTACGTTTAGCATGATCACTTGTCTAACTCTATCACTTCTCGTTCTTCACAGTATAAAGACCTCTAATTAAAGAGACTCGTGAATACTTAGCCATGCAAGTCAAAATTAAGCCAAATTTGGATTAGCTTTCATTAAGACTATATTAAATCAAAGTTTTGGGTTTTCAAGCCACCTATAGGATCTTGCACTTTCTTGGACTTTTTCAAGTTTAGAGAATGCATTTTATAGTTCCCTTGATAAGTGACTTTCTAGGATCAATTATAAGAACTTGCGAAAAGTTCTTGTTCTTAACCCGGATGAGCTAAGACTTTCGCGTTTTAAAGTTCCCTATATAAAAGTCTCGCAAAACTTGAATTGAGCGGGTTAAGGAATGTAAATGGCTCCAAATGCCCATCAAGTCAAAAATTAGCTCTTATTCTACCCATCGGAAAATATACATTCGTGTCTTAAAAATACTTATGAAAACTAAGAAAATTTTTAAAATTGGGCCATTTTTAGCCTTATTAGTAACAAAAACAAAACATTGAAAGTTGGAAAACGTGAGGGCGTAGCAAAGCAAGTATCTATTCACCCCCCATACTAAAAGTAAACATTGTCCTCAATGTTTTGAGTCTAAAGGTGGAGCACCCCCATACTAGAGACGAAGAATCGAATGCTTAGGATCTAGCATGGAAAGGGTGATCAACAATATATCTAAAGCCGTTTATGAATTATGCTAAAAGATAATTGTTAGAACAATAAAGGATATGTCAATGGATTCGTGAAAAACTTCTTCAAGCAAACGATGGAGGCTCATGTAAACGAACACGAGAGTCTTCAATCGTAGATGATGATGATAATCTAGATAACACAATCACAAAAAACCACGAGACAACGAGTTGGAAGGGCACAAATCCCCTCTCATTAGTTATTAGTAAACATAAAAGGATAAGCATGAGATCTCCCCCACGAGGCACCTCGTTTTTTATTACCAAGTCATGAGCTCGACTCGATCCCCTCAATGCTAATTATCATTGGGGAAGGTGACTTGGTCGAGGTCAACCATTGAAGGAATTTCCCCACCAAAGTAGTTCTTAAGCCTATGTCCATTCACCTTGAAGTTAGGACCATCATCTTGAGCTAGCTCGATGGTCCCATAAGGAAACACTTGTGTAACGGTGAAAGGACCCGACCAACGAGATTTCAATTTCCAGGAAAATATCTTAAGTCTAGAGTTAAAAAGTAACACTTGATCACCAAAGTTAAAAACCCGGTTTTTAATTTTTGCATCATGAAACTTTTTAGTCTTTTCTTTGAAAATCAATGAATTTTCATAAGCATTGTCTCTTAGTTCATCCAATTCATTCAATTGTATTTTCCGGTGATCTCCCGCGGTCTTTAAGTTAAAGTTTGCATGCTTAAGGGCCCAATATGCCTTGTGCCCCAATTCAATGGGCAAATGACAATTCTTCCCATAGACTAACTTATAAGGAGTACAACCGATAGGTGTCTTATAGGCGGTCCTAAAGGCCCATAAAGCGTCATCGAGTTTGTCGGACCATGAAGCACGGTTTTCTCCAATCGACCTCTCTAAAATCCTCTTCAAAGCTCGGTTCGAAACCTCGACTTGCCCACTCGTTTGCGAGTGATAAGCCGTAGAAAGACGATGAGTAACTCCATATTCCTTTAAGACCTTCTCGAATTGGTCATTACAAAAATGGGTTCCAAGATCGCTTATAATAGCACGAGGGGTTCTGAACCGAGAGAATAGTTGTTTCAAAAACTTCACTACCACACGAGCATCATTAGTAGGTAAAGCCTTAGCTTCCACCCACTTAGAAAGGTAGTCCACCGCCACGAGGATATACTTGTTACCATGAGACGATGGGAACGGCCCCATAAAGTCTATGCCCCAAATGTCGAAAATCTCATACACTTGAATTATGTTTTGCGGCATTTCATCACGTTGAGACGATTTTCCTTGACGTTGGCACGAATCACACGACTTCACAAGTGTGTGTGCATCACGATAGATAGAAGGCCAAAAGAAGCCGGCATCAAATACTTTCTTAGCCGTGAGATTAGCACCGTGGTGACCACCCGTGGGTCCCTCGTGACAAGCTCTAAAGATATTAGAAGCTTCGGCACCAAAAACACAACGTCGAACGAGTTGATCCGCACAAACCCGAAAGATATAAGGGTCGTCCCAAAAATAAAACTTGACGTCACGAAAGAATTTTCGCTTTTGTTGTGTCGTCATACCATTGATTATGAAATTCTCCGCATGGTAATTTGCAATGTCGGCAAACCATGGGGTGGTGTCTTTAGAATTCACTACACCGAGAGTCTCGAGAGGAAATGTTTCGGTGATTTCCTTGTTCTCGAAAACACCTTTGTGAGGATCTTCTAGACAAGAGAGATGATCGGCCGCTACATTCTCGGCTCATTTTTTTGTCAAGCACGGTGACATCAAATTCTTGGAGGAGGAGCATCCAACGAAGCAATCTCGGCTTAGCATCTTGCTTAGCTAAGAGATACTTGATAGCCGAATGGTCGGTATACACGATGCTTTTAGTTAAGACGAGATAAGGTCGGAATTTCTCAAAAGCATAGACCACGGCAAGGAATTACTTTTCCGTTGTGGTGTACTTTAATTGAGCCTCGGTTATCGTCTTACTAGCATAATGGATAGGACGGAAATGCTTTTCATAACGTTTCCATAAAACGGCCCGTATAGCATAATCACTTGCATCGCACATGATTTCAAAGGGTAATTCCCAATTAGGAGCAACAAGAATGGGAGCTTCGATAAGTTTCCTTTTAAGAGTTTCGAAAGCTCTAACACAATCCTCATTGAAATTAAAAGGAGCATCCTTCTCGAGAAGGTGTGTCATAGGTCGAGAGATTTTCGAAAAGTCTTTGATGAAACGACGATAAAAGCCCGCGTGGCCTAGGAAACTCCTAACTCCCTTAATGGTTTTGGGATGAGGTAACTTGGCGATGACGTCTACCTTAGCTTTATCGACCTCAATCCCCGCTTTCGAGACCTTATGTCCTAAGACGATTCCTTGTTTACACATGAAATGACATTTTTCCCAATTAAGCACAAGATTGGTTTCTTCACAACATTTTAACATTTGCTCGAGATTAGATAAACACGACATGAAAGAATTGCCAAACACCGAAAAATCATCCATAAACACTTCCATCGACTTCTCGATCATATCATGAAAAATTGCCATCATACACCGTTGAAACGTACCCGGTGGATTACAAAGTCCGAAAGGCATCCTACGATAAGCAAACGTTCCATAAGGACACGTAAACGTAGTCTTCTCTTGATCACGAGGGTCGATAGGGATTTGAAAGTAACCGAAAAAACCATCTAAAAAGCAATAGAATTCATTTCCCGCTAGTCGCTCTAATATTTGATCCATGAAGGGCAAAGGAAAGTGGTCTTTACGAGTGGCGTCATTTAACTTTCGGTAGTCAATACACACCCTCCAACCGGTCACAACACGAGTTGGAATTAACTCGTTGTTTTCATTAGGCACAACGGTCATTCCTCCCTTTTTAGGGACACAATGGATTGGGCTCACCCATGGGCTATCGGAGATAGGATAAATCATTCCCGCGCCAAGGAGTTTCAAAACTTCCCTTTTAATGACATCGTGAATTTTGGGATTCACCCTTCTTTAACTTTGAATTGCGGGTTTGTAGTCCTCCTCCATTAAAATCTTGTGAGTACAAAATTTTGGGTCAATACCCTTAATGTCGGAAATTTTCCACGCAATTGCCCCTTTATGAGCTTTAAGAACTTTCAAGAGCTCGGTTTTTTCATCATTAGCAAGACCTCTTGCAATAATAACCGGCAACTTGTCATCACCTTCCAAGAATGCGTATTCAAGGTGAGAAGGAAGATCTTTCAATTCAAGGATAGGCGGTTCCTCGATTGAAGATTTTGGTTCAACACTCATAACTTCCATCGGCGGAAGAAATGGTGGATAGAAGTATCATCACTAATCAACACCTCATCTTCATTGTCGATTTCATTTGAAGTAAAATCGCCTCCTTGGAATTGAGTGAGATTTGGTGTAGAATTAGCAAGAATCGGATCCAAAATAGTGGGATTGCCACTTGATGAGCCATCGAAAAAACCTAACACTTCTTGTGAAAACTCATCGCAAACCACATCAACTAAGTCAATGTGATTGATGGTAGCGATTGCATAAACATGAGAAGGTTTTGAGTTTTGAGTAGCGTTTATAACAAGTTCCTCTTCGTTGAATCTCAAAGTGATAGTTCTTACATGAACGTCGATAAGCGATCTCGAGGTGTCTAAAAATGGACGACCTAAAATTAGAGGAACTTGAGGATCCGCGGGGATGTCGACTACTATAAAATCGACGGGATAGTAGAACTTCCCCACTTTCACGAAAACATCTTCGGCTACTCCACATGCTAAAATCGTAGAATGATCGGCCATCTCGATAGACATGTTCGAAGGAGTAAGAGCCGGAAGCGAAAGCGATTTCCGTATGGAAAATGGCATCAAATTAATGCTCACACCAAGATCGGCCAAGGCGAGGCATTCTTTCATATCTTGTATGTCACAAGGAATGAGAAACTTTCCGGGATCACCAACTTTTTCCGGTATGCGATTAAGATAAACCGAAGAATAATTAGCAAGCTTTGAAAGCTTTTCCTTATCGCTCATCATACTTTTAAAAGTGGAAGCGAAACGAGGCATATATAACAACGCGTCGGCTAAACTCACATCAAAATGCACTTGTTGAAACATTTTTATAAAAAGCTCGATTTGTTGTTTGTTACGTTCTTGCATTTTCTCTTTGTTTCGTCTCGAAGGGTAAGGTAAGGGTGGTGCGGGTTGGACATTAGGCAACGGCCTTGGAATCTCGGGTTCCACAATTGGTATTGGTTCAACCGTAGGTGTGGTATGAGCGGTACTTCGTGGGATTGTAATATGCTCCTTTTCGACCATCACCTCTTTCTCGATTTCCTTCTCCGTAGAAGTACTTGGACGAGAGATTGGTTCCTTGAAAGTTTTACCACTTCGTGTAGTAATAACCTTCATTTCTCCCTTCGAGTTTGCAATGGTATCACTAGGAAGACCACCCGAGGAAGAGGGTTTACACATGATTGCTTCAAACATTTTTGCCATACGGTCTTCAAATTTTGATTGCCTAGCATCCGCTTTTAACAATTCTTGCTTAATCTCATGTTGTCCTTGTTCCATCTTTTGTTGATTTTGTTGAAGACGTTGAACATTTCCTTCCATTTTATTTGCATGAGTTTTAAGTTCATTAGCAAGTTCGTTTTTAAGCTCGTTTTTCAACTCGGATCTTAAGCTAATCATCTCACGTTGCATGTTATCAAACTTAGCATTATTTGCCTTAGCATAATCCAAAAATTCTCCTTGAAGATTTTTAGTGTGAGCATTTTGAAAAACTTGTGTAGTGTTTTGAAAATCACGGTTTTGGTTTTGATTAGTGACTTGTCCATTCCCACTTTGATAATTCCCTTTGTTGTAGTTACGTGAATTGCCTTGATAATTACCACCTTGGTTGTTGTTTCGATAGTTATTAGCATTTTGATTTGGTGGAGCTTGATTTGGGCGGGAACCTTGGCCGTTTTGGTTATAAGTTCCCGTTGCTACATAAGCACTCGAAGTGTTACCACCGGCGGTAATGCACTCGGAAAGATCATGAGCTCCACCACAAGACAAACAACTCTTTTCAACCGCTTTAACCGAAGCGGAATTCAAAGCCTCTTGAGCTTTTCAATGAGTCATAAGATTAGCAAATATATCGAAAAACCGATTTTCCTCATTAGCTTCATCATGTAAGGCATTAATGCTACGAGACGATGACGAACCCAAATTGGCAACACTCGGTGTGTTACGAGGGCTATAAACCTTAGATCTATTCTCGATAATCTTTAAAGCTTCATCGGTCGTTTTGCACAAAAAATTACCACCCGCGGCGACGTTCAAATAATCTCGTTCATGATCATTAAGCCCATGATAAAAAGTATCGACTTGATGCAATTCCGAAAAATCATGGTGTGGACATTCATGTAACATTTCTTTAAAGCGTTCCCATGCCATTGAAAAACTTTCATTATTTCGTTGTACAAATCTTGAAATCTCATTTTTCAGATGTGTTGTTTTAGATGGTGGAAAAAATTTGTTCACAAACTTAGAAACGAGATCACCCCATGTCAAAATCGAATTTGGTGGTTCTTTCTCAAGCCAAATTTTAGCGGGTTCATCTAACGAGTATGGAAACAACATCATCTTAATGGCGTCATGTGGAACATCCTTAAACTTGCTAGTAGCGGTGAGACGATCAAAATTCCTTATGTGATAATGCGGGTTGTCTTTCTCATGACCTCTAAACTTATTAGCTTGCAACATCGACATTAAACGCGTCTTAATCTCAAAATTCTCCGCAAGGATAGCGGGAATCACAATGGCCTCTCCAAAACCCTCGGTGGGTGCTTGAAGCAACTCCATCATAGTACGATTAGCCATGACGACTTCTTGTTCTACAATAGGTTCAACAATTAGAGTTTGTTCTTCAATCAACGTCTCTTGATTTGCTTGCTTTTGAAGACGTTTACGAGCTCGTTTTGCTTGATTACGAGTGATCATAAACTTCACGAAGAATAGGAAGTGAGCAAAGAAGATTCTTTTTGGGTGTTTTGTGAATTTTCAATTTTTTTGTGTTTTTGATTGTTTTTAATTTTTTTGGATTTTGGTGTATCTTCGTAGACAACAATCTACCAAATCTCTCCTCGAATCAAACTCTTGATTAAAGAAGCCTCAAAAGAATGAAAACGATCACGTGGAGTGAACGCCTTCGAATGACTTTAGAACTTCGGTGAAAACCAAATTGTTCAAGAGGGTTTAATCACAAAGAAACCAAGCAAATATATTATACGCAATAATACTTTGGGCGGCAAAACCCTCGATTAGCCTTCAATCTCAAAATACTCACAAGCAAGCGGGGAAACGAGGCGGCGCGAAGCACTTAAGAGCCTTTTTCCTTAGGGTATATTTTATAATACCCGCCTTATACCCACCTTATAGTTCGTATTTTTCAAAATCGAGCTTCACGAAAGTATTTATCTATTTTTGCCTTTTTCTTTTTGTTTGAGATTCGAATACAATAATTAGGAGATCAAATCCCAATTAAGGTTTTGTTTTCACACTTTTGGAGATATTTTGTATTGATTGTGATACTTAATACAATATAGCAATAATAATTTCACAAGAAAAACCAAAAAACCGATAATACGTATTAGTAGATTTCTACTAATACAAATACTATTTATGGTTAATGTTAAAAACAACAAGACAAATTAATCACGACACAACTCCCCGGCAGCGGCGCCAAAAATGATTGTAGTGTTTTACCACACCTTTAGGAAAAAGAGGTAAATAGGAAAAAGTATTAAGTGATGATTTAGGAAAATCAAGCACTAATGACCCTAATGAAGTTCAAGTTCGTTTCCAAAGGAGGTATATGTGCGTGAGTAAAATGTAATTGGTTTGAGATTAATATTTGAAAGAAAGGGATGAGAAAAGAGGATGACGAAGACGTGAAATTAATTACTACTACGACTACACGTAAAACCGTAAAAAGTACAAAAATAAAAATTAATTTTAAAAATTACCAAAAATTCACCAAAAATCAAAATAAAAAACTACGAGTTTATCAATGATCAAAACTTTTTCAAACCTTTTAATTAATTAAATATTAATTTTTAAATGCTAATTATAGCCCTAAAAATCAAATTAATTATCGAAAAGCCCAAATAAAGATTTTTCAATTGGTAAACCTCTAAAATGACCTAAAAAGATTAAAAACTATTTTTATAAATTTTTAAACAAAGAAAAACTATTTAAAATGATTTAAAAACTATTAAAACTTAAAATAATTATAAAAATTAATCTAAAGATGATAAAATTAATCTAAGAGTTGCGAAAATCCTATTTTAATGTATTTAAGCTAAGAAAAATATAAAAAGTGCAAAAATGTGAAATTTGAAAAATAATAATAAAATAATATTAAAAATTCAAAAATTATAAAAAATTCTAAAAACTTGCAAACTAGTTTATTTTAACCTAAATAATCAGAAAATGAAAGCAAAATGACCAGAATACCCCTATTGGGCCCTCAAATGGGTCAAAACCCAAAACAGTCAAGCTTATTGGGCTTTTTAGCCCAAAAAGTCAAAATAAGCCCAAATGACTTGGAAAAGCACTATCTGACTCAAAATTTAATTCTAAACACAAAACTCTGAAGGCCCAAAAGCTGAAAGTGAGCTTATCACAGCTTAATGATCAAACAGCTTATCCTTATTGGGCCAATAAGCCCATTAAGCAATAAGCTAATGCCATAAGCTCTAATTTGACACACAACCATCTTTTGGGATACTAAAGAGATCTGTAAAAAGAAATTTTGAAAAAGCACACTCAATAAGCCAGAAATAAGCAAAGTACAAATCCACTAAAAGACAAAATAGTCGGGTTTGAGATTTAGGGCACCTCATGACTTGATTCAACTTGCAAAATGTTACAAATGACTTCAATAAGCCAAAACAATCAACCAAAATCCAATAAGCAACACCAAAAAGCTGGAATAAGCCAATAAGCACTTATGAAAAAGTCAATTAAGTTGGTTTTCTAGTCAAACCCTAAAGTCAACCCACCAAATGCTCCAGTATGAACAAATGGGTCAAATAAGAGCACCTATTACAAAATCCAAGTTGTTGCTGGTTAAAATAAGCTAGAATAGCTTATTGATAAGTTGAACACAAAAATACACTAGCAGTGTCTAGCACCAGGGGAAAGGAGTTCCCACTGCTTTGACTATTTGACCTGTGAATTGTGAGAGATCCAGTTGGATTCAAAAGGAAACAAGGGCACCCTTGTGATCAGTGAAACACAAGGAGTCTATATCAACAAAGAAATCACAAATTGGTTCACACAATAAGCCCAGAATAAGCAAACAGTCCACAGATATTGCACAGACCTTGAAAATAAGCAGTTATGAACAAATAAGCAGTTTTAGCATGAATAAGCCAGCCAAATTGAACCAGATGCATACACAAGCTATATAAACTAAGATTAAGCACAAACAAACTTAAATCAATCACTGAATCAAAGTATGGAACAAGATCAAAGCAAATTACACTTACTGATATGAACTCCAAGAACACTTGCACACTTTGCTGATATAAATGACCAAAGATCCAACTTCAACACTCAAATCCTACTTCCCTGGTGTAACTAACTAGGTTTAATCACTTGTTAAACCTAGTCTATGATTAGAACTAGGTGTCCCTTAAACCACAACCAATTTTAACAAGTTTACAAGATTTTAGAGCCTATTTTAGGAGCTAGGTGTTTATATGCTCAAAACTTGCAGATAAATGTCCCTTAACACTTATGAGATATGTTCCAACACAAAGCACCACAAAGCATCAACTCAAAATAACACAAATCCAAAACAGGCTGTTATCCCAAACAACCCTTAATCTACCATTTTTCAAAGCAACTTGTGATTTGAACTAATAACCTACTGATTATATGAATCAAAAACACTTCCTAGGTGACAACTAACAGATTCAAACACTAAAATCACAACCTCAAACACAAGAACACAAATCAAAGCACAAAATCCAAAACAGGCAATATCATGAAATTTTTAGGGGAAACTTAAACAAGGGATTATACCTGTCCCCCACAACATCCTAGGAGGACCAGCTATGCTCCTTGGACCTTGTTCAACAACTAGAACAAGACCAAGGTTCTTCAAAAAGGAAGATCAAAACCTGATGATGTTCAAAGTAGAACAAGGTTTTGATTATGATATTTCTTCAACACAAATGAGCAAACAACTCAACCAAGAGCTTAAATCTCTTCTCAGGCTTGGTGTCAACAAGCTTGAAGGAGCTTAAGGCCTTTAGCTAAGGGTTAGTACAGTAAAATAACCAAAACAGAAACAAGGATTTCAAGGTTTTTGAACCTTGAAAACCTTATAAACAAAGACGTGCCTTAACCACAAGATTAAGGAAGGTCTTAAAGATCAAGTGGAACTCGGATTTTAGCTATTCTAACACCAACTTTTAATAAACACAAAAGAGATTTTACAAATTTTCAGAAAATCAAATTTTATTTAACTTAAAAAGGAATTACAAAGATTGATAGCCAAAATCTGGAACAAAGGGACTCTCACAGGTTGAGGTCTCCTTTTATAGGCAAATGCTAACATAACACTATTCATAAACCCTAGAACTGAATTCCCAAAAGTGCCCTTGAAGTCTTCTAGATCTTTTGATGGAATGAGCTGTCCAAATGCATCATGGACGTTTATTTTAGCTTTGGGGTTAAGCTAAGAGTCTTGGCTGTTGATCTTGACACGTGGCAATCCTTGGAGTTGAAGGAATGATGTGATAGGTGGAACGGGTTTGGGTGTGGGGTCCATTTGTGAGTGGAGAAGAGGGATTTAAGGTTGGGATGGGTTTCTGCATGTGTGAATCACACGGGGGAACAACTAATTGCAATTTACCCTTTGTTGGTAAAAAGTAATTTATGGGTTCATACGTGCTACAGTGGTGACTTTTGATCCGTTTTCTTAGGGAAGGATTTGTTTGGCGCGTGTTTAGGAGTTTAAACTTCTAAATAGGCAGCTTTGGTCCTTGTTCTTTGGCAAAGTATGTATAATAAGAATTTCAGCCCACAAAACGAATTCCCTTTGTTAATAAACTTTCCAAGTTTATACTTTTGCCACAAAACTTTGGTGAAAAGGTTTAAAGGGTTGTTTTTGCCATGTTTTCATATTTGAAGGACTGATTTTGGACTCTATTGATCTTCAAAGGTCTTCAATGTATCTTTGACTCCATGAGGGACCATATTTGACAATGTTGAATAGTTGAGGGACTAATCTTGCCATTTCTTCAAAGTTGAAGGACCTTTTTTGCA
Organism: Glebionis coronaria; assembly: GCA_025667525.1. Taxonomy (NCBI): domain Eukaryota; kingdom Viridiplantae; phylum Streptophyta; class Magnoliopsida; order Asterales; family Asteraceae; genus Glebionis; species Glebionis coronaria. The sequence continues at coordinate 213,592 of JANFOE010000038.1, read as the reverse complement.
ATTTTGACAAACTTAAGGGACCAAACTTGTAATTATGAATTCACAAGGGTTTTAAGTGTCATTTCTTCATTGTTTGAGGATCAATCTTGCATATCTTCAAGTTTTCAAAGGTAAATCTTGGATAATTCAAGAACTAGGGCCCGGTTCTTTGTACGGCTTCGTTTCTCGTGTCCGTTTTTCCTTGTTTCTTGTGATCTTTTGTCTTTTTCACGATATCCATACCTAAAATACACAAGTAAACAAACACAAGCATATATATGGTATTTTATGACATTTTAGTGCATTAAAAGCCCGAAAAGAACGATGAGATCATGTATAAATGCCATCTCATTAGCCGCACAAACATCTTAGTATTCCATCGAGGGGCCCAGCTGTATTATACATAAAAATAATTTGAAGGAAACAAATCTCATTTTGACTACAAGCGAAACTTACGAACTTTGGAACACTTCTGAAAATAACCCTTATAGCTACCAGTTACGTTTAGCGTTAGGTTACTTTACAAAAATGCACTACATTCAATGTTGTTTCCTGGTATCTCAGGTCTAAGGATAATTATTTATGATTTACTTAATGACAAAGATCCATAAAGTAAAATCATATAGTTGGGATAAGTCCAATGTTTGATTCATCAAATATCATCTAAAATTGACCAATATACTTTCAAGTATACTCTGTCACTATTTTGAATTGTCTTAGTTTAATAATACTCCCATATTATTAATCGACAACGGACATTTAGAACATAAAAATATTCATGGATTAAAACATGTAAAATAGGATACAAAAATCAAATAACAGAAAATAAACGAAACTCAATCTTTATTTTATCAATTCAATAATGTTTTAACATCCTTTATCCAAATACTAATCACATATTTATTGCATGAGTTCGCTAGCTAGTTGCAGCCCAATAGCCTTGGCATGCTTAACTACCTTTGGTCTAGGCAAAGCCTTAGTAAAAGGATCAGCTACGTTACATCTGTGTGAACTTTTATTTATTTTATTTCACAAGCTTCAACTTGTTCTCGAACGTAGTGATATCTACGTTTAAAGTGTCTGGCGCCTTTCATGACTCCAGAATCATTGGCAAATATTATTGCGGCAGAATTGTCACAATACATATCTATAGGTTCTTTTATTGCAAGAATCTTCCCAAGATCTCCAATAAAATTCCTAATCCAAACCACATTTAGTTATGTATATGGATACCCTTTAAATACCAAAATATTTCTTTTCGTATTCCTCAAATACTGTAGAAAATGTTTAACAGCAGTCCAGTGGAGCTTCCCTAAACCCTGTTGGTATCTACTGACCAAGTTCTGAGCAAACGCCACATCAGGCCTTGTGCATCTAACAACATACATTATAGATCCTACAGCCGAAGCGTAAGGCACCTTCTGCATGTAAGCCACCTCTTCGGGTGTTGATGCATCTAACTCATGACTTAATTCCTGCTTAACCTCCATAGGTTGAAAACCTTTCTTGGAGTTATGCATGCTATACTTCTTCAATATCTTATCAATATAAGCATCTTGACTAAGACCAATTAACCGTCTTTTCCTATCTCGATAGGTTTTAATTCCCAGAATATATGCAGCATCTCCCAAATCCTTTATAGAAAACCATTTACCAAGATAACCTTTAACTTCCTTACGTCTTGGAATGTTACTTCCCATGATTAATATGTCATCGACATATAGAATTAGGAACACTATATCACTCCCACTAGCTTTGCGATATACACATGGCTCATCACAATTTTGAATAAATCTGAACTTTTTGATTTCTTCATCAAATCGTTTATTTCATTAACGTGATGCTTGCTTCAAACCATAAATAGATCTTTGAAGTTTGCACACGCGTTTTGGATATTTATGATCAACATAACCTTCCGATTGTTGCATATAGATGTCTTCATCTAAGCGACCGCTCAAGAAGGCAATTTTAACCTCCATTTGCCATATCTCATAGTCATAGTATGCTGCTATAGCTATGAGAATCCTAATAGCTCGTAAGTCTGCGACAGGAGAAAATGTCTCCTCGTAGTCTATGCAAGTTTGAGTAAAACCTTTAGCTACTAAACGTGTTTTATAGGATTGTACTTCGCCATCCATGTTTGTTTTCTTCTTGAAAATCCACCTATTTTTCACTACTTTAGCATTTTTACATCGACAAGAATCCAACCATCATTGATTTTCATGGATTTCATTTCCTCATTCATCGCAACTATCCATTTTGACTTTTCTGGATCAAGCATTGCAGATCGATAGTTAGCAGGTTCACTAAAATCCCCTACTTCCTCCTCATCATCCTCTATGTTAAGACATAGTTTGCTTGGCTCACGTATAGTCCTTCCAGACCTACGTGGAGGAATTAATTCCGGTGGAGCTCCCAGACTTTCTGGCTCTATTGGAATTTCTTCGCTAGTATTTTCAGAAGGCAATATATCTTCTTGAATTTATTCAAGATCATAATTTCTCCCACTGAATTCTTGATTAATAAGATCATTTTCAAGGAAGTCTCCATACCTAGCAACAATAACTTTGTTCTCAGGCGGATAAAAGAAGTAGTAACCTATAGTTTCCTTAGGGTAACCTACAAAGATACATTTTACTGAGCGTTGTTGGAGTTTATCTCCAGAGTCACGTTTCACATACGCCTCATAACCCCAAATATTTAAATAAGACAAATATGGCTTTTTGCCATGCCATAATTCATATGGTGTCGTATCAACCTTCTTTGTGGGAACCATACTCATAATACGAACAGCTGATTCTAAAGCATAATCCCAAAAGGATAAAGCTAAAGTTGTAAGATTAAACATAGATCGTACCATATCTAATAATGTACGATTACTCCTTTTGGATACACCATTTTGTTGTGGAGTATATGGAGAAGTAAGTTTCTAAACAATTCCGTTCTCACTTAAATAATATTTAAACTCTAGACTTAAATATTCACCGCCTCGATCAGAACGAAGAGCTTTAATCTTCTTTCCTAATTGCAATTCTACTTCCGCTTTAAACACTTTGAATGTTTCAAATACCTCATGTTTATGCTTAAGTAAATAAACATAACCATAACAGCTATAATCATCCGTAAATGTTAAAAAATAGCTAGCACCTTTCCTTGACACATGTCTAAGTGGTCCACACACATCAGTGTGTATCAAACCAAGTAGTTCAGTAGCCCTTTCAATATTGCTATTAAAAGGTTTCTTAGTCATATTTCCAGAGATACAAGACTCACATTTATGAAATGACTCATCATTGATACTTTCCAAAAGTCCATCACGTTGAAGCTTTTGTATGTGATTCTTCCCAATATGGGCAAGTCTACAATGCCAAAGATAAGAAGAGTTCTTGTCTAACTTTCTCTTCTTATTCATGCTAAAAACAGAATTATTTTTTCTCTTGGAATTATTATCATGCATGTTAATTTCAAAAACACCATTCCCAGAAATTGCATCAAAATAGAATAAACCATCTTTAAAAACAGAAATTCTATTATTATCAATAGTGTGAATAAATCCAAGATCCAACATACACGAAAAGGAAATAACACCCCTAACAATTGTAGGTGCATAATGACAATTATTTAAACTCAGTACTAAACCCGAAGATAAAACTAGATTAAATGTTCCTATAGCTTCAACCGCTGCTTGTGCGCCATTGCCCACTTGCAGAAATTGTTCCCCATAGGTAAGCTTCGTCTCCAACTCAAATCCATGTAGTGTATTACAAATGTTAATATCACATCCCGTATCATATACCCAGGAATTTGATTTGTATGTAAGATTAAATAACTATATCATAAATAAGTTACCTGAAGGTGCTGCAACACTAAGCTCAGCCTTTTTCTTTATTTCTCGCAACTCATCGAGATAAAGAGGGCATTTCCTCTTCCAGTGACCACTTGCTTTGCAATGGTGACAAGTCTCATCCTTCTGAGATTGATTCTTCTTGACAAAGTTTTGCTTAGGTTTAGAGTAATTCACAACTTGTTTGCCCTTATCACCCTTGCCTTTGCCTTTCTTCTTGTTCGCTTGCGGTTTTGACTTATTCACTCTACCCTTTTGTACATACAGCACAGGAGGAGTAGAAGTAGATGCCTTGTCCTTTAACCCCTTTTCATAGTCAATGAGCATTGCATTCAAATCATTAACTGTCTTCCCCGTGTAATGCATATTATAGTTTCGAACAAAATCATTGAAGTCCTTGTTAAGGTACCTATTGATCAAGTTGATAGCCATATTATGATCATAGGGTTGTCCTAGTGCAATGAGTTGTTCCATATAACCCCTCATCTCCATATAATGGGCACTTACCGATTTCCCAGAAGCTTGCTTGCAACTATGCAGAGCATCTACCAAGTTGTACATCTCCACAGCTTGCGGCTTTTCGAACATAGCCTTGAGCTCATCAAGAATTCGCTTAGGTGAAAATAGCTCATACTTCTGTTGAAGTGGAGGAGCCATTTTCCCTAACATTAAAGCAGCCACTTCAGAGTGCTTCTTAACATTAGCAGCGTGTTCAAGCCTTTGCGCATCTGATGCTCCTTCAGCAAGATCCTCCGGATAAGGAGTAGTCAAGATATCGATAGTACCCGCTACTCTCAAGACAATTCTTAGTGAGCGATACAAATCGTTGAAGTTTGGGCCAGTAAGTTCAGGACGATCAAATAAAGCTTTGAACGCAGAACTTATAGTCATATTGTTTTCGGGTTGAGCCATTTCTACAAAAATAAGTTCAAACATTAGTATTTTCTATAATACCATTCAAGAAAATAAAATTACCCTGGTAATAAAAAACCATAGTATTTCCTTGAAACTAGAATCCATATTGACATAAACTTATCACATCAGTTGATCTGCTAGTGACAAATGTATTCAACACGGTAACTTGTCGAACAATAATTGACAAACAAATTTGTAATTTCTAGATATTTTTAGGGATTTACATTGCCAAAAGTCATTTTGCATTGTAAACATGTTTCATCCCTACTTTACGCCTTAAGTTTCCAGATCTCACTGAGTAACTCAATTAAGTCAACTAATCTAATGAACGTAAAACCTTCATGTGCAATCTTATTCAGTTATGAAGTTTTCTCTCCATTACAACATCGTCCAAAATCTCATATGACGACAATTGTAACTTCAAGTGTCCGTCAATTAGATGGCATAAGACTTAAATTTAAGGGTATTAATTTTGGTGTCAAAATCATGTATGGAGAAGCATGCATACATCTCCATAGCATTAGTTTAATAAAACAAATTTAGTAAACCTTTTGGTGAGTCTAAATTTTTTGCCATAAATCACAAGTTGAGGTATTGGTGAAACCAATTAAAGATTTTACCCACAACGTACTTTTTCTAGAACTCGGCTAAAGCACAAAGCAATAACCTTATTCATTGTGTTTCGGATGTGAATTTGCGGTAAATCAACCTTAAGATATAATGCAAAAGATAATCGTAGGTAATTTCAATTTGACGCACAGGCGAGCCGGGAATTCAGTCAGCGACTAATGGCATAACCCCTCCTTCCTTAACCGGGTACAAGACCAGCTGTGCGTTATACCCACTTTATAGTTTGTCAAAAAGAGTAGGCCGTTAAATTATCATTGCAAATTATCAATCAACGTAATTCTATGTAATTTAGATCTCAAAACAATTCATTAATTTTTATATGATTTAGTCCATATTACTTTTCTTAAAAAAAATTACCCTTGTTTACAACATACAAAAGAACGCATGAAAACAAGTAGGTACAAAAAAAACTAAATCAAATAGCCACATGCATAATAATTTATTCAAAGAACATCGAATCTAGGGTTTTATAAACATAAAAGTCTTCCCTAATTTTAAAACCTTTGAATCAAATAAAGCAAATAGCATATAAAATCATATGATCCGTGAAAAACATGCATGTTCATCATGGATCTCCCACATACTCTTAACAATTAAAATACTACGGATCGTAACCATACATGACATAACAATTAACCCATGCAAACATCTAAAGATTATACCATGTAATTTTAGGGTTTACAAAAAAGAATTTATAAAAAGTTCGGCTATGTCGATTTTAAAAAACAAAAAAAATAAAACCCTAATTTTTTGTTAAAACCTAAAAAACAACATGTAATTTTAACTCAAATCACCATTAGTTAAAAACTTTAGATTTCGATAATTATAACATGTTAAAACGGCTCTCGATGCCACTGAAGGTTTATGAAGTTCATAACAATTATATAATCATAAGCAAAGATCAAAGCACGTAATAGCGGAAGCGATTTAACAAGATCATAATAACACAATTATAATTAATCGATTAGGGTTACATACCTTTATCCTAGCGAAGATCCACAAGATCACTAACAAATCAACAATTAGGGTTTGTGAAGAACAATACCAAGATATAGTTTAAAGTAAAACTATATTACACTCTTGTACACACGTAATGCAACGGGCTAACCGTGAGTCTAGCACTTGCAAACCGGAGCTTCAACACTTGTGGAATTTTAGCTAAATCGAAAATCAAAGAACCCTAAAGGGTGTGTTTGGTCGCTGATCGCAAGGAGAGAAAAAGAAGAAGGGATGGGAAAATTATGAGTGCTATGGGTATTTATATAGGCATTGGCAAAACTTATTCTCCAAGTTCTAAACAAAATAGGAAAGAAAATCTTTCCCTTTGCCCCCCCCCCCACCTGTAGCCGATGGTCGACACCCCCATGGGGTGTCTTTCGAAATCTTCCGTTCTTCTTTTCTTCTTTTATTTAATTCCATAACGTTCGTTTAACTTAACCCTTAATTTATTAACGATCGTTAGTTAAGCTCGGTTTGATTTAATAAATATAATAAATATATTTAATAAATAAAATTAACTCTTTACGTATTGTGTGTAATCCCGTAATCCCGAGTTCGATCCTATCACACGACTATTAATTATATGTCCATAAACTTTCATTAACTATTTAATTTAAGCCAAAAAAAACTTTCTGAGTTTAGATGATGTGTAAATAATATAGATTCAAGTTTACAAACTAAAATATTAAGTCACCACCACAAACACTATTGTACCAAACACCCCTCTTATAATAGCCACACACCTTTCGAATAATTCACATTAGAGGGGCCACTATTAACTACCGCACGTACCAAAAGCGTTATGCTAAAAACTCAGTGAGTTCAATGTTGCATTAAAAGAGTGTTTGTGTAGGCTTATAAAACATAAGCGATAAGCCTAAGAGTGCTAGGAGTCCATGAGCCGTTGGCTCGTGCCGTTCTCAAAAAAATATGCCACGTCAGCAAAATAGAGAACGACACCAAGAAACTAACGACACCACATTTTGTGAGGCACCCGTTAACACGATAAAATGTGGTGCCGTTGGTACACATATACCCCACGAAACACCGGAGTGGTGTGCCATGCCGTTCTATCGTGTCGTTCTTAACCGCGTGGATGGTAATAACGGCGCAAGAGAGAACGACACCGACACCACCAGAATCGTGTGCCGTTCATAATCATCGTGTCGTTCTTTGGCGCTGGGGTTTGGCGTTGGTGTTCCCACACTCTAAATTGGCTTATATTTTATAAGCTCTTGGCTTATTTTTAGCATGGGCCTATAGAAATTTATTATAGTGTGATGAACCTATATAAGTTTATAAGCCTCAAAATAAGTTATAAAATTGAAGCTTATTATATATAAGCCGAAAATAAGTTAGATTTTGGTTTATATTTCATAAGCCTCAATTTTTAACTTATTTTTATACTTATGAGCTTATATAAGTTCATTGTAATATGATAAACTTGATAAACTTATTTTTTAACTTATTTTTATACTTATGAGCTTATGAAATATAAGTCGAAATAGGCTTATGTTTTATAAGCCGAAACAAAAGCCCCCTAAATACAAACCACGATGCCCAAACTACATCTCTTTCATTATAATTGAATTGGATGTCACTATGAATAGGATGTCACTAGCAAAATGATTAAGTACTTGTTGTCCTTGATCGAACTGAACGATTACGCCACAAACAAAATGTTTTTCCTTAAAGTTTCCATTTTGAACCAAGCATGACCCGGTGTTTGTATCACCTTTTTCTCCATGTATTTACACAAATCATCTTTGGAGTAGCTTATAGTTTACGCGTATAAATACAACCATTTATAGTTTACTGTTAAAAGTATACACTTTATACTTGTGATATCCTAACTCTTGTATTCAGGGATCTATCTTGCCAATTATCTAAGTTAAAGGGTAAGTGAGTTAAGTATTACTATTATTTCTATATTTGCCATTGTGTTTATAGTGCAGGGACTGAAGGTTGCCATTATTGAGTATTTTGAGGACTGGATTACAAATGAGTATATATATAGACTTTAGGTGTTAGGTTTAGCTTATTGTTTCATTACTCGTTCTGTTTTACACAGAGTTATTGGTGTTCTTGGTATTTTCTCTGATCTGTAATCGATGATACTTGTCTTGTATTGATCTCAATCTTTGAGATCTTTTGTTTCTTTCATTTGTATTCGTATGATCACTAAAACCCAACTATAACATTTGAAGTTATAGCTAGAGGCGGTTTTAATAAAAGAAAAGGGGTGTTTGGTTGTTAATCTTGATCTTTGTATAAATTTCCACATGGTATCAGATACAGGTTGGCTTTGATACAAATATCTTTGGGGTTTTGTTAAAAATTGGGGGTTTTATTCAATTAAAGGTTTTCTGGTCTACTTGTTAGTTGAATCGTTTGATTCTTGTGATTAATTAGTCGAATCGTTGATTAATTGATTTTTCCCAAAAAATTAGGGTTTTTTAATTTTTGGGGGTTGTCTGTTTTCTTAGTTATTGTTTAGCTTAATCACCTTAATCTTTGATTAATTGTGTGATTGAGTTAATTTTGGTTGAAAAACCCCAAAATCAGAAGTAGGGTTATTCAAGATTGGTAAGATCGATTGTTGTGTATTGTTATATGTTCTTGTGCTATTCCTGCAATTCTTGGTGATTGTTTTCGTAGCGTTTCTTGGCTTTGAGATCATCTTGATCTCGTTTGTTGCCTGTTTGTTGTTGCGCGTGATAGTAACACTTTTCTCGCCCTCTTTGTTTTTTAATTCGTTGTTTAGTGGGATTAGGTGTCGAAGGGTATTGATCTTATTGAGCTTGGTTGTTGTGGTGATATAAGGAGGTTGTTGTTGTTTGTTAGCTGTTATTTGCTTGTTTTGTTTGTTATCTTTGTTGATTTTTTTTAATCTTTTGTTATGGCTCCAGAAGATAAGAATAAAGGTGAAATGGGGGGGTCTAGTAATAATGAGATAGATATGTTCGATCCTCTTTACTTGTATAGTAATGATACAAGTGGGGGACCTCTAATTGGTTTTAAATTAGAAGAAATAGAAAATTTTAAAATCTAGAAGGCTGCTATGACTAGGGCTATACATACTAAAAATAAACTTGGTTTTATTGATGGTAAAATTAATAGGCTTGAAACGGTTGGGTTATTGCAAGATCAATGGGATAGGTGTAATTCTGTTGTTTGAACTGGATTCTTGGTTGTGTCTCACGAGATGTTTATATGGGACAAGTTTTTTCTAAAGATGCTAAAGCTGTGTGGGATGAACTAGAAGAAACCTATAGTAAACATGATGCTTTAATTATTTTCAATATGCATTTTAAGATACATTCTTTGACTCAATCTGGTATGGCTTTGTCTGAGTATTATCACAAGTTTAATGCTCTGTGGAGGTAATATGACTCTCTTGTCAATTTACCTGAGTGTAATTGTGTTAACTCAGCACAGCTTAAGGCTTATAATCAGCTTATCAAGGATGTAGTTTCTTATGAGATTAGATGAGGTCTATGCTCCTATCAGAAGCATAATTCTCACTAGTGACCCTATTCCTGATGTTAAGGGTGCTGTTGCCACTCTCTCTAGGGATGAATCACATAGGGGATCTCATTCCCAAAATGGTTCTAAAGGGAGTGGTACTAGTGTTGCTTTTGTTGTTAGACCTAATAATGCTAGACCTAATAATCTCTCTTGGAATAATAATGTGTACACGTGTAACTTGGATCTACACAACATACATCCAAGTATACACATATACAATGGATTTACACAAGACTTAATCCAAGTATTCACAAATACAATGGATTAACACAACTAATCCAAGTATTCACAAATACATTGTATCTACACAATATTGATCTAAGTATACCCATATACATTGGATCTACACAAGATTGATCCAAGTATACACATATACATTGGATCTACACAAGACACAAATAAAAATGATGAACATGATTATCTTCATCAAGACTTCATCTTTAATCACATCACAAATGTGTGAGTGATCTTCGCTTTGCACTTAAGAGGTTGAGGAGATTGAAGGAGAGAATTACATCTTAAACAAGATTAATCTAAACTAACTAATCAAGGGTTTAAAGATGTTTTTGAAGAAACTGTGCAAAAAGGGTTGAAAGAAAATCTAGAAATGATCCACTATTTATAAGGCAACATTGCAACGGTCAAAAACACCCGCGGTTCCTTATCTCTACCCGCGGTTCCTTATCAATAAGGAACCGCGGGTTCCTTTATGGAACCTCCGTGTTGGAGTCCGTGCAAATTTTGCCTTTAGTGGGGATACGCCATCTGGGGTAGTTTATACCCTCAAAGGACATTTCTTTGGCATATGGAATATGCCAAATTAAAATTTCCATTTTCTTTTTAATAAAACATTTTCTTAAAAATAAAGTTAATTAAAATCTTTTGTCACATTTGATTAAATGTGAATTTTAAGAAATTATTAATCCTTGATCACTTAGTTAGGTTAATGACATGTTTGTACATACCTTGAGTGATTCATGCCGAATGCGATCTTGGAGGTGTGGAGAGAAGTATACAAATGTATTCTTGAGTGATTACGAGTACCTTACCATTTTACATAATGTATTGCGAATTATACGTTTGTCATCAACAAAACATAAAGAGATTATATCGACAAAGCATCGTAATGTTTGCACTAACAATCTCCTCCTTTTTGATGATGACAAACAAGTAAACCACAACACATATTAAAATGCATAAGTTACTCGTTTACACTTACTTCTCCCCCTTTTGTCGAATCAAAAAGGTAGTCAACGTCTTGAAGAAGAGAAGAAGCAACGTCGAGAGAGAACACGTCCAAAGAGGTAGTCATCGAAAGCACGTCAATTGAAGAAGAAAATAATCAACGTCACACGAGCTTGCATCCGAAAGGTAGTCTTCATTTGTAGAAGAGGAGGATCGACTTCGAGAGAACATGCATCCAAAAATCTAATCATCCATTGTGGTTGTCGTTTGAGAGGCGAGAATCCAAACCATAAACCCATCATACAAAAATATTGAGCTTGCGTCATCCTAGTGAAGTCTTCAATCACCATAGGTTAACCAACTCCAAGCATAACAATATGCTTATCTACGAGTGTCCAAAATGCATTACTTGCAAGATGTTCGATGAATGCAATTTGAGTGAGTCAGATCGCAAATGTAATGACTTGAACTCTTGCAAATGCTCCCCCTTGATATGAGCTCCCCTTGCTTGAGGTACCAACAAAGCAAGAAATAGTGACGAGCTACAAAAATGGGTTAGAAGTGTCCTACAAAACAAAGTTAGTGGACAAGAGCATATGCATAATGAGATGTCACCCAAACGGAGTTAGCTTTAAACAACTTGAGTAAGAAAAGAGGGACTCGAGAGAAAGCTAAAACAATCTTAACTTTTAGAAGTGTCAAAAATATGACAAGTTAAGAAAAATAAGAGGGCTATTAGAAAGAAAATAGAACCCAACTTATTTTGGTGACACCAAAAAAATATATAAAGAGGACTAAGAGAGAAAAGAGATGTCTAATTTAAGAGAAAAATATTGTCGAGAGAACATACTCCACTTTAATATTTTGGCAAGAAATACCAAATCAAAGAGAGTATGACAATGACAAAAAAAATAAGATCCCATATAGTCGAAAAGAGAGGAAGAATGACTATGATGGAAAAAGAAAACGAGGATGATAAACAAGTCGTTTGCACAAACAATGACAAGCATTGGAGAAATAATGTGTACGCGATGCTATCAATCCAAAAAAAACAAAGGAGAGGATCTTGACAAGATCAATTCACAATTGTTGTAATAGAGGTAGAAAAGAAACATCCATACCAATTGTAATGATAATATGTCAAAGGGTAAAAAGCTTAGAATATTTGGAATCACCCAAGAAAATTTAAGATTTAACCATAAACTCTCAAAAAAAACAAGGAGATGATTTTGAGGAAACCAATTCAACATTGTTGGAATAGAGGTAGAAAAGAAACATCCAAGAATTTGAAGATATCATCTCAAGGGGTTATAAACTTAGAATTGATGGAGTCACCCATACTAATTGTAAATTTTAACCGCAATCAACTCTCAACAAAGAAGAACAAAAATATCTCAACCTAGAGACATTTTTGACCAAAAAAAGAAAACCAAAAGCGGATAAATCGACGCTTTAAAAAAAATATTATGGATATAAGACATTATAGGCAAGGATGCTTATGAATGTCGACACCAAATGGTGTTTAGCGTACGATAAACTACATGCTCAAAGTTTCGTAACTCTTCTCAATCATTATGAATGTTCAAAGAACAATTACATGATAAGGAAAGGGTGAGGCTCGACTCAACTTAGTTTAGAAAGAATAGAAGAAAGTGACTCGACTAAGAAGAGCATGATTAAAATGAATTGAGAGAGACTCAACAAAGAAGTTAAGGATAACTTCACGAAACGAGAGAAGAAACTCAAAAGAGAAGAAAAGAGGGAATTTTCAAGAAAACTCGTCAAAAGAGAAAATGACCAAAACGAACAAGGGACTCAATGGCCGCGGTTCGTTAAATAAGTCCGTGGTTCATTATCAATAATGAGACCCAAGGTTATTTGAGGAACCGTGGACATTGGGTGTCCAAAAACGATTATCGACTCAAAGGAAAATCACTTGGTCAAACAATTTAACATAAGATGCTAATAGGCTTGAAAGTCAATGCTTCGGATATGAATTTTAACAATTGCAAGTTAAAATTGCTTGAATATTTCAAAAGAAATATTTTAAGTTGTCAATCTTACTGGGAGAAGAATTAGATATAAATCCAACCTTCCTTGACAACCGAGTGGGGAAATAAAGAAGAAAAGAAAGATCACGAGAACAACGAGATCCAAGACCCAAAGACAAATCATGTTGAAAAACATGAAAGTAAATACAGGAGAGTAAAGATCATACAAAAATGTATGAAACACAAGCCTAAAACTTAAGCATAATTTTAATCCTAGTTACACTAGAAATCTTAGATTTGCTTAAATTGGGTGTCTTATTAATAAGCAATGCACATGCTTAATTATAAGACAAGGTGATGGGTGATGTGGGTGGTGGAGGATGTGGTATGTTCTCCAAAGGTGAGATGGGTGAAGTGGGTGAATTTGATGGTAAAAGGTGAAGTCACCAAGGGTTCAACAAAGTCATTCTCAAAGGGAATGCTTTGGATAGGTTGAGGTTGAGTAGTCACATCCAAGAGAGTACTAGGGGTAAAGGGTGAGGTTAACTCATTCATTCTAGATTGGAATGAAGAGGAGGTAGAACAATGTGAATGGTTGGTACTATGGGTTGAGGTAGTCTTGCATGGTGCAAGAGGTGGTGAGGGTGATGAAGAGATGAGAATGGGCACAATCTCATTCTTAGGTGTGGCAAAAGGTGAAGAGTTAAGTTTGGGCAACTTAATCTTGATTTTGAGGTTCCTCTTTGAAGAGGAGGTTATGAGTGATTTTGAGGTTCTTGTAGAAACCATGGTTGTAATGAAGGGTAAATATGAGTGGTTTGAAGTGTGAAGAACATGGTTAACAAGGAGGGTTTAAAAGGATGAGGGGGTAATAAAAGTTTTGAATCAAAGATTCTAAAGGGTGTTGGAACAATTGGGAAGTTTCAGAAAACCCGAATTTGAGAACTTCTGCCCGCGGTTCTTTATCTCCATCGGCGGTTCCATATTGATATGGAGCCGCGGTCTATTTAAAGAACCGCCTACAGAGGCTTGGTTTAGGTGGTGAATGGAGGATTTTCCAATTCAGCAAATCCTAATTTTCTAGTCTAACTTATCATAAAGTCATGCTTAAGAGCGATAAAAACTAGAACACACACGAAAGAAAAACACATAGGTTCAATTAGCACGTAGGAAGAAAGTTAAGAAAAACCTAATGGCTACAAAAGAAAAAGACTCCTAATGACATACAAAGTTCATCAAAGTAAACTATCATTAGTCATATATAGGAAGAGCCATTTAGCCAATTTAGAGAATGAATATGAGACTATCACTAGAGGTGCTCAATTAAGGCTAAACACGACCATTTTTACGAGTTATACACCAACTCAACTTCCCACATGGAAGTAATTCAACCGTTAGGTCAAATTAAGATCCTAGTGCATAAATTCTCTAGTAGTCATTCTCAATTTAGACAAAATGTAATTCCAACATTTGCCTAATCAAGTTTAGCAAGGATGAAACTTGCATGGCGACACAATGCATGACCTAATGAGGATTAAGAATGTACCATTGCATATCTTGTCAAACAAGTCTAGTTAAGGTTATTTACCTTAATAGAACTTGAGGCCAATAACTTTGAAGTGTATAAACAAAGTTTACACAAACCAAAGGAACACTCTTGATTGGTCTTTCGAAAATGACACATTTATAAATTGCATAGCAATGTAAATTACTTGAGTATTTCGGATGAAACATCCAAGTTATCAAACCGACTCTATTGTGCATTATAAGTAATTATTAAACAAAATATGTCTAACAATTTGAACAAGTAGATACAATATAACACCATCAACACAAGTGTGAGTTATGATCCGATGTATATTATTAATAAACCACATTCATATCTACACTAAAAAACATGTCAATTAGATTCGATAATGATACCAATCATAGTTTGAATAATGCATTGATATTTAATCGAAATCTTTCTTGATTCCCACAAACACTCTTTTAAGAGAAAATAGCTAAGATTTTCAAAGGGTGTTTCATGTTTTATAGTGAGACATTTATCTACTTGAACTAATAATACAATGATCGAGTAAGACGACCCAAATCAATAGATTTGACAAGCTCCCAAAGCTTTCAAACCTAAAAGTGTTAAAGAACATGCCGAGGTGTACCAGATGTTTATGTAACATTTGTAAACCAAGAGATGTTAATCCTATATGCAATGCACACATAAATAGACAACTAAGTAGCACTACTACCAATAGTAATGATCACTTAAGAATGTCCAAGAACAAAAGAAAAAGCACAAAAGCATTCGTCTTTGTTTTGAGTGTTAGATACACCAAAGTATGCATAGCTTGATTTTATTTGAAAAAGGTCTTTTACCCATTTAAAATTTAATTAAGTTTAACACTTTGTAAATATATCAATTTTCAAAGATATATCACCAAGAGATGTCCAACTTAATAGAAAAGAGTAAAACACAAGTTTTACGACAAACCGACGCTCAATACTTTGGACAAAGTATGGAACTTAGAAACTATCCAAATTTTAAAGTTCTAATAAATGTTTGGAAGCATTTTTAATTGAAAGAAAATTCAATTACGTTCGAAATGACGGGTGGCACGACTTCTACGGACTTATAGTTGATTTTATATGATTTTTCAAAGTTTTCAAAAATCTGGGCCGGACTGACCGCGGTTCCTTATTGATAAGGAACCGAGGGGAATAGATAAAGAACCGTCCAGAGGACAAAAATGGGGTTTTTGGCCAAAATCATTTGGTAACTTTTTGGAACGACTTAGGACTCTAAAAAATCATTTTAGACACATAGAACTCGTATTTTAGAGTTAATTACGACACAAAAGATTTTTATACTTCCAAACATGAAAAGATTTAATTCAAGCTATTATACAAAGTTTATTTAACACCAAACTTGTACGAATGAAACAACAAAACACATTTCATAAGTAATCACTCTTCATGAACAATTTGATACAAAGATCGTCTCTATTTTTAAATACCGTTTTCATTTTTTAAAACCATTTGTTTTGAAAAAGAGAGCAAAGATCGATCCAAGCTTTAAAGTACAATATACTTCAAAGATCTTGAATAACCTCTCTCTGATACCAATCGTAGAAACTAGAAGGGGGGGTTGAATAGTTTCTAGTTCATTTTCAAAACATTTCGTTTATTCCACTGGCCGCGGTTCCTTAAATATCACCGCGGTTCCTTATCAATAAAGAACCGCGGGCTCAATAAAGAACCGCCTACAGTGGATGCCAAATATTGATAAGTTTTAAACCTTGACAATTTTTTGTATCAAATTCTCGATTAAGCTTGACTAGATATGAGATGTGTTTGTAATAGATAATAAGTATAAGTAAGGAAACACACAAACACATCAAATCAAGTGTACATCAAGCAATAGTCTAAACACTAAGCACACACGTACTAAGCCTTAGCTTTTCTGCAACTAAGATGTTTAGACTAAAGGATGCACACTTGACCATAATCTAAACACGAAGCACATACGTACTAAGCCTTAGCTTTTCCGCAACTTAGATGTTTAGATTATGAGATGCACACAACACACAACATATAAATACATCTATAATAGTAAAGACATAAATGTAAAGGAAAGTACCGACACGATGATTTATAGTGGTTCGGTCACGAAGCTCGTCTTCGCCCTACTCCACTCCTCGAGTACACTTACTCGAGAGTTACTTCACTAGTCAACAAAACTCCTTTCAAGGCGGAGAAAACCATACACGTCGCTTACACAATTTCCGACACTAAGCTAGATGTCGAGTCCTAATCTTAGGTAGGACCAATCTACACAACGTTGCCCACTTCACCATTTAACGACATAAGGCTAGATGTCGAGTTCTAATCGAAAGGTAGAACCAATCTTTACAATGTTGCCTACTTCACCATTTTACGACACAAGGCTAGATGTCGAGTTCTAATCGAAAGGTAGAACCAATCTTCACGACTCTTCACTTTGAAGCTAAGTGAGAACTTCACTAGACACAACTACATCACTTTATAGTTTAGTGAGAACTCACAAGACACAACCACATCACTTTATAGTTAAGTGAGAACTCACAACTCTTACCTATTACAACTCAATAAAACACATATCCAAGTGTACACATGTAACTTGGATCTACACAACATAAATCCAAGTATACACATATACAATGGATTTACACAAGACTTAATCCAAGTATTCATAAATACAATGGATTAACACAACTAATCCAAGTATTCACAAATACATTGGATCTACACAATATTGATCCAAGTATACCCATATACATTGGATCTACACAAGATTGATCTAAGTATACACATATACATTGGATCTACACAAAACACAAATAAAAATGATGAACATGATGATCTTGATCAAGACTTCATCTTTAATCACATAAAAAACGTGTGAGTGATCTTCTCTTTGCACTTAAGAGGATGAGGAGATTGAAGGAGAGAATCACATCTTAAATAAGATTAATCTAAACTAACTAATCAAGGGTTTAAAGATGTATTTGAAGAAACTGTGCAAAAAGGGTTGAAAGAAAATCTGGAAATGATCCACTATTTATAGGGAAACATTGCAACGGTAAAAAACACCTGCGGTTCCTTATCTCTACTCGCGGTTCCTTATCAATAAGGAACCGCGGGTTCCTTTAAGGAACCTCCGCGTTGGAGTCCGTGCAAATTTGTCCTTTAGTGGGGATATGCCATCTGGGGTAGTTTATACCCTCAAAGGATATTCCTTTGGCATACAGAATATGCCAAATTCAAATTTCCATTTTCTTTTTAATAAAACATTTTCTTAAAAATAAAGTTAATTAAAGTCTTTTGTCACATTTGATTAAATATGAGTTTTAAAAAAATATTAATCCTTGATCACTTAGTTAGGTTAATGACATGTTTGTACATACCTTGAGTGATTCATGCCGAATGCGATCTTGGAGGTGTCGAGAGAAGTATACAAATGTATTCTTGAGTGATTAGGAGTACCTTAACATTTTACATAATGTATTACGAATTATATGTTTGTCATCAACAAAACATAAAGTGATTATATCGACAAAGCATCGTAATGTTTGCACTAACATAATGGTTCTAATAATTCTGTTAAAAATCTTAATAGACCATCTTTAGTCTCTACTCATTGCAATATGAATGGTCATACGGTTGATAGATGCTTTGAACTTGTTGGATATCCTCCAAATTTCAAAAAGAACAATGGTTTTAATAAAGGAACTTCTAGTAACAATGTTGTTTCTGGGAGTAAAGATCAGTTTTCTATTTCATTTAAGACTTGTACAGAGGAACAATATAGAAAATTGATGGACTTGATAAGTGATAAGACTAGATCTGGGAGTATACCCGCAAATATTATAGGTACTAACTGTGTAGTTAGTTTCTGTGCTTCTATATTTTTCAATTATAATACCAATATAAGTACTTATAGTGTTTATATTGGATGGATAATGGATTCTAGTGCAAGTGATCATGACTGTTGGTCACCCCAATGGTACTAAAGCTTTGGTGACACATATTGGCAGTATTAGACTTACTGATACCATTGTTCATCATGATGCTCTGGTTGTTCCAGGATATCAAGTTAGTCTTTTTATCTGTTCAAATATTAAGTAAAGATAATAAGTGTAGAGTTATATTTGATGACAACTCTTGTGTGATTCAGGACTCTGTGCTAAGGGCCCAAGTGAGGACTGGTAGAGAACAAAATGGTCTGTATTTTCTTAATACATGTAAAAGAATTAAGAATAGTAATATTTAATTTTGTTGTTTGTCTAAGTGTATTTGGCATAATAGACTTGGTCATCCTTCAGATCAAGTCTTACAAATTCTTAACAAAAATTAAATAATGATGTGAATAATAGAAGTGAGGTTGTGAGGTCTACCATAAGGCAAAGCAAAACCAGGTAACCTTTTCCTCTTAGTGAACATAAGACCAAGCATCTTGGTCAGATTGTTCATTTGGATGTATGGGGGGGCATACAAGGTTTCTAGTAGAGAAGGTTTTAAGTACTTCTTGACTCTCGTTGATGATTTTACTAGGGTTGTTTGGGTGTTTCTGTTGAGGGGAAAAATAAAGTTTTTGAACAGATTATTGGATTTTATAACTTGATTAATCAATTTAATCAGTTTGTTTAGATTTTTAGAAGTGATAATAGAACAGAGTTTGTGAATAATAAAATGTTTGTTTTTGTAAAAATAATAGAATTATTCAGCAAACTACTTGTGCTTATACTCCTCAACAGAATGGTGTAGCTGAGAGAAAACATAGACATTTATTAAATGTTGCTAGGTCTCTCATGTTCGGGGGGAATTCCTCTGAACATGTGGACTGAATGTATTCTAACTGCTGTTTACTTAATTAACAAGACACATAGCTCTGTGTTATCTGGAAAAACACCATATGAAATGATATATAATACTGAACCTAATCTCTCTCATCTAAAATGTTTTGGTTGCCTTTGTTTTTCATCTGTTTTGAATAATACTGATAAGTTTTCCTCTAGGTCAGGAAAATATGTTTTATGGGTTATGATTTTGACAAGAATGGGTATAAGTTGTTTAGTCTTGAAAGCAAGAAGTTCTTTTTCTCCAGATATGTTAAATTTTATGAAACCGTATACCCTTTCAAGATTAATTCAGAAAAGAAAGATTTTCAATTTGAGTTTGAAAATGTTAATGGTATAAACTTTTTTAGTAATGTTCTAGAAGAGAGTTCGTTATGTGATCCCTATGATGATAAGAGAGATAGTAAGACTGATAAGAGTGAGGGCACAGACCAATTATTATCTGAAGGAACTGAGAATACTAACGATACTAGAGAGGGTGATGAGGGGCATCCTAGTGACAACACATTAGAAGAAGCCACCAGTGAAAATTTGGAGAGTACAACACTTGAAGAGGATGTGGAGTCTAAGGGTGATGACACAGTATATCAAAACTTTAATGAACAGTTTGTTAGTCCTGTTGAGAGTGTGATTAGAAAGTCTGCTAGAAAAACTAGTATGCCTGTTAAGTTCAAAGACTTTCAAGTTAATACTAAAGTGAAGTATAATATTGATAATCATGTTAATTACTCTAGGTTGAATACTGAACATTTAATTTTACTACTAATCTTGATAAAATTAAAGAACCTAAGACTTATCTGAAGCTATCAAAGATAATAGATGGATTGAAGCTATGAAATCTAGAAATGGAAGCTTTAAATAGGAATGGTACTTGGATTATAACTTATCTTCTTCAAGGGAGAAAATCTGTTGGACATAAGTGGGTTTACAAAGTTAAATACTTGTCTAATGGTAAATTGGAGAGGTTTAAAGTTAGAGTTGTAGCTAAAGGTTATAACTAGAAAGAAGGCATTGATTATGAGGAGACTGTTTCTCCTGAAGTTAAAATTATAATTGTTAGATGTTTATTAACTTTGGTTGTGAGTTTTAATTGGCTTTTGTATCAGTTAGACATAAATAATGCCTTTCTATGGGGAATTAGAAGAAGATGTTTATATGACTTTACCATAGGGGTATTTTGATAAGGATGATAAGAGAGTTTGTAAACTTGTTAAGTCTTTATAATGATTAAAACAAGCTCTTAGAAAATAGAATGAAAAACTTACTTCAATATTAATTGAAAATAGATTTGTGCAAAGTAAAAATGATTTCTCTCTATTCACTAAAACTAAAAATGGATTGTTTCTTGCTTTACTTGTGTATGTTGATGACATTGTTATTACTGGGAACAATGTAGCTGAAATTGAAAGTGTTAAGAAATTTCTTGGTTCCAAATTCCTTATTAAGGATCTTGGTAAACTGAAGTATTTCTTAGGAACTGAAGTTATTGAATCTGATAACAGTCTGTTTTTAAATCATAGGAAGTATTGTTTGGAAGTACTTTCAGAGTTTGGTATGCTTGCCTGCAAACCCTGTGGTACTCCTATAAAAGCTAAAGTTACTTCTGTTAAAAATAGACCAGTTATAGATAAACCCTTGGTTGGTATTGATAATTAACAGAAACTTGTTGGTAAACTGAATTACTTGACTCATACTAGGCCAGATATTAGTTATGCAGTAATGTTCTTAGTCAGTTTATGCATGCTCCTTTAGAATCACATTTGAAACTGGCATCTAGAGTTCTAAGATACTTGAAAAATTCACCTGGTAAATGTGTTTCTTTTACTAAAGGTAATCTTGAACTAAGTGTTTTTGTTTATTTTGACTTGGCTAAATGTAAGGCTACAAGAAGGTCTGTAACTGGATATTCTGTGTTTCTGGGCAATCTCATGTATCCTGGAAAAGTAAGAAGCAATCCATGCATGCTAAATCATCTGCAGAGGCAGAATACAGAGCAATGAACACTGTTACTTGTGAAGTTATTTGGGTTCTTAAGATCTTGATTGAACTAAATGTTAATATCTCTCTTCCTGCCCTGTACATTGTGATAATAGTTTTGCAATCCAAATTGCTGTTAATCCTGTTTTCCATGAGAAAACAAAGCATTTTGAGATTGAGCTATTTTTTTGAGAGAAAAAGTTGTTGATGATATTGTTAAGACAGTGAAAGTTAAGTAAGAGGATAATGTTGCTGACATTTTCACTAAAGGGCTGAGTGTTCAGGATCATAATAAGTTTTGTGATTTGATGGGCTTATATGATATGTACAAGAGTTAGTCTATGGAGAATGTTAAAAGTATACACTTTTATACTTGTGATATCCTAACTCTTGTATTCAGGGATCTATCTTGCCAATTATCTAAGTTAAAGGGTAAGTGAGGTATGTATTTATGTTATTTCTATATTTGCCATTGTGTTTATAGTGCAGGGACTGAAGGTTGAAATTATTGAGGAGTTTGAGGACTGTATTACAAATGAGTATATATATAGACTTTAGGTGTTAGGTTTAGCTTATCGTTTCATTATTCGTTCCGTTTTACACACAGTTGTTGGTGTTCTTAGTGTTTTCTCTGATCTGTAATTGCTGATACTTGTCTTGTATTGATCTCAATCTTTGAGATCTTTTGTTTCTTTCAGTTATATTCGTATGACACTAGTATAACATTTGAAGTTATAGCTAGAGGCAGTTTTAATAAAAGAAACTGGGTGGTTGGTTGTTAATCTTGATTTTTGTATAAATTTCCACATTTACGCGTCAGATGAAATGTGTACTACATAATTTGGACCACTTTGAGCTTCACTCGACATGAAAATCACATGGGAAATGTGCAATGGCACAAGACAGTAGAATGAAAGTGTGAACCACACTATGGATCCTTTTAATTTAGGAAAAAAGTGTCTAGTAAAACATGTGGTTGAGCGATACTCATTTGCAACCAGCTTCACTATAAATAGGGTGAATGACAATGAAGAGATCACACTAAATCTATGGAGGTCATAAACTACTCGTCGAAGCTAGTAAAACCCTCAACATCAACCCCGACAAGCCATCGTTTCTACAACATTTCGTTCACTGATGAGCTAGCCCCGACCATATACGTCCCTCTCATTCTCTACTACTCTTCACCACGTAATGATCCAAATGGTCTAAATGGACATATTTGTGACCATTTAGAGGATTCTTTATCAAAAACTTTGAGTGAATTTTACCCATTGGCCGGTAGATTTATTCGTAAGCTTTCTTTAATTGATTGTAATGATCAAGGTGTTTTGTACGTTCTAGACAAAGCAAATGGTCCAATCTCGGACAATGTAGGCCTAGAAAATGGGTTGAAACCCGATATACTAAATGATTTCCTTCCTTGTGAGATTGGGGCGGCTGATGAAGTCGAGGATCCCATGCTATGTGTTAAAGTCACGACCTTTGAGTGTGGTGGTTTCACGCTTGGTATGTGTTTTTCACATAGGCTTGCAGACATGGGTAATATGAGCAATTTTATTAACAGCTGGGCTTCTAAAACTAATGGTCAATATGACAACAAAGAACACTCCCCTATTTTTAACTCACCACTTTACTTCCCCCAGAGAGGTCTACCTGAGCTTGACCTAAGAGTACCTAGGTCAAGCGTTGGGGTGAAAAATGCGGCAAGACGGTTTCTCTTTAATGGAGAGGCGATATCTGCCATTAGAGAAAACCTTGGCTTAGATTTAAACGGGTCTCGTAAACCCTCAAAAGTCCAAATTGTTGTGGCCTTATTATGGAACGCCTTTGTTCGCATGGATCAAGTGAACAATGGTCAATCCAAAGCATCTTTTCTAATCCAACCTGTTGGACTGAGGGACAAAGTAGTTCCCCGGTTACCCGAAAACTCATTTGGAAATTTTTGGGGTCTAGCAACTACTCAGCTCGCGCCAGGTGAAGGTGACAAAATCGATTTAATTGATTTTGTCAAGATTCTGCATGGCTCAGTTAAGAAAACAATTACGGATTGTGCTAAGATACTAACAGATGGTGAGGAAGGTTATGGGGTTGTAATTAATCCCTATTTGGAGTCGAACAAGAAAATAGACGATATTGATGTGGACTTCTATCTATTCACTTGTTGGTGCAAGTTTTCGTTCTACAACGCTGATTTTGGTTCTGGTAGGACGATTTGGGCTAGTACAGGGAAGCTTCCTTGTCAAAATTTGGTGATCATGATGGATGATCATGAAGGCGATGGCGTAGAAGCGTGGGTTCATTTAGACGATAAACGCATGAAAGAGTTGGAACAAGATTATGACATCAAAGCATATGCAATATTGTAGCCTAATTTGTCCATCATCTATGGTTTGTTATTTCTGTTATGTGTGTAATAGTTACTCAGTATGTACGTTCAGGTGACATAAAGTTTGTGTGGTATGTTTTCGTACGTAGGATATGTGATTATTTATATAGATGCCTCCTTCCATAAATCATATAGTTTGAGCTTGTCTCATGGTTTAAAGTCGATCGGGTATCCGAGGTTTCTGACTTACGTGCCAGTGAACCAACCATCCAATTGGTGCAACGTCAATTACGCAATTGGATCTCGACATAACTAGATATGTCCACAATTATTTGGGAAACCCAAACTAACTCACATGTATGATATGATACATGTGACCATGTTTTATCTGTTGCTGAATATCTTTAGTCATGATCACCCTGACATACCTTTAGCGACGATGAATCGAACAGTTTTATCCCCGACATAACCAGATATGTCCACAATTTGGTGCGTATATGATTTTATGTTTCACCCGTCACTCCTATGTCCTATGTCCTGTCATCCTTTATTGAGTTTCATAATGGAAAACAACTAAACAAGTAGCATATGATTTACGAGCGCTTGTGAATGGTTAGTAAAGACCTAACAATTAAATAAATTCGTTCGTTTTGTCGCGCACCTTGTAGGACATAACAAATTTCTTAGTATTTGAGCTAAGTTGATTTTCTTTATTATCCTGCGGGAAACATTATGGAATTTGGTGGACTTAAATAGTTACATACATGTCATTGTAAACAATGTTGTTTTGAAGGAGATGATACGTGAGAGGCATCGAAGCACATATAAAATTGTTGGACAATTACGACAACAAACACTATTATCCTTATCCGTTGATTAAAACACAGGTGTTTGAGGGTACTGCTTCATGTGTGTATATCCACCAGCTTTAGCTCATTTCTTTTCTTCTTACGGTCGATCAAACAGGTACAAATGTTCGGGTTTCGCAGCTATTAAACCCGACATAGAGTTCGTATTCCGCTTCATCATATTGAGGCCTGATGTGTGAATTTCCAGCATCTTTCAAGCTAAAAGCCAAATTTTCTAGCCATTGCCAAATGCCAACACGTAATAGACATGTGAATGCATGACGTATTTGAAGTGACGAGTTTTAAGAAGAGGGCCAACCAATTAAGTGTCAGTGTCGCCAGCCTTGCAGTAAAATGTAAACCATAAGTTCTACTGCTAGATATTAAAGGGCCCAAGTCCCATGAAGATGGTTGGATGAGAAAATTTCAGTGATATTTTTGTTTTATTTTTTTCGGGTGTTTTTTTTTAGATTTTTTATGTGTGCAAGTATTCAGTTTACTACTGTTATTTTAGGCTTTAGCTTTCTGTATATGCTAACTCGAGTCTGAGTTCAGTAAGTGATGATTTTAGACATTTAGAGAGAAATGTATCATGAAGACGTAGCCCTTCTTTATTTTGGCTTCACAGTTGCCATAACAACGTCATATCATCACAAGACAATTAATAAAAATACCCCTCACTCACAATACACCTAACCATTCTTCACTTTGGCCCTACCACAAATTAAAATTCATTCATTGAAATGAGAAGTGGGTGTGGCAACGATTGGCAACGAGCCACGACGAGGGTGCTACGTCGGAACGACGAGGGTAACCCCGCCGTAACACCTTCCTCTCTAGATAGTTTAGTTTTATAAAAGCTCAAGCTCAAGCACAGCTTTCCTTGACGTTTGTTACTCAATTTAAGTCACCAACTTGTCCCAATTATCAATCTTTAGGTAACTGAACTCGTGCCATTTTACTATAAATATCAATATTACATTTAAATCAATGCAAAAGTAACCAATTGTAATAGTATGTCGACATGGAGTGACATTAGGAGCAAGATCTTGTGGTCCACCATGTGCACCTTCATGTGCCCTACGGTGTCACACAGCATTCACTCCATCCCTGTAGTCATCGTCATTTTTGGCCAACTGTCCGTCCGTGTCATCATGACGCACACCATGTATACTTAAGGACAAAACGCTATCGCATCTTAATGATAGATAGTTTGAGTGGTGCGGAGTGGTCCGGTTGAGCGACGAAAGAGGAGAGATATTGTAGCGCTTCATCGAAGGCATTCCCTGTAACAATGGTAAACATGTGTGTTGTGTTCCTTCGCTAAACATGGGATGTTTATAAGTTAGATACACATGAGGGATATGATGATTGAAAAATCATGTCACAGTTAAACTGATGAATGGCAAATCATAACAACTAATAATTGACATCAGATAAGAGCTAACAAATCATGAAAACTAATGATAGATAGGGGATAAGGGCTAACACTTCTTTATAGTTAAAGCAGGAGAACTCCAAACACTCAGATAGATACGAAACTCTTCAAACGATTTTGAAGACAACCTTTACCAGACCAGCAGCAATCAAATCTCGAACAAAATATATATCATTCTCAATATGTCTTATACACTAATGTTGAACCGCATTGCAAGATAAATAAAAAGCACTAATGTTATCACATCACAATATACAAACATAGTGGTGGATAAAGGTGTATGTAACTCACGAAGTAAATTTCTCAACCAACAAGTCTTAGCAACATCATTGACGACATCACGATCTGAACTAGAACGAAAAAGTGACGGTTGACAGTTAAAGATCCAAGAGATTAAGTTGTTGCCAAGAAATATACAGTAACCTGAAGTGGATCCCCTAGTAGTAGGAAAACCATCTCAATCATCATCAAAATAAGCAACAAATGATATGATATAAGATGCAAACAACTGTATCTCATAGTAAAAAGTACTCTGAACATACCTCAAGTTCCTTTTAAGAGCCGATAAATGAGGCTCCCCAGGATCATGGATATAAAGAAAAATATGTTGAACTGCGTAAGATATATCAGAGAGAGTTAAAGTGAGGTATTGAAGAGAACCTGCAAAACTCCGATATAAAGTCGAATCAGATACCAAATCACCATCAACTCCCACCTTAGACTCGGTATCAACACGAGTTCAACTAGGACTACAATTAGCCATATGCGCCCTCTCAAGGATCTCAACAACATATCTCCTTTAAGATAAGAACACCGTAGAAAATCCCATGTAATAAAAATACCTTGAAAATAATTAAGAGGACTCAGATCTGTCATAGAGAACTACTGATGTAAAGAAGCAATAATCGGTTGTAACAAAGTCTCAAAGAAGTCGTCAGCACAATATTATCAACACATAGTAACAAATTAGCATTATCCATTTTTGTCTATGTATAAATAAAGATGAGTCGCAACGACTATTATAAAGCCCTAACACGAGTAATATATGATCCAAATCACAACAACCAATATTTAGAGGTCTGCTTGAGCCCATAGAGAGACCGTTGTAATAAACATACATAACTAGGATGCACACAATCCTGAAACCCTTGAGGTTGATGCATATATACCATCTCAGATAAGTCACCATGTAAGAAAGTACTCTACTCAAGTTGAGAAACAACTAAACTAAGAACAGTATGAATAGTACCTGGTTTAACAACCGGACTAAAAGTCTCATTAAAATTACTCCCTCTAACTGTGTACTACCATTTGCTACAAGACGAGCCTTGTAGCGGCTAAGTGTACCATAAGTCAAATACTTACAGCGAAAAAGCCACATACAACGAACAATATTAGTATTCGTGGGTCGGGGTACTAAAGTCCAAGTTTTGTTTTTAATATGCGCATTATATTCATCGCGCATAGCATTTTACGAATTTAGATCATTAAACGCATCATGATATGATTTTGGTAAAGGTGAACTGAAGACGCATTAAGACTGAGACGTTGTGTAGGACGATTAAGCCCGACACGAAAACCTATAACCATGGGATGAACCGATACAGGGTTTGGGTTAGTGTTTTGAGTTGGGTTCGGAATAATAAGTGGACTACAATTAGACATATGCGCCCTCTCAAGGATCTCAACAACACATCTCCTCTGAGATAAGAACACCGTAGAAAATCCAATGTAATAAAAGACCTTGAAAATAATTAAGAGGACTCAGATCCGTCATAAAGAACTACTGATGTAAAGAAGCAATAATCGATTGTAACAAAGTCTCAAAAGAAGTCGTGAGAAATATTATCAACACATAGTAACAAATTAGCATTATTCATTATTGTCTATGTATAAATAAAGATGTGTCACAACGACTATTATGAAGCCCTAACACGAGTAATATATGATCCAAATCACAACAACCAAGATTTAGAGGTCTTCTTGAGCTCATAGAGAGACCGTTGTAATAAACATACATACCCTGGATGCACATAATCCTAAAACCCTTGAGGTTGATGCATATATATCATCTCAGATAAATCACCATGTAAAGAAAATACTCGACTCAAGTCGAGAAACAGCTAAACTAAGAATAGTATGGATAGTACATGGTTTAACAACCGGACTAAAAGTCTCATCAAAATCACCGCCTCTAACTGTGTACTACCATTTGCCACAATACGAGCCTTGTAGCGACTAAGTGTACCATAAGTCAAATACTTACAGCGAAAAAGCCACATACAACGAACAATATTAGTATTCGTGGGTCCGGGTACTAAAGTCCAAGTTTTGTTTTTAATATGCACATTATATTCATCGCGCATAGCATTTTACGAATTTAGATCATTAAACGCATCATGATATGATTTTGATAAAGGTGAACCGAAGACGCATGAAGACTGAGACGTTGTGTAGCATAATTAAGCCTGACATGAAAACGTGTAACCATGGGATGAACCAATACGGGGTTCGGGTTAGTGTTTTGAGGTGGGTTCGGAATAATAAGTGGTAGGGTTACTTATTGGTTTTGGGCCGAGTTTATGTTTTGGGCCATAATTATATATGGAGTCGTAGTTTAGTGTTGGGCCATCAATGGGGTAGGGTAAGGTTGGTCGTGGGTTGTTGTTGAGATGTTTGGGCCTTGTATGGCTGGTGTGTGGGGGCTATTAGGCATTGTATGGTTTACAGTATTAGTTGGAGTGTTATATGGTGTGGGTGTTTTAGGTTCAAATTTAGGTTAGAGGACAGTGGGTGGCGCAACGGGAGTGGAACAAATGGTTTGAGTGATATCGGGTGAGTCATCAAAATATGTGTAGTTAGGCACCGAGGTGGGTTGCATAGAGCCATATTGAAAGACTGTTTCATCAAAGGTAACATGGTGGGAGTTACTTATTTTACTTGCTCTTAATTCAAGATGATGATACCCACGATGATTGGAAGCTTGACCCAAAAGTATTAAAGGTGTAGCGCGTGGTTCGAGTTTTTGACTGGTGTGAAGGTGGGGTAATATAAACATCCAAAGGTACGTAAAAAGCTATCGTCCGGGTTTGTTCCAAATAAGTGGGTATAAGGTATTTCATTGTTAATGGTCGTGGATGGTAATAAGTCTGAAAGACTAATTCACACCATCAATAATCTCATTCGGACCTTACTTTTTCTAGCTAATTTTCACCTACTTTATTGGTAGAAGCCTAACTATGGCCATTCATAGAGAACTACCCATGTAAAGAAGCAACAATCAGTTGCAACAAAGTCTCAAAAGAAGCCGTGAACACAATATCATCAATACATAGTAACAACTTAGCATTATCCATTTTTGTATATGTATAAATAAAGATGAGTCATAGCGACTATTATGAAACCCTCACACGACTACACGGGTAATAAATTTCAAATCACTAATAAAACCAAGATTTAGAGGTCTGTTTGAGCCCAAATAAAGATCGTTGTAATAATCACGGATAACCAGGATGCACGTAATCCTGAAACCGTGAAAGTTGATGCATATATACCGTCTCATATAAATCATCATGTAAGAAAGTATTCTTGATATCAAGTTGATGAATCGACCAATGTCGAGAAGCATTCAAACTAAGAACAGCGTAAATAGTACTTGATTTAACAACCGGACTAAAAGTGTCATCAACATCACCCCCTCTAACTGTGTGCTACCATTTTCTATAAGACGAGCCTTGTAGCGACTAAGCTTACCATCATTCAAATACTTGTGGAGAAAAATCCACATACAACGAACAATATTAGTATTCATGGGTCGGGGTACTAAAGTCCAAGTTTTGTTTTTAATATGCGCATTATATTCATCACGCATAGCATTATGCGAATTTGGATCATTGAACGCATCATGGTATGATTTTGGTAAAGGTGAAACCAAAGACGCATGAAGATTGAGACGTTGAGTAGGACGATTAAGCCCGACGCGAAAAACCATGGGATGAACCGATACGGGATTCGGGTTAGTGTTTTGAGGTTGGTCCAAAATAGTAAGTGGTTGGGTTACTTATTGGTTTTGGGTTGCGTTTATGCTTTGGGCCACGATTACATGTGGAGTCATAGTTTCGTGTTGGCCATTAATGGGGTAGGGTGAGGTTGGGTCGTGGGTTGTTGTTGAGATGTTTGGGCCCCAGTTTGAGATTAGGCTGGTTTGTGGGAACTATTAGGCATTGTATGATTTAGAGTATCAGTTCGAGTGTTATGTGGTGTGGGTGTTTTAGGTTCAACTTCAGGTTGTAGGACAGTAGGTGGCGCAACGGGAGCGGAACGATGGGTTTGAGTGATATCGGGGTCATAAAAAAGTGTAGTTAGGTACCGAGGTTGAAAGACTATTTCAAGGTAACATGGCAGGAGATAATATATTTTACTTGTTCTTAATTCAAGACAACGATACCCAGATGATTGGAAGCTTTTCCCAATAATATTAAAGGTGTAGCGTGTGAATCAAGTTTATGATTAGTGTGAAGGTGGGGGTAACATAAACATCCAAAGGTACATAAAAAGCTATAGTCCGGGTTTGTTACAAATAAGCCGGTATAAGGTGTTTCATTGTTAATGGTGGTGGATGGTAACAAGTTTAATAGGCGAATGGCCATAGTTAGGCTTCTACCAAGAAAGTAGGTGGAAGATTAGCTAGAAAAGGTAAGGTCTGAAGGAGATTATTGATGTTGTGAATTAGTCTTTCAGACTTGTCATTTTACTGAAGGTTTTAGAACAAGAAAATCGGAGCGCCTCCTTGAAAATCACTTGACATTCATTCCTCTTGTTAATCTGTTGTGGGGTAGGGAGGTTTTTGCTAACTCTTTCTCATCTTCAAAAAAGTATCAACATGCAGTTATATTAGTTATCATTTTTCCCTTTCAGAGATAGGGGCGGCTTTCTTGTGGTAGTCATTGCTATTTCAGCAATCGAGTAACAGATATCTAACATATTAATACTTAAGGCTTTTTCACAAAGTGGTGATTAAACTTGCCTCACCCTGAGATGAGAGGAAAGGTCGATTAGACTCGAATCCTAGACCTGATCTTGAATCTGAATACCTTTAGAGGCAAATGATGTAAGTAAAGCGTGGTTGTCGAATTCCACCATGATCACACTAAAACAAATTTATTTCACATTTAAACCGAGTATTAACATAAGTACGAAACAACATAAACTTAAACAACACATCCACTTTATCGACTAACAGATAAACCTAATCAAAATGTGAACTATGATCCAAATATAAAACATAGTATTTAAAACTTGAAAGACTCGAAATGGGCGATGTCTACACATCCTAGTGAACAATGCCAAAACGAGATGTAAAAAAAGTACTAAAACTGACAAACGGAAGCCACATTTTTCTGCCAAGCTGACAAGCATGACAAAGAATGAGAGTTTTCTCTTTAGTACACAAAATAAGATTACCATAAACAAGACGATGTAACACTTCCCTCCGTGAATGTCCAAGTCGTTGGTGCCACATATGTTGACTGGTAAGAAATGCATGAGGAATCTGAGAGGGTTGTGTGACCAGGTAAAGATCCCTCGTGTTATCGCATCGGAGAAGGACTCGACGAGTCATGAAGTCTAAAAAATCAAACACATCAAATACAACGGTATAATTACTTTCACGAACAAATTGTCAAACATAAATTAAATTTTTGACAATATTGGAGGTAATAAGAACATTATCAAGGTGAAGAGGTCTTGTATGAGTTGGAAAAATACTACATCCAGTATTAATGATGGATATAGAATAATAATCACCAACCACGAGAGATGGTTAAGTACGCATATTAAATACATAACTGTTGAGAATATAAGTCCAAAACCTGAAGGACTAGTTTTGACAAAAGATAAAGATGGAGGGGAGAGTTTCTACTAGAGTGACAAGTATATTACTCAAAGGACTTAAAGTGCTCAAATGTGAAAGCTGTGGACTAGACTGAAGAATAAGAGTATATATATTCCCTTTCACCTAACTCGTTTCATTATCTTTTTCATTCTGTTACGTTTCGAGTCTGTAAACTATGTGTATGGTTGATCAATCACTTTGGTTAATCTGTGAGTTTGAGAGTGTTATTTTTCTTCTTTCTTGTAAAAAAATATTGTAATCTTTACATTGATTAAGTGAGCAAAGGGGTGGTTGGTTGGGTTTACTGCTATACGATTCTTGGTAATATTGAGTTACTTTTATAAGTTTTTACATGGTATCAGATCCAGTTTGCCCTATATCATCAATAAAGTTGGTTTTGTAATTGTTTTTCAAAATTAGGGTTTTGTTAAAAATTGGGGGTTTTGATCTATTATCATATCGTGTTCTTGAGGTGTTTCTTTACACTAATCTGTTGATTAATTGAATTGAATCAGTCAGTTGAAGGTTTAATTGGGTTTTTTTTAAAAACTAGGGTTTTATCTTTTTGGGGGGTTTTTAATCTTGGGTACTTATTGATCTGTTTTCTTGGATTCTTGTGATTAATTTGTTATTAATCATAAATTTTCTTGAAGAAACCCTACAATCAGAAATTAGGGTTTCTTCTTGGTGAGTAAGGTGTTTACATTGTTATTGTTTGTTTGATTAACGTGCAGGTGTTTGTTTTCCGTTGCTGATCAATTTTTTGTTAGATCTTCTTGATCTAAGTGTGTTTGGGTTCTTTGGATTGTCTTGATCCAGAGTTCTTGCTTGGTTTGCTGCGCGTTCTACGTAACACCTTTCACACTCTATTTCTTTAGTTTTTTTGTTAGGGTTTTAGTGGGGTTAGGAAGTCGAAGGGATTAGATAGATTGTGGAGTTGATTGATTCAGAGGTTTGTGTTAGTTATTTGATTGTTTGTAGAGGAGATACAAGGAGTTTGTGTTTATTTTCTTGTTTCTTTCTGTTCTTTGTGTTTTTAGACCATAATCAGGTCTCAGCTCTTGACCTGCCACCATTTGAGTGGTTAGGAAGCCTGAGAACTACTTTTCGGCTTGCTTGTGTGTTCTTCGTTTTTATATCTTTGTTAGTTTCTTGTTTGTTTTATCATGTCTGGTCCTAGTTCACCCAAGGGTGATGCTCCACCCAAGGTTGATGGTGGTGTTAAAACTGAAGTGGTTAAGTTTGATGTTTATGATCCTCTTTATCTGCATCCTCAAGATATCGGGTCTCAATTAATTTCCTTCAAACTTGAAGGGACTGAGAACTATAAAGTTTGGTATGCTATTAAACTTGCTTTACAAACTAGAAATAAAATTGGGTTTATAACTGGTAAATGTGTTCAAGACACTAATGATGGTCCTGCTAGGGATCAATGGGATAGGTGTAATGTTGTTGTGCTTTCTTGGTTACTTGGTTGTGTTTCACCAGATTTGTATAAGGGTCAGATTTTTCCTAAGTATGCCCAAGATGTTTGGGATGAATTAAAAGAAACTTATAATAAACAAGATGGTTCTGTGATCTATAATCTTCATCATAAGATTTACACTTTAACTCAATCTGGTATGTCATTGTCTGAATATTATCATGAGTGTAATTCTTTGTGGAGACAATTTGATGCTCTTGTTGATTTACCTGACTGTACTTGTGATGGTTCTGAGGCTCTTAAGGAACATGATCAGCTTCTTAGGCTGATGCAGTTTCTAATGGGTCTAGATGATTGCTATAGTGTTGTGAGAAGTCAATTCTCACATTTGATCCCATACCAGATGTGAGAACTGCTTTTGCAACTCTGTCTAGGGATGAGTCACATAGAAATGGTTCAAAAAATGCTAAATCTGGGCCATCTGCTTTTGTTGTTAAGTCTGGTGGGAATTCTAATAATTGGAATAAAGGGGTTAACATGAATAGTAATAATAACTGGAACTCAAATAAATCTGGTTCTAATGTATATAAAAATGGCAATCTTGTTTGTAAACATTGTAACATGAATGGCCATACTATAGACAGATGTTTTGAGTTAATTGGTTATCCACCTAATTTCAAAAGAAATAATAACTCAACTCAGAATAATGTTCATAATGTGAGTGTTAATGACAATAAGAGTGATCAAAGTAAGAGTATTCCTCATACTCTAACTTCTGATCAATATCAAAGACTTATGAGATTACTGAGTGTTTTAGGAGATAATACTATGGGTTCTGTAGCCATTGCAGGTACCTTCAAAATTAATAATTTTATTGTTAGTTTTTTGGCTTGTAGATTCTTTAAATATAATTCAAACATAAGTACTTACAGTACTTATGTTGGATGGATTATAGATTCAGGAGCTAGTCAACACATAACATACTCTGAAAAACTTTTATTTGATGTTATTGATGTGTCTTATCTGAATATAAGTGTTGCTCATCCTAATGGAACTTTGGAATATGTAAAAAAGATATGATGTTTTAAAATTAATAATTTGATTATTAAAGATGTGTTGGTTGTTCCTGGATACAAAGTGAGTCTCTTGTCTGTGCAAAAGTTATCTAAAGATAATAAGGTTAATGTGAGCTTTAATGAATCTAATTGTGTTATTAAGGATTTAACTCACAAGGTCCTGATGGGGACTGGTAGTAAAAAAGATGGGTTATACTTTCTTTATGAAGGAAGGCCTATATTAAATAAAAATGTAAAATGTTGTCAGATCTCTAGTTCTATTTGGCATAATAGGTTGGGGCATCTTGCTGATAAAGTGTTGGATGTTCTTAAAAGGGATAATGATAAAATTAAACTTAATGGTTCAGACCCTTGTGATGTTTGTCATAAAGCTAAACAGGCTAGGGAGTCATTTCCTTTAAGTGACCACAAGACTAACCATCTTGGTGATATTGTGCATCTTGATGTTTGGGTTCCTTATATGGTTACTAGTAGAGAAGGGTATAGGTTCTTTCTTACTATGATTGATGATTATACCAGGTCTGTTTGGGTGTTTTTACTAAAAAGTAAAAGTGAAGTTTTTGATTGTGTTGAAAGCTTCTTTAAACTTCTTGATAATCAGTTTAACATAAAAGGTTAAAATTTTCAGAAGTAATAATGGAACTGAATTTGTTAATAATAAGTTTGCTGAATTTGTTAAAAATCATGGTATAGTTCATCAAACCACATGTGCTTATACACCTCAACAAAATGGTGTTGCTGAAAGAAAACATAGGCATTTGCTTAAAACTTCTAGAGCCCTCATGTTACAGGGGGCATTCCATTAAACATGTGACTTAAGTGTGTGCTAACTGCTACTTATTTGATTAAAAGGTTACCTACTACTGTGTTATCTGGTAAAAGTCCTTATGAAATGGTTTATGAGTCAAAACCTAGTATTCTCCATTTTAAAGTGTTTGGCTGTTTGTGTTTTTCTAATGTGTTGAATGTTTCTGATAAGTTTGAGTCAAGATCTGAAAAATGTGTTTTTGTGGGTTATGCTTTTGATAAAAAGGGATAAAAGTTGTTTAGTTTGGAAAGTAAAAAATTTTTGTTTTCTAGAGATGTCAAATTCTATGAGATAGTTTTTCCATTCAAAAATGATGTTATTGGCAAAGAATATGTCTTTAATGAAAAAGATGTTAATGATTTAAACTTTTTTAACACAAGCAGTCAGATATCTAGTGAATCCTATGATGAGAATGGAGATAGTATAGGTAGTAAGCATAGGCTTGTACCTGAAATTAGTGTTAAAGCTAGTGACAGCACTGTAGGTTCTATTGGAAGTAAAGAAGGTGTTCATACTACTGATACAGATTTTGTTTCTAAGGTAGATAGATCATCTAATACTGAAACTGAATCTAGAAGGAAGGACACTAGTACTGAGTATGCAACAGATGATGTTTCTAAGGGTATACTAAACACTAATTGTGATGATGATAATTCCTCTGAGGATGAAGGTATTGAATCTTTTGGTCAAATCTTTAATTGGTCACCAGAACCAACAGTAGATAATACTGCTAGGAGAACTAGTAGGAAAAGTCAGCTTCCTTCTAAATATAAAGATTTTGTGCTTAACAAAGATGTTAAATATAGTATAAATAAAGTTGTTAGTTATGCTAATCTTAGTATTGATAACTTTGTGTTTACTACTAATCTGAATAAAATTCATGAGCCTACAATATATTCTGAAGCTATTGATGAGACTGCTTTTATACATGGTCTCATCGTCCTTTTTGGGCTTAAAATGCATTAAATATCATCAAAATACCCAAGTATATGCTTGTGTTTGTTGCTTGTGTGTTTTAGGTACGGATATTGAGAAAATGACAAAAGACCACAAGAATCATGCAAAAACGAACACGGGAAACAAAGCAGCACGATGAACCAAGCCCTAATGAAGAATTTTCCAAAGAAAACCCTTGAAGATTTGAAGAATTATGAAGAAGGGTCCTCCAATTATGAAGAATTGACACTTTATACCCTTGTATCCTCATAATTACAAGTTTGGTCCCTAAAGTTTGTTAAAATTACAAAAGGGCCCTCCACTTTGAAGAATTGGCATGTTTAGCCCCTCAACAAAGCTAAAATGTCAACCATTATCCTTCATGAAGTCAAACATATCATAAAGTCATTCAAAGAACAAGAAATTCCAAGTTTGGTCCTTTGAAAATCTCAAAATTACAAAAAGGACCCTCAACTTTCTACAATTGGCAAGAATGATCCCTCATCTTTGAAGACTTGTCAAAACAAGCCCTTGTATAAACTTTCCTAAAAGTTTTGGTGGCAAAAATGAGAAGTTTGGAACTTGTTATAACACGGTTGAATGAAGTTTGTGCCAAAAGTAAAAGAAAGAAGACTTGAGGACTATTGCTGGCAGACAACCAAACCCTTAACCACCAATCCCCATCCTCCACGTCACCCCTCCCACTAACCCGTTTTTATTTATTTAATCCTTTCAAAAACACGCGCTAAACACCTGGTTTAAATTTCAACACGATCAAAACCCTTACTGTTTACATAAACCCTAATCATTAAAACCCTTAATTACTTGAAATCACACTTCAACCTTGTGCAGATTTATGATTAGGGTGGGGATAAACCTTTTTCCTCACTAAAACCTCCTGTCACTCTCACCTAGAACCTTTCCCCACATGCCATCACCCCACCTTGCACGTCCAAACAAAACCAGGCCAGAGAATCAACGACCAATGCATAGATTCAAATCCACGCATCATTCACACCCCTTGGATCATTTTGCAACACTGATTTCACCACAAGAAGCCAAGGGAAGTTCACATGGGACTAAAATTCAAAAAATCACCAAGGGCATTTCTGGAAAACTAGCATTAGGGTTTCAGCATATGAATTTTTTATTAATAGTTCTAGAAGCACCTTGTAAGTCCCTATATAAGGACGCATAAGTTTTAGCTTACTTCTTGTTCTTGTTTTCCTATTTTCACAACCTTGTAAAGCTTGCTTTTCTGAATGAAAATTTAAGTTTAGTGTTGGTGATGAAAACGAGTTCCATTTTACTTTCAGTTTGATTTAATCTGTTTGGAGTTTGTGTTTCAAGAAAAATCTTGTCTTTTCCTTTTTAAGTTACTGATTTCTGTTTTAAAAATTGCTAAGTCATTTTGCTAAGTACCTTGGGTTCTGATAGGCTAAGTGATAAGCTCATGATTGATCATAGCCAACTGATCTTGTTGATCAAGGGGTAGTGAGATTGTGATAGCATATTGCTTAGGTTGTGGGACCTTGAGTCTTGCATAAGACTTGTTTCTCTAATTGTCTGATTTTTTTATATTAACCATAAGCCAAGCTCTAGCTCTCTTCTAGCTTCACCCATAAGCTAGGGGTAAGTTTTTAGCTTCTACACAGTCTTTTCTTTCTTTCTTAGCAGGTCAATTCATCTCATCATTCTAAAGAAATATTGGGTGTGTGTGTCTTTGAGACCACCACTAGCACCTTTACTTGCATACTTGATCCTATAAGAAAACTGCACAAGCCCCAGCTTGTAGGAGAAGGCATAGCAGCCTTAGTGGGGCATGGATGTGGGTCTCACAAGGTAACACTCTAGTTCCTTGTTTTAGTTCTAAAAATTTTGTGATTTAAATGTCTTGATGAATTTGTATGAAAATCTGTTTAAGTGTTTGTTAGTTGTTTGATTATGCTGGTTTATGCTTTGAATGCATGTTTAGATAGCTTTGAATCAGATTTGGGTAGAATTGTTTAGGGTTGCTTTGTTAGAAATTGGTTTTCAGAAAATTAAGGGGTGTTTGGATACGGGTTTAACTAGAAATTGTGGTAAACTTTTTGGTTAAAACTTGTCTAGACTTACTTAATAGGGTGATAATAGATTGTATGTTAGCTGGTTTTCAATTTGGTAAGGTTTAAGTCACATTTGCATGATAAAAACTTGGTCTAAGTAGCTCAAATTAGATAGTGCTTGGTGTTGACTGTTTGTGTTAAATTAGCTCTTCAAATCTTGTTTTATGTTAGATATTGGTATCATTTAGGAGTATGTATCAGTTTTATGCCATGTCATTGATTTGTATGCAAGATCTTAGGGTTTAAAATTCATTATTGTGCACTATACATCAGCAAACTGTTCATCAGAAACATACATCCTTAATCAATAACATTGTGTGCTTGATTTGCTTGATCTTTGTGAAAGTACTTGTGTTTTTCTTGTTTAACTGACTTCCCACAACCCAACTGGTTGTGGGAGTGCCCATTTGTCCAATCAAAAACCAAGTACAAGCTTTCCTAAGCCCAAAAGGTCAATTGACCAAATTTTTGCACAAACAGTGGGAACTCCTTTCCCACTGCTTTCATTAAAATCTTACCACTGCTAGAGTTAATTCTGTCCAGCTTATTAATAAGCTTTTCCAGCTTATTGAAACGTGCAACAACCTTGTTTTCATAATCAATCTTGCTTATTTGACCTATTTGATAAATCTGGAAGTTTTTAGGCTTTGGTTCTTAAGTTTGACTAGAAAACGACTTAGTTGACTTTTTTAACAAGTGCTTAGTTGACTTTTCAGCTTATTGGGTGTGCTTATTGGATAAGTTTTTGATTATTAAGCTTAGTTTTGTCCTAAGAAACATTTTGCAACTTAAATCAGCTTCTGAGGTGGTCTAGATCACAAACACGACTATTTTGTCGTTTTGTGAATAAGTTGGTGAACTGTTTCTGGCTTATTAAGTGGGATTATTTGAAATTTCTTTTTGCAAAACGTTTTTATACCTCAAAAGAATGATGTGTGTCAAGTTTCAGCTTATAGCTCAAGCTTATGGCTTAATGGGCCAAAAAGCCCATTAAGAATAAGCTTTGAGCTTATTAAGCTGTGATAAGCTACATTTCAGCTTTTGGGCCTTTGAAATTTTTTGTTCAGAATCAAATTTTAAGCTAAACTGGAAGTTTTGGGGTTATTTGGTGGACTTTAGATTTTTGGGCCTTAAAAAGCCCATTAAGTGGACTGTTTTTATATTTGGCCCATTTGGAGGCCCAATATGGGCATTTAGGTAATTTCAATTGCATTTTCTGTTTATTAAGGTTAAATTAAGTAGATTTGCAACTTTTTAGAATTTTTTAGGATTTTTGGATTTTTATTAATATTTTAATATTATTTTATTATTAAAAATTAAAAGTCTAATTTTTTAAGTTTTTATATTTTTCCTAGGTTCTAAATACTAAATTAGGATTTTTGCAACTTTCCAAATATTTTTTAGGCTTTTCATTTATTTTCTAGAATTAATTTAAGATTTAATCCATTTTAATAGTTTTTAAGTGTTTAAAAATAGTTTAATTTGATTTTAAAATTTTAAAAATAGTGTTTAGCTTAATTAGGATATTTTTGAGGTTTACAAACTATAAAATCTTGTTTAGGGCTTTTTAATAATTAAAAGTGATTTTTAGGGCTTTAATTAGCATTTAAAAGTCATTATTTAATTAATTAAAAGGTTTTAGCAAGTTTGGATTTTTTGTAAACTCTTAGAATATTATTTGGGATTTTTAGTGATTTTTAGGAATTTCTAGGTTAAAATTTTAATTTTGGCACTATTTACGGTTTTACGTTTACGCCTTTTTCGTCGTAGTTTAGTTCATTTTCGTAACCGTCTTTCTCTTCTAATCCCATTTCTTTCTCAATCAATATAATCACAAACAAAATCAACTCTCAACACAACGCACTAGCCTCCTTGGGAAACGAACTTGCTTGGTCATTAGTGCTCGGTTTTCCTAAACCGACACTTAATACTTTCACTATTTGTCATCCTTTTCCTAAAGGGTACAAAAACTCTACATCATTTTGGCGCCGCTGCCGGGGAGGCGTGTTGTGTTTTGATTGAACCATTGTTGTTTTTATATTAGCCATAAAAGTATTTGTATTAATAGCACTCTATTAATAAGTATTATCGTTTTTCGGTTTTTGTGTGAATATTATTACTATATTGTATACGTAGAACAATAAATTTACAAGTACTCCAAATACGTGAGCAATCACAACCTTGATTCGGGATTTCATCACTCGATCATTGTATTCGAATCTCAAACCAAAGAAAAAAGGCAAAAATAGATAAATACTTTCGTGAAGCTTGATTTTGATAA
The DNA here is from genome assembly GCA_025667525.1 of Glebionis coronaria. Classification (NCBI taxonomy): domain Eukaryota; kingdom Viridiplantae; phylum Streptophyta; class Magnoliopsida; order Asterales; family Asteraceae; genus Glebionis; species Glebionis coronaria. The sequence goes on along the minus strand of JANFOE010000038.1, from coordinate 173,015 downwards.
TACAAACTATAAGGTGGGTATAAGGCGGTTGTATTTCACGACCTAAAGGAAAAAGGCTCTTAAGTGCTTCGCGCCGCCTCGTTTCCTCCGCTTGCTTGTGCGTATTTGATTTTGAGAGTGAATCGAGGGTTTTGCCGCCCAAAGTATTACTAAGTATCATATATATTTTCTTGGTTTCTATTGATTAAACCCTCTTGAACGATTTGGTGTTCCACCATCGTTCTAAAGTCATCGAAGGCGTTCACTTCACGTGATCGTTTTCATTCCTTGAGGCTTCTTTAATCGAGAGATTTGATTAAGGAGGAGATTTGTAGATTTTGGTCTACCTAATACATTCCAAAAATCCAAAAAAAGTTAAAAACAATCAAAAACCACAAAAAAATTGAAAAAGTAAAAACGCCAAAAAGAATCTTCTTTGCTCGCCTTCTCGTTGTACGTGACGTTTATGTAAACTCGCTCTAAAGCTAGACGTGCTCGTAAACGAAGAAACAAATCACTCACTCCTACTAGTGAGGACTCTCCTATTGACGAACCCATTGTAGTGAAAGAAGCACCCATGGCTAATCGAACTATGATGGAGTTACTTCAAGCACCCACCGAGGGTTATGGAGAAGCGATTGTGATTCCCGCTATCCTTGCGGAGAATTTTGAGGTTAAGACGGATTTGTTGTCCATGATTCAAAACAACAAGTTTCGAGGGGACGAAAAGGACAACCCGCATAACCACATTCGCCAATTTAATCGTCTCACCGCCACGTGCAAGTTTAAGGATGTTTCAAACGACTCGATTAAGATGATGCTTTTTCCGTATTCCTTAGCGGGGCCCGCAAAAATTTGGTAAGAGAAAGAGCCACCCAATTCTATATTGACGTGGAAGGATCTCGTTTCAAAATTCGTGAACCAATTTTTTCCGCCCTCTAAGACTACGCACTTGAAAAACGAGATTTCAAAGTTTTCACAAGAGTATAATGAGAGTTTTTCAACGGCTTGGAATAGGTTCAAGGAAATGTTGCACGAATGTCCTCATCATGGTTTTTCCGACTTGCATCAAATAGACACGTTTTACAATGGCTTGAACGATCATGAGCGTGATTATCTTAATGCCGCCGCGGGTGGTAATTTCTTGTGTAAGACGGTCGAGGAAGCATTGTTAATTATTGAGAACATGTCTAAGGTGTATAGTCCTCGTAGCACGTCGAGTGTTCGTAAGGCTTCGTCTTCATCTTCACCTAGTTTGTCACACACCGTTGATGCTTGCCAAGTCGAGGCTAATTTGGAGAACAAAATTTTTGATATAGTGAAAGGCTTGTTAGTTGAGTTTAAAGTTGGTGAACAACCCGCTCCCGCTACGATTAAAGCGGTTGAGGTCTCTTGTATGTATTGTGGTGGAGCTCACGATTATTCCGAGTGCATTACCAACGGTGGTAACACTTCGAGTGCCTTCGCGGCCGCGGGAACTTATAACCAAAACGGTCAAGTTCCTCGCACTAATCAATTGACTCCACCGGGTTTTTCACCAAATCAAAATGCTAACAATTATCGAAACAATCAAGTTGGTTACCAAAGCAATCAAAGGAACAATTTTAAGGGTAATAACAACTATGGGAATCAAGGGAGTAGTAGTAGTAGCCAATTGCAAAATCAAAATCAAAACCGTAATTTTCAAAACACGAGTCAAGGTCTTCAAAATAATAAAGAACTTCCATTGGACTTTCTGAATTACGCTACTTCAAATGATAAGATTTTGGAAAACTTTCAAGAACAAATGGCTACTCAAGCTAGGGACACGGCTAAGAACGCAAAGGAGTTAGCTAATTTCATTAAGGAAAATCTAGCCATGAGAAATGAATTGAAAAATGATTTTGCTAACCAAATTCGAGGTCAAAACAACAAGATAGAGCAAAGTCATGCTAGGCTTGAACAAAGAATTGACCAAAAAGCCGCTAGCCAAGATGTGAAGTTTAATAATTTTGATGCTAAGCTTAATGCCATTTTAGAAGCCGTCATGGGGAACAAAGCCTCTACTTCGGGTAGTTTGCCTAGTAACACCGTTTCAAACCCGAAGGGAGAGATGAAAGTGATTACCACACGTAGTGGTAAGGCACTTAAAGAACCGACTCCTCAACCAATTACTCCAACGGTGGAGGAAATTGAGGAAGAACCCGAGGTGGTGGTCGAAAAGGAGCATATTTCAATCCCACAAAGTACCGCTCATGCCACACCTACGGTTGACCCATCACCCATATTGGAACCCGAGATTCCAAAGGCTATGCCTATGCCCCAACCCACACCACCCTTGCCTTACCCATCGAGACTTAGGAAGGAGAAACGACAAGAGCGCGACAACTATCAATTTGAGCTTTTTATGAAAATGTTTCGTGATTTGCACTTTAATGTGAGTTTCGCCGATGCTTTGGTCATGATGCCTCGATTTGCCGCTAACTTTAAGAGTATGTTGAACAACAAGGAGAAATTACACCAAAAGTCTAGTTGTTCGTCGGTTTATCTTAATCGCATACCTCAAAAAGTCGGTGATCCCGGTAAATTTTTGATCCCTTGTGCAATTCAAGATATGGAAGAATGCTATGCCTTGGCCGATCTTGGTGCTAGCATTAACTTGATGCCACTTGCAATCTACAAGTCGCTCAATCTTCCTAATCTTACTCCTTCACGAATGTCTATTGAGTTGGCCGACCATTCCACGATTCTCGCATGTGGTTTGGCGGAAGACGTTTTTGTGAAAGTGGGGAAGTTCTACTATCCCGTAGACTTTATTGTTGTTGACATCCCCATGGATCCTCAAGTTCCTCTTATTTTAGGTCGTTCGTTTTTAGATACGTCTATGGCTTTAATTGATGTGCATGCTAGAAAGATCACCTTACGTTTCAACGACGAGGAACTTGTTATAAACGCAACTCAAAATTCTCAACTTTCTCATGTTTATTCCGTTGCTACCATAAACCTCGTTGATATGATCGACGTGGTTTGCGAGGAATTTTCACAAGAAGTTTTAGGGTTTGGTGATGAAGAAACTAGTGGCAATCCCACTATGTTAGATCCAATTCTTGATAATTCGACACCAACCTTCACTCCTTTCGAAGGTGGTGGTTTTACGTTGGAAGAATTCGATGTTCCACGTACTTGTGACAAAGACCTCGACAACGATGAGGACTTCTCGATTATCAAGGATTTTCTCAACGATTTTCCATTGCCTCCACCCGAGGAGGTTATGAGTATCGAGTCCAAATCTTCACTTGAGGAACCACCTATCCTTGAGTTGAAAGATTTACCTCCTCACCTCGAGTATGTCTATTTGGAGGAGGACGACAAGTTGCCGGTTATTATTGCGAAGGAACTTTCGGATGATGAAAAAACCGCACTTGTCGATGTTCTTAAGGATCACAAAGGGGCGATTGCGTGGAAGTTATCCGACATTAAGGGGATTGATCCCAAGTTTTGTACCCACAAAATCTTAATGGAGGAGGATTTCAAGCCAACAATCCAAAGTCAAAGGAGGGTGAACCCCAAAATTCACGACGTCATCAAAAAGGAGGTCCTTAAACTCCTTGACGCGGGAATGATTTACCCTATTTCCGATAGCCCTTGGGTGAGTCCTATTCATTGTGTCCCTAAAAAGGGAGGGATGACCGTTGTGCCAAACGATGCCAACGAGTTGATTCCCACTAGACTCGTGACCGGATGGAGAGTGTGCATTGACTATCGAAAGTTGAATGAAGCCACTCGAAAAGACCATTTTCCCTTGCCCTTCATGGACCAAATGTTGGAGCGTCTTGCGGGAAACGATTTCTATTGCTTTTTAGATGGTTTTTTCCGGTTACTTCCAAATTCCCATCGATCCTCGTGATCAAGAAAAAACTACGTTTACGTGTCCATATGGAACGTTTGCCTATCGTAGAATGCCATTCGGACTTTGCAATGCACCGGGAACTTTTCAACGATGCATGATGGCTATTTTTCATGATATGATCGAGAAGACGATGGAAGTCTTCATGGATGACTTTTCCGTGTTTGGTGATTCCTTTACTTCGTGTTTGTCGAACCTTGAGAGAATGTTAAAACGTTGTGAGGAAACCAACCTTGTGCTCAATTGGGAAAAGTGTCATTTTATGGTTAAGAGTGGAATCGTCTTAGGGCACAAGGTCTCGAAAGCGGGGATTGAGGTAGATCAAGCTAAGGTAGACGTCATCGCCAAATTACCTCATCCCAAAAACGTCAAGGGAGTTAGGAGTTTCCTAGGCCACGCGGGCTTTTATCGACGATTCATCAAGGATTTCTCGAAGATTTCTCGACCCATTACACATCTTCTTGAAAAAGAGTCACGTTTTGTCTTTGACGAAGATTGTGTACGAGCCTTTGAGATCCTTAAGAGGAAACTTACCGAAGCTCCCATTCTTGTTGCTCCAAATTGGAACCTCCCCTTCGAACTAATGTGTGATGCTAGTGATTACGCCATTGGGGCCGTTTTGGGGCAACGTCATGATAAGCACTTCTTGCCTATTCACTATGCTAGCAAGACGATGACCGAGGCTCAACTTAAATACACTACAACGGAAAAGGAGTTCCTTGCCGTGGTGTATGCATTTGAGAAATTCCGACCTTACCTCATCTTGACAAAATGCATAGTGTATACGGACCATTCGGCTATCAAGTATCTCATGGCTAAACAAGATGCTAAGCCGAGATTACTTCGTTTGATTCTCCTCCTTCAAGAATTTGATCACAAAATCGTTGACAAAAAAGGAGCCGAGAATCTAGCGGCCGATCATCTCTCTCGTTTGGAAGATCCTCACCAAAGTGTTTACGAGCCTAAGGAAATCACCGAAACATTTCCGCTCGAGACACTTGGTGTAGTGAATTCCAAACTTGATTCTTCTACCCCATGGTTTGCGGATTTTGCAAATTACCATGCGGGTAACTTCATCATTAAGGGTATGACAACTCAAGAAAAACGAAAATTCTTTCGTGATGTCAAGTTCTATTTTTGGAACGACCCTTACTTGTTTCGAACTTGTGCGGATCAAATCATCCGCCGTTGTGTATTTGGCACCGAAGCTTCTAACATCCTTAGAGCTTGCCATGAGGGACCCACGGGTGGTCACCACGGTGCTAATCTCACGGCTAAAAAGGTGTTTGATGCCGGCTTCTTTTGGCCTACTATTTACTGAGATGCACAAGATCTTGTGAAGTCTTGTGATTCATGCCAACGACAAGGAAAAGCCTCACAAAAAGATGAAATGCCACAAAATATCATTCAAGTATGTGAGATCTTTGACGTTTGGGGCATAGACTTTATGGGGCCGTTCCCATCATCTCGTGGTAATAAGTACATTCTCGTTGCGATTGACTACCTTTCTAAGTGGGTGGAGGCGAAGGCCTTGCCCACCAATGATGCTCGTGTGGTAGTTAAGTTCTTGAAAAGTTTGTTTGCTAGGTTTGGAACCCCTCGTGCTATCATAAGCGATCGTGGAACCCATTTTTGTAATGACCAATTCGAAAGGGTTCTAAGGAAATATGGGGTTACACGTCGTCTTTCTACGGCTTATCACCCACAAACAAGTGGGCAAGTCGAGGTTTCAAACCGATCATTGAAGAGGATCTTGGAGAGATCCGTGGGGGAAAACCGACAATCTTGGTCGGATAAGTTAGACGATGCTTTATGGGCCTTTAGGACCGCTCATAAGACACCCATTGGGTGCACTCCCTATAAGCTTGTGTATGGAAAGAATTGTCATTTGCCTATCGAGTTAGAACACAAGGCTTATTGGGCCCTAAAGCATTGTAATGATGACATGGAGACCGCGGGAAAACACCGGAAAATGCAATTAAATGAATTGGATGAATTAAGAGACATTGCTTATGAAAATTCATTGATTTATAAAGAGAAAACTAAAAAGTTGCATGATTCAAAAATTAAAAACCGGGTTTTTAACATTGGGGATCAAGTTTTACTTTTTAATTCAAGATTGAAAATATTTTCCGGTAAATTGAAATCCCGTTGGTCCGGTCCATTCACCGTGACTCAAGTATTTCCGTATGGGACCATCGAGCTAGCTCAAGATGATGGTCCTAACTTCAAGGTGAATGGACATAGGTTGAAGCACTACTTTGGTGGGGAAGTTCCATCCTTGAACTACCTCGACCAAGTCACCTTCCCCAATGATAACTAGTATTGAGGGGATCGAGTCGAGCTCATGACTCGGTAATCAAAAACGAGGTGCCTCGTGGGGGAGTCCCATGCTTATCCTATGTACATATTATCGCTTTCTTAGCCTAATGTAGCTTACGTGTGGGGATTTGTGCCCTTCCAACCTTTGTTTCGTGGTTGTTTGTGATATGTGGTTTTTAGATCATGATCTTCACGATTGGAGCCTCTCGTGTTCGTTTTATGGGAGCACTCGATCATTTGCTATTGGAGACATTTCTCAATATCCATGATATATCCTTTTGATGTTCTAACCTTAGGTTTTTAGCACACTTCATAAACGGCTATTAATTTATTGGTTACACCCTTTCCATGCTAGATTAGGCATTCGACTACGTCTCTAGTATGGGGGTGTTTGCACCCCTAGACTCTAAACATTGAGGACAATGTTTAACTTTAGTATGGGGGGTGAATAGATACTTGCCTTGCCATACCTTCACGCTTTCCAAAGTTTATCGTTTTGTTTATCATTTTGTTGCAAAATAAGGCTAAAAATGGCCAAATTTTAAAATTTTTCTCATGTTTTATAAGTGTTTGAAGACACGAATGTAGATTTTCCGATGGCGAGAATAAGAGTAATTTTTGACTCGACCGTGCGTGTTGAGCACTTAGCTTTGATTCCTTAACTACACATTAGGCTAAGTCTCTTAAATGAGGACGAGAAATGATAGAGTTAATTATAAGTTACTATGCTAAACGTAGAGTACTCGTATTCTTTCAAAAACTCATGTGTTCTCGTTGTTTGCTTATTCTCCCTTCGCATGTAAATATTTTTTGCTTAATAAATATTGACTTAGCGGTTTAGTTAGGATTGTTGGGTTTCTAGTCTTTTCTAGTAGCTTCCGTGTAATTAAATTGGGAAGACATTAAGGTATCGCCAGCGTCACGGTTTTGAAGTACTGGCACCCCAATAATCGAAAGCTTCACCCAATAATAAGATTTCAAGTGCTCACCTAAATCAAGCAAACAATTTGAAGCCCCACAAGTCCTAAAATCTATGCAAAATTGAAAGTGAATCAAGCCTTAATCTTCGAAGCTTTAAAGATCCAAAATTCGCTTTAGCGTGAGGATATACGTCTTTGGCTAATAAAACCACCGATGAGGCGAATAATAAAAGTCAAGGCAAGACCGAAGTCATAATAAAAGCTTCATGGCGAAGTTGAATAAAAGATAGAGGTAAACCAAAGATAATAAGGCCCTTTCGTTAGGGGGGGTATAAAAGTCTTGGTAATAAGTCTCATGTTCAAAACCGTTATAAAACCGTGTTTATCGATTCTTCTTGTCAACTTAATTTTTTAACATCGTCGTCTATTAGGAGGGGTTATTGATTTGATGGTCTTAGTTACACCGTTAGGACTCTATTTTTAGACCTAAATCTCTATTATCGCATAAGTCAAACAATGTATCCTCGTGAAACATTCAAGACATCATAAAATATAAGAGATACAACTTAGGAATAATGGGAGGATAAGTACGTGATTAGGGCATATGAGTAGTGTTAGCATTACTAACTTATAATGACAATGATCTCGTTGTACGCTTAGCATGGAATTAGGGTGAAAATCGAGGACGATGAAATTATTTCTAACGAAGCATTCACGTGTTCTTATTCTATGAACCTAAACGTCCCATTTTGCGATGAAAATCATACATTATGTCTATAACACAAAGTAGTAGTAATAGTAGTGTAGCTAGTTTATCGTTCAATAAAGTGAATAAATTGAATTTTGGAAGTGCTATGATACTTTATTCTAGCATTGCGTGAGGGCACGGCAATGGTTTAGTATGGGGGAATGATGAGACTGCTTTTATACATGGTCTCATCGTCCTTTTTGGGCTTAAAATGCATTAAATATCATCAAAATACCCAAATATATGCTTGTGTTTGTTGCTTGTGTGTTTTAGGTACGGATATTGAGAAAATGACAAAAGACCACAAGAATCATGCAAAAACGAACACGGGAAACAAAGCAGCACGATGAACCAAGCCCTAATGAAGAATTTTCCAAAGAAAACCCTTGAAGATTTGAAGAATTATGAAGAAGGGTCCTCCAATTATGAAGAATTGACACTTTATACCCTTGTATCCTCATAATTACAAGTTTGGTCCCTAAAGTTTGTTAAAATTACAAAAAGGGCCCTTCACTTTGAAGAATTGGCATGTTTAGCCCCTCAACAAAGCTAAAATGTCAACCATTATCCTTCATGAAGTCAAACATATCATAAAGTCCTTCAAAGAACAAGAAATTCCAAGTTTGGTCCTTTGAAAATCTCAAAATTACAAAAAGGACCCTCAACTTTCTACAATTGGCAAGAATGATCCCTCATCTTTGAAGACTTGTCAAAACAAGCCCTTGTATAAACTTTCCTAAAAGTTTTGGTGGCAAAAATGAGAAGTTTGGAACTTGTTATAACACGGTTGAATGAAGTTTGTGCCAAAAGTAAAAGAAAGAAGACTTGAGGACTATTGCTGGCAGACAACCAAACCCTTAACCACCAATCCCCATCCTCCACGTCACCCCTCCCACTAACCCGTTTTTATTTATTTAATCCTTTCAAAAACACGCGCTAAACACCTGGTTTAAATTTCAACACGATCAAAACCCTTACTGTTTACATAAACCCTAATCATTAAAACCCTTAATTACTTGAAATCACACTTCAACCTTGTGCAGATTTATGATTAGGGTGGGGATAAACCTTTTTCCTCACTAAAACCTCCTGTCACTCTCACCTAGAACCTTTCCCCACATGCCATCACCCCACCTTGCACGTCCAAACAAAACCAGGCCAGAGAATCAACGACCAATGCATAGATTCAAATCCACGCATCATTCACACCCCTTGGATCATTTTGCAACACTGATTTCACCACAAGAAGCCAAGGGAAGTTCACATGGGACTAAAATTCAAAAAATCACCAAGGGCATTTCTGGAAAACTAGCATTAGGGTTTCAGCATATGAATTTTTTATTAATAGTTCTAGAAGCACCTTGTAAGTCCCTATATAAGGACGCATAAGTTTTAGCTTACTTCTTGTTCTTGTTTTCCTATTTTCACAACCTTGTAAAGCTTGCTTTTCTGAATGAAAATTTAAGTTTAGTGTTGGTGATGAAAACGAGTTCCATTTTACTTTCAGTTTGATTTAATCTGTTTGGAGTTTGTGTTTCAAGAAAAATCTTGTCTTTTCCTTTTTAAGTTACTGATTTCTGTTTTAAAAATTGCTAAGTCATTTTGCTAAGTACCTTGGGTTCTGATAGGCTAAGTGATAAGCTCATGATTGATCATAGCCAACTGATCTTGTTGATCAAGGGGTAGTGAGATTGTGATAGCATATTGCTTAGGTTGTGGGACCTTGAGTCTTGCATAAGACTTGTTTCTCTAATTGTCTGATTTTTTTATATTAACCATAAGCCAAGCTCTAGCTCTCTTCTAGCTTCACCCATAAGCTAGGGGTAAGTTTTTAGCTTCTACACAGTCTTTTCTTTCTTTCTTAGCAGGTCAATTCATCTCATCATTCTAAAGAAATATTGGGTGTGTGTGTCTTTGAGACCACCACTAGCACCTTTACTTGCATACTTGATCCTATAAGCAAACTGCACAAGCCCCAGCTTGTAGGAGAAGGCATAGCAGCCTTAGTGGGGCCTGGATGTGGGTCTCACAAGGTAACACTCTAGTTCCTTGTTTTAGTTCTAAAAATTTTGTGATTTAAATGTCTTGATGAATTTGTATGAAAATCTGTTTAAGTGTTTGTTAGTTGTTTGATTATGTTGGTTTATGCTTTGAATGCATGTTTAGATAGCTTTGAATCAGATTTGGGTAGAATTGTTTAGGGTTGCTTTGTTAAAAATTGGTTTTCAGAAAATTAAGGGGTGTTTGGATACGGGTTTAACTAGAAATTGTGGTAAACTTTTTGGTTAAAACTTGTCTAGACTTACTTAATAGGGTGATAATAGATTGTATGTTAGCTGGTTTTCAATTTGGTAAGGTTTAAGTCACATTTGCATGATAAAAACTTGGTCTAAGTAGCTCAAATTAGATAGTGCTTGGTGTTGACTGTTTGTGTTAAATTAGCTCTTCAAATCTTGTTTTATGTTAGATATTGGTATCATTTAGGAGTATGTATCAGTTTTATGCCATGTCATTGATTTGTATGCAAGATCTTAGGGTTTAAAATTCATTATTGTGCACTATACATCAGCAAACTGTTCATCAGAAACATACATCCTTAATCAGTAACATTGTGTGCTTGATTTGCTTGATCTTTGTGAAAGTACTTGTGTTTTTCTTGTTTAACTGACTTCCCACAACCCAACTGGTTGTGGGAGTGCCCATTTGTCCAATCAAAAACCAAGTACAAGCTTTCCTAAGCCCAAAAGGTCAACTGACCAAATTTTTGCACAAACAGTGGGAACTCCTTTCCCACTGCTTTCATTAAAATCTTACCACTGCTAGAGTTAATTTTGTCCAGCTTATTAATAAGCTTTTCCAGCTTATTGAAACGTGCAACAACCTTTTTTTCATAATCAATCTTGCTTATTTGACCTATTTGATAAATCTGGAAGTTTTTAGGCTTTGGTTCTTAAGTTTGACTAGAAAACGACTTAGTTGACTTTTTTAACAAGTGCTTAGTTGACTTTTCAGCTTATTGGGTGTGCTTATTGGATAAGTTTTTGATTATTAAGCTTAGTTTTGTCCTAAGAAACATTTTGCAACTTAAATCAGCTTCTGAGGTGGTCTAGATCACAAACACGACTATTTTGTCGTTTTGTGAATAAGTTGGTGAACTGTTTCTGGCTTATTAAGTGGGCTTATTTGAAATTTCTTTTTGCAAAACGTTTTTATACCTCAAAAGAATGATGTGTGTCAAATTTCAGCTTATAGCTCAAGCTTATGGCTTAATGGGCCAAAAAGCGCATTAAGAATAAGCTTTGAGCTTATTAAGCTGTGATAAGCTACATTTCAGCTTTTGGGCCTTTGAAATTTTTTGTTCAGAATCAAATTTTAAGCTAAACTGGAAGTTTTGGGGTTATTTGGTGGACTTTAGATTTTTGGGCCTTAAAAAGCCCATTAAGTGGACTGTTTTTATATTTGGCCCATTTGGAGGCCCAATAGGGGCATTTAGGTAATTTCAATTGCATTTTCTGTTTATTAAGGTTAAATTAAGTAGATTTGCAACTTTTTAGAATTTTTTAGGATTTTTGGATTTTTATTAATATTTTAATATTATTTTATTATTAAAAATTAAAAGTCTAATTTTTTAAGTTTTTATATTTTTCCTAGGTTCTAAATACTAAATTAGGATTTTTGCAACTTTCCAAATATTTTTTAGGCTTTTCATTTATTTTCTAGAATTAATTTAAGATTTAATACATTTTAATAGTTTTTAAGTGTTTAAAAATAGTTTAATTTGATTTTAAAATTTTAAAAATAGTGTTTAGCTTAATTAGGATATTTTTGAGGTTTACAAACTATAAAATCTTGTTTAGGGCTTTTTAATAATTAAAAGTGATTTTTAGGGCTTTAATTAGCATTTAAAAGTCATTATTTAATTAATTAAAAGGTTTTAGCAAGTTTGGATTTTTTGTAAACTCTTAGAATATTATTTGGGATTTTTAGTGATTTTTAGGAATTTCTAGGTTAAAATTTTAATTTTGGCACTATTTACGGTTTTACGTTTACGCCTTTTTCGTCGTAGTTTAGTTCATTTTCGTAACCGTCTTTCTCTTCTAATCCCATTTCTTTCTCAATCAATATAATCACAAACAAAATCAACTCTCAACACAACGCACTAGCCTCCTTGGGAAACGAACTTGCTTGGTCATTAGTGCTCGGTTTTCCTAAACCGACACTTAATACTTCCACTATTTGTCATCCTTTTCCTAAAGGGTACAAAAACTCTACATCAGCTATCAAAGATAGTAGATGGATTGAGGCCATGAATCAAGAAATGGAAGCCTTAAACAGAAATAATACTTGAATTATTACTGATCTTCCTAAAGGAAAAAAGATTATTCCATGTAAATGAATTTGGAAAGTTAAGTATAAGTCTAATAGTGATGTAGAAAGGTTTAAAGCTAGACTTGTAGCTAAAGGTTTTAATCAAAGGGAAGGAATTGATTATGATGAAACTTTTTCACCTGTGGTTAAAATTGTTACTGTCAGATGTATTTTGAGTATAGTTGTTTGCAATAATTGCCCATTATTTCAATTGGATGTCAATAAAGCTTTCTTATATGGTGAACTTGATGAAGATTTATATGAAAATACCTGAGGGTTATGAAGATGATAACAGTAACAAAGACTGCAAATTGGTTAAGTATTTATATGGGTTAAAGCAAGCCCCAAGAAAATGGAATGAGAAACTTGTTTCTGTTCTTATTGAAAATGGTTTTGTTCAAAGTCCAAATGATGTTTCATTGTTCATTAAGAATAGTAATGATGTTTTCTTGATTCTGCTTGTATATGTTGATGATATTGTTATTGATGAAGTTAACAACTTTAAGCAATTTTTAAGTTCTAAGTTTCTTATCAAAGACATTGGAAAACTTAAATATTTTTTGGGCATTGAGGTTATTGACATTGATAATGGTATATGTTTAACTCAGAGAAAATATTGCACAGAATTGTTGTCTGAGTTTGGTATGTTAGGTTGCAAGCCTTGTGGTGCACCTATTGAAGTTAATCCAGATAGTAAAAAACTCAGTAAAAAATTTGGTGATGATGAAAAACTTACTGAGATTACTCCATATCAAAAACTTGTGGGAAAATTGATATATTTGACTATGACTAGACCTGACATTGCTTATGTTGTGCATTGTCTGAGTCAAGTCATGCATAGTCCTATGAAATCTCATTTAAGACTTGCTTTCAGAGTCCTAAAGTACTTGAAAAGTGAACCTGGTTTAGGTATCACTTTTAAGAAAGGTGATTGTAACAAGCTGAATGTATTTGTTGACTCAGACTGGGCAAAGTGCAAAATAACCAGAAGATCTTTAACTGGTTATTGTGTATTTCTGGGAGATAAGATAGTTTCTTGGAAGAGTAAGAAACAAAGTGTTGTTTCTAGGTCTTCTACAGAAGCTGAATATAGAGCTATGTGCAATGTGTGTTGTGAAGTCATGTGGATTCATAAAATGTTAAATGATATGAAAGTGGAAGTGTGATAATAATTCTGCTATTCAAATATCTTTGAGTCCTGTGCTTCATGAAAGAAGCAAGCATTTTGAAATTGATCTATATTTCTTAAGAGAAAAAATATTTGCAGGTTATATAAAGCCTATAAAAGTTAAATCTCAAAATAATACTGCAAATGTGTTCACTAAAAGGTTGCTTATATCTGACCATAAAAAATTCTGTAGAATGCTTGGTTTGTATAATGCTTTTGCAGGTTAAGGACTTAAGGGGGAGTGTTGAGAATATAAGTCCAAAACCTGAAGGACTAGTTTTGACAAAAGATAAAGATGGAGGGAGAGCGTTTCTACTAGAGTGCCAAGTATATTACTCAAAGGACTTAAAGTGCTCAAGTGTGAAAGCTGTGGATAGACTGAAGAATAGGAGTATATATACTCCCTTTCACCTAACTCGTTTCATTATCTTTTTCATTTTGTTACGTTTTGAGTGTGTGAACTCTGTGTATGGTTGATCAATCGCTTTGATTAATCTGTGAGTTTGAGAGTGTTGTTTTTTCTTCTTTCTTCTAAACAAATATTGTAATTTTTTCATTGATTAAGTGAGTCAAATGGTGATTAGCTGGGTTCATTGTTATACGATTTTTAGTAATACTTAGTTACTTTTATAAGTTTTTACAATAACTAAGACTATAACTGAAACATGAAAGTGACAACTCTCACATGTATCAATGTTCCAAACACCGGTAGCACCAATAGTAGGAGCATGTGGAGCCGCGAGACTAAAAAGATGTCCCGCATGTTTTCCCGACTGTCTACTTAGAGGTCGGTGGACCGGGCTGGGCCAGATGATGTACAGTAGATGAGCCGTTGAAGCTTCTTGGGCCGGCTAAGCCATTACAGCGTTATATGTCATATGGGCCAGTGGGGAAATTTGGTGAGCTGTTGTGGATGGAAGCCAGGTGGGCTGAACTGGAGAGGTCCATTTGGTCTTGTTTGGTAACCTACTGGTTGAGCAACATGATAATTCCCATTGAGCAACATGATTTTTTATGTGTCATTTTCTCCACCAAACAGCAGTTTCAACGATAATAGCACACCAAGTAACACGACTAATAAGGTCGACTGGTAACAAGAAACAAGCCAATAAGTAACCTCAACGAGGTCGACTGCTATTAAAGATGAACGGGACTGATGATATGAAGCAACGAAGAAACTCGATGGAATTGTCGTGCACTATTCTCTCAAAATAAAGCAATTTACAACTTCACATATTAAAATGTTGTCCAATGGGCTGTAAAGCTAAATGTATGTATAACACTTTACATGCTCATTTATGTATCATGTATTCTAATCAAGCTTTGGAACACTTAAGGAATTCTGTCACAAACACAGACAACTGTATCATTACTTCATTTCGAGGATTTACATTACCAGTTCCGACAAGTACCTATTACAAACAAGTGACTTTGCTTTATTTCACATGTTGGGGGAAAAAGAATGGAAATTTTGATTTCAGTTATGACTTCTATGATCAGTATACGCGAAGAATGTAACTCAAAACTTGTTAACTAGTCGGGTTCACGGTGGTCACTTCACCATTTTTGTTAATAAGGTTAGGAACCCCATTAGTCCCTGGCCCGTAAACATGACCCATCTTAGTTCGTTTCGTCTCAAGGTATTTCCTGTTGTGCTTTGTAATGGTAGTTGAAAGGGGAACTCTCCCTAAAACTTCCAAGCCGTATCCCTTGAGCCCACTATATTTCGCAGGGTTGTTTGTCATTAACTTCATTGTTCGAACCCCAAGATCTCTTAAAATCTAAAATGATTCAACGAACATCAAGATTATGGTTAGAACGGTTCCATGGGTTCGTGTGGGTCAAAAAATGTACAGAAAGAAAGCGAACCTACCTGTGCACCAATACCATACTCCCTTGAATCAACAGGCAGACCGAGCTCCTCATTTGCTTCAACAGTGTCACGACCGTCATCTTGGAGGTTATATGCACGAAGTTTGTGACCTAATCCAATGCCACGACCCTCATGACCTCTGAGGTACACCAATACACCCCTGCCAGCATCTTCAATTTGTTGCATTGCGAGTGCAAGTTGGTTCCCACAATCACATCTTGCAGACCCGAATATATCTCCTGTTAAGCATTCCGAGTGTACTCTTACAAGTATATCCTTGCCATCCCCGATATCACCCTGTTTGAATTCAAAGGCCAATCACATGAGTTTTCAACGTAAGCATATACGACTATGATGAATCTTTATTAAGAAATAAAAATGCCTACATAAAGTTTAGAAGAATGTACTACAAATAGAATTAATGGATGCCACAATTGTGATGAACTTCATATCAGTTTTAGTTTTCATTCCTAACAAGTCTGACCATAAAAGTTATACGGAACATACTCACCTTGACCATAGCGATATGCTCGATCCCATCCAAGATGGATCTATAACAGTACGCAACAAAAGGGCCCCATGTAGTAGGTATCTGTGCAGCAGAAGCCCGTTCTACTAATTTATCGGTTTTCCTTCTATACCTGCAACAGTTATACCATCTGTGAACATGGTCTCATTCATAGATTTCCAAGTTATAATTAGAGAAATGGGTGGATCTAATGAACAATCGGGCAGAATTTACAACGTGTTAAAGTTAATTCGACCCAAAACTTCAACTTTTAATCAAATTATTAGTTTGTCAAATATGGTGACATAAGTTATATTATGCCAACAACAATCTCCATAACTTGGGCCAACCCATTTGACCCATTACATGCATAACACAACCTGAACCAACCCATTCATTACGTTTAAACGTCAAAATATCCACCTATGAAAAAGAACATTGTCTCACCTGATAAGATCAGCGATGGAAATGATTTTCAGGTTCTCCCTCTTGACAAATTCCTTAAGTTTCGGTAATCTAGCCATGGAACCATCATCATCCACAACCTCACATAACACGGCTACAGGGTCAAACCCTGCTAGTACAGCTAAATCAACAGAAGCTTCTGTATGACCAGCTCGTTTTAACACGCCTCCCTCCCTATATTTCAAGGGAAAGATATGTCCTGGACGATTAAAATCATCGGGTTGTGAATCTCTTGAAGCTAGAGCTTTTATTGTTGTTGCTCTGTCACTGGCTGATACACCTGTAGTTGTACCATGTTTTGCATCCTGTAAAATGGTATAGCAAACGCTACTTTATAAGATTTCATTATATCATTTTGCATACTGAATTTCCAAGAATGTAATCTCTCCGTTCCAGAAAAAAGTTCACTTCATTAGATTGAGGGTGTTTGGATTTGTCTTTAAAAACTGATTATATAGTCAAATAATTTGTTTCAAACCTGCTGCCACAAAACTTGTTATCAAATGGTAAAATGTGCTGATCTAATTACCCTCGTTTTAGTCATTAGTTCTTAAGAGTTTAACACTCGAGGAGTTGAGCATCTCATCGTTACAACTTCAGACAAAAGTACATCCAAACACTACCTCCAAAATCAAATTCCCCGTTTACTATAGACTATCTCAGTCTCATCATTTAAGATCACATATTCGCTTCCTAATTGCACATCCAAACACCCTCTAAATACATTAAAGAAACAACACTCCATCCAATATTCAAGAAAATTAAGCGTGCTTATAAAAAAATCAGATTTTTCTTTTGACGTTAACTTTGGGAACATTTTTTTGTGACAAAAAGCATCATCATGAACCAAGGACTAATTAAACGAATAAAAAGAATTGTAAAATAAATAAATGAATAAAGCTACCATACCACTGATACTGTGAATGCTGTGCAAAGTTTCTCTTCATTACGAGTAACCATTAGAGGAAGCTGCAATCTTTCAAGATCTTCGCCTTTCATGCTCACACAAACAATCCCAGTTCCATGCTTAACAATGAAAGCCATAGCTTCGGGTGTAACACTTGATGCTGCCATGATTAAATCTCCTTCATTTTCTCTGTCTTCATCGTCTACCACTACCACCATCTGTGAAATACCAAGACCATATACGGTATTAGTTAGTCAACATACTTAGAAAAAGTCAAACATATATAGAAACATCTGATTATACGAAATTAGTTATTCAACGTACTTTCAAAACTTAAATCCAAACACCCCAATAATTTCATGAAACTTTAAACTAGGAAAACGAAGAATGAAAGAGAAACAACCTTTCCCTGGCGAATATCTTCAATGGCCTCGGAAATGGATGAGAAGCCTTCTGTGGGCCAATCCAAGTCATATTCACCGTCATCAGAGAACGAAAAAGAATCCATATTAGGAATCATTTCTGCTGCTAGCGTCCCCAATGCTATTGATTCAGGCTGTAACTCTACCCCGGATGACAAGCTGGCAGCATTTTTTCCAACACAGCTAACTCGACAATCATATTTACAAGTTGTGGAGCAGATTCTTGTACCAACAAACGCCTTTTTTTCATTTCCATTGCATGAAAGAAGATTTTTGCTATGTAGGCCGTTAAACGAGCTCAAATTTGTGGTCGTCCTGCATTATGATCAACACCAAGATTACTACATTTAAAGGTACAAAAGGTAGCTGAGGAGCTAGCAATTGCAATCACCCCATTTAGCATCACTATCACTGTCTTAGTCATCCTGAATTATAACTAATTTAATTATTCATCTGTCATTATCGCTATCGAATATAAGTATACTATATCAAAGAATGCCAAAAGAGGAAAGCACACAAAGAAAAGGTATGCATCATACATAGTTGGTATAAAAGTGCCTTTTTTTATATTCGTTTTCTACACTTAAGGACAATTATCTTTTTAGTCAAACTTATTCCATAAATTCAACAATCTAATATTCTAAGACGCCAAAATAGACAATAACACAAGTTCAAAATTCTATATGACTTCCTAAAGAAACAGTCCTAATCAACTGCAACGCTAACTTTTACACAAGACTTTTCACTATTTGATCAAGTCATCTGAATGACTTTTTCCATTCTGACAAAAGCTTGGTGAATGACTTTGAAGAAGGATAACTTGGTAAACACCAAGCGTTTGACACAACAAGCAACAAGTGATTCACATTTAATGAAGAGCTAAAAAACCTCTTAAAAAGCTTTTGTGCATTGGAAAGGTGTTTGTAAAAACGAGTTTTTGAAAGATAATGGAAGAATCTATACTATCTATTAAAACACACTTTTAGCTGACATCACTTTAGTGAGGTGTCATTCAATTAAGCTATCAATGAACCAATTTATGATGTCATATGTGGATTTATTTTTTTTCATTTTATTGCAACTAGATATTGTAAAGATAGTACAGTACCATACTTTGTACTCCTTGAAAAAAATTATATACCGAGCTTTTTCTTTTGGTCAAATGTACAAGCTACTTTTTGCAGACACTTTTTCTGCTTCTCACTTTCTCTTTATTCAAGAATTCAAATTCAAAATTACAGTACAAAACATGCTTCAATAATAAATACAGTATAACCAAAGATCCATGAAAGTAATATGCCTATTGTTGTTTCTATGGAAGAAAAATACTTGCTTGAACCAACAAACCTTCTATCGTAAACGGTAAACCAGGTAAAATTTCTACTATAAATATGATAATCTTTTTTTTTAACAATCTGTCAAGTCTATATTGGTTTACCTCTCATTGTTGTTATTGTTTCATGTATTTCTTTGTTGTGCACGCCAAGTGTTTGTGGAAACACCCAAGTGAAAACTCAAAGTTATTAGAGTAGCTAATTACGCCCAAAATTAAGCTAATGTTTTAGCTTATAGACATGTAGTCATTGTTTTCGGGGGTGTTTGTTTAAACATATTCTTTTCACCTAATTACCTTATGTGGTTTCCACTTATGTTTCATAAGCTTATTTTCTCCCGCTTATTTTCAAACATTTTAAATTTAAGCTTATTTATGACAAACTATGCTTATGTAAGCATATAAGTCTCAATATAAGCATGAAAGTAACAAGCTTACGAAACATAAGCCGAAGCCACATAAGCTAATTAGGCCAAGAATAAGCTTAAACAAACACCCCCTAGATAAGCAGTGATTGTTGTTTTTTTATAAGGTCATAATTTTATCTTTCTAAATATACGGTGTTCAGATAGTATGCAATCTAATCATTTGTATGAATTTCACTTTGTTCACAGATTTTGAAATTCTGGCTTTTCCTAGCAACCAATTCCGTTGGCAAGAGCCGTGAGAAAATGAAGAAATTCAAGAAACAATGTTCACAATATTCATAGTCCAGCTATGTATATTTGACAAGGTAATCTTTTATGGCATTATGATTATGGAACAGAAGTAAAGTGTTAGGTTCAACGAGCCATGGTTTGAGTTATGGCTCTATTTTTACAGGCTACTACAAATGTTTTTGGCTATTATCACTATTACCAATTAGTACCCAATAAAACTATTATGGCATGTTTTATGTAAATAGTTTGTGTTTTAATAAAATTTTACCTATATTCAACACACATCTTTTTCTCTTTTGCAGGCTTTTCTTGCTTATGTTCATGTGAGTTTCAAGGCTAAGTGCTTTTTTTTGTGCTTGTGCAATTACTGTATATTTCAAGTTTCAAATTTAAATCAAAACTTTTGCCGACCTTATAAGGATGTCTTTTGTTATTATTTGTTTTCTTTTTCAAATTTTGTAGGGTTTAGTTGATGTTTAGCTTATATTCAGCGCTGTGATGAAAGAAGAAGAAAATGACGATACAAAACAAGCTAAACCATCAACTAAAATTTATTTTCTTCTTCAAAACTCTTTCCTTCTTTTTAGGTTTCCAATCTTTTAATCTAAAATTTATTTTCATTTGATTTTTCAGGTGATAAAAGGGGTAAGAGAGCTATGTCCTTTCAAGAAGATATTGCAAATTTCCAATTGGCTGAGTAGCATCCCAAAAGCAAACATGAACAATTGGACATTGAATGTAGAGAGAAAGTGTCGTGCTTAATTTTTCGTTCTCACATACTAAGTGATAATATTAAGAAATTGTGTCTTCAATACATTACTGATTACTCTGTGTTCAACTTCATTTATTTTCTTATAGCCCGTGTTGAACACGGGTTATGAGCTAGTTAATTGTATATAAAAGAAAAAGTCATTATAGCCTGAAGCATTGGAGATGTTCTGCTTCAAACGCGACCTCTTAACATTAAGATCGAACTTGTTATCATCAAAAGCATAAAGACAACTTATCAGAGGTGGCTCAAAAGGGCGTGCAAGTGGTGCAGTCGCACTGGACCTCTACAAGTGATTCACATTTAATGAAGAGCTAAAAACCTCTTAAAAGGCTTTTGTGCATTGGAAAGGTGTTTGTAAAAACGAGTTTTTGAAAGATAATGGAAGAATTAATTGTATATAAAAGAAAAAGTCATTATAGCCTGAAGCATTGGAGATGTTCTGCTTCAAACGCGACCTCTTAACATTAAGATCGAACTCGTTATCATCAAAAGCATAAAGACAACTTATCAGAGGTGGCTCAAAAGGGCGTGCAAGTGGTGCAGTCGCACTGGACCTCTACTTATAAAGGGCCTCATTTTTCTTAGTTTTATATTCTAAATACGTTATATATTAAACATTAAACATACATGCAATTTCTTTTAAATTTACAAATGAGACCGGGCCTGCTTTTTTGTGATTGCCTAGGGCCGGCCCTGCAACTTATGTAACTCAAAGTAGTTAACAACCCAATACTCGTTTAGGGTGTGTTTGTGTTATCTTACTTATCAATGGAAACTTGAAAAGAGCTTATATTGAAATTTTGAAAAGCTCATAACTCACTTTATTCAAGCTTATCAAAATAAGCTATAGGTTTATTGAACTTTTGAAAAGCTCATGAGCTCAAAGATCATAAACATAGGCCAACATGAATCAAAACAACAACCCTATAAGCATGATTACGTTAACATGGCTAAAACATGAAAATATTTACATGCAATATAGCAAATTAAAGAAAATAACAAGAAGATAAAAGATGTACATACTTTGATGATGGTAGTAGAGTTGTTGAAGATGAAGCCATATTGATCAAAGCCATATCTTTGTTATGAAACTGAGTGTTTTTTTTTTATTATTATTTGGGTGATTTGAATCTTGAAATAATAAAAATCAAGATTTATTTATACATGAAAAAATGAGAATAAAAAAATTGATGGTGGGAGATGATTATGGGGAGGGAAGAATATCGAGGAATTAATTAATAACGAAATGCTGTGGAAACCTGCTAGGTGTTTTGTAGTTCGTCATATAAGGCGGCTTGTAATGGGTAGACCGAAACACACACCAAAATTGTGTTGTTCTTGTTTATATTAAGAGCACACGGTACGGGGCGTTTTGCCCCTGCATTTTTTTCACGGCGCCACACCAAAACACAAGTTACCATACCCTTCTTGGCGTTTTCGTGTCTCGCGTTTTCGTGCATTTATAATATTTTTATTTTTTTTAAAAAATTTCAAAAAAACATACGACCGTTGGAATTTATTTTTATACCGTTAGAGACCCGTTTTTTTCAAAAAAAAACACCTATTTTTTCACCTATAAATCTCTCATTTTCAACTATAAATCACTTACAAAACTCCCATTTCACCTCAACAATCATATACACACACTAGTATAGTTAAAATGAAAGACATTCCCGATATGTACGAGTATTACTCCACCCTTGATATGAATAATTACGCTCAATACATCGATTATTTAGATCGATTAGAAGAAGTTGAAGACGAAAGAGACCCGTATACAAGACGCTACATTCCACGTGAAAGAGAATGGCGGAAGAAAAATTACAACGAAATTATTTTGGGGATGAAGATACGGCACCTATATATCCGGAAGAATATTTTCGACGAAGGTATCGTATGAGCTCCACTTTGTTTAATAAAATTGTTAGTGATATACAAAATTATAATGCCGACCCTTTGCCCGAATTCTTTTTTTTTTAAGCAACGTCAAGATGCAACGGGTCGTTTGGGGTTTTCTACTCGTTTGAAATGTACATCCGCCATACGCCAATTGGCATATGGTACAAGCCCCGATGCATTTGACGAGTATTTGCAATGTGCGGCACGTTGTTCCCGTGAATGCTTATGGCATTTTACTAAATGCATATATATATTGTATGTTGAAGAATATTTGAGAAAACCTAATTTAGCGGATGTCCAACATGTATATGATTTACATCAGAAGAAACACGATCTTCCGAGAATGCTAGGGAGCATAGATTGTATGCATTGGGAATGGGTTAAATGCCCCAAGGCGTTACATGGTCAATTTAAAAATAGATGTAAAAAATACTCGACTATAATGCTTGAGGCCGTAGCCGATCAACAATTATGGTTTTGGCATGCATATTTTGGGGTACCGGGTGCAAATAACGACCTTAATGTGTTAAATGGTTCACCGTTATTTGATGACCTTAATAAGTGTGAAAACACTTATCCTTTTACCACTTAATTATAATAATAACCAAGCCAAAACGTATATTTTATGTCGTAAATCTCGGAATTATGCGTGGTTTGTGTTTTTGTTGTGATTTAGGACCAAAATGTGAAAAGGGAAGAAAACACGGTCTTTCACGGGCTTTTATCGAAGAAAAAGACAAAAGTCAAAGTCAAAAGATCTAGAGTGCAAAAAGAACGGAAGTCCAAGGGCTATTCTGAAGATTTATAGAAGAAAAAGTTTAAAGACGAAAGTTTAATGAAGTCGAAGAACTCAAGTCTAATTATTGAAGAAATTATAAGACAAGTTCAATTTATCCATCGACAAATCCCGAGACAAAGTCGAAAAAGTCGAAGAATTTAGAAGACGAAAAGACGTGAAGAAGAAGAAAGAAACAACACATGTTAATCTCCCTATAAATAGATCCTTAACCTCATTTGTGAGGTGTTAGCAAAATTGACAACTTAGTCTTTCCATTTTACTTTCATGCACTTTCATATTGTCATCTTAATTTCTTGTCTTTAATTTCAAATAAGTTAATTTTGTGTTGTTTGTTGATCCCAAACTTAGATCGATTAAGCTTTGTGTATACGAGATTAGATCAAGTACTACACGTAGAGAAACCTTTGCTTATGAATAAAGTAACAAAGTGTTATGCGGAATTAACACTTGATCTAAAACACAATGATGTTAAACAAACTTTCACTCGTATTAGAATAATCGTGTTGATTACAATGAAAGGTTTAACTTGCGAATACTATGAAAAACTGATAAATAACATTAACCTAAAAGATCTTTTATAGAACAAGAAGTCTTGTACAATAAGCTACGAATCAACTATTCTAGGTAAAGATAAACATGAAAAATACATTGTCGTTTCTATCCTTACTAGAAGTATTCTAGAATATAATAAACGTGTAGCTCACATCTTCCATCAGTGCTTGTCTTCAATCTGTCAACACTTGACTTTAACTTGTCAACGCTTATGCTGTCAGCGCTCACTTTGCTCTTGTCAACGCTTAAGTTGTTCTTGTCAGCGTTCAAGTGTTCTGGCCTAGATTTATTCCCAACAATCCTCCCCTAAACTTGATATCCACTCTTATGATCAAGTTTCTGAATAAACATTAAGGACTTGGAGGAGTCTGACAAACCTTGTCATATTGATGATAAATAAATCTGATCAAATTCTTTGCCACGTCACTTGTATAGTCTATCTCCAACTGGGTGTCCTTCATCTTCTCCAAAACAGCCTTGGATATGAAATACTGAGCATCTACAAGTAAATACTCAGCAAACTTTGTAGAACTCAAATGGTATACACCAGCAGCTGAATATAACCTCCATTGAAGACCACTGAGGTCATCTTCAAGATCCTTCCATATTTCAGGATCTTCTTCTTTTGTCCCACACATTCTTTTGAATGTGGTCCAAAGTTTTATTCCATTGGCTGAAGTTGGTGCTTCAGCCTCATACTTGGTCTCTAGTAACCTCCAAAGGTCCACCAAGTCTTCTCTGTCACAACTTGCAAATAAAGATATGAGAGTGGTAAAAGTGTGTACCTCTTTGCCAAATCTTCCAATTTTCCAGAATCCACATTCATCTTCCTCATAACTTACAATTGGATTCCTGGAATCTAGTGGTAACACATGCACCATATCTGAAGCTTCTAATGGGGAGAGCTTGAGGCTCTTTCTAATGATTGCTTCACTTGGATATAGTTGATTCATATCTTTTGGAAACTCAAGAATAAATCCCTTCTTTACTGGTCTAGGAACTATCATAGCTTTCTTGATTGCCATCTCTTCTGCAAGTTGCTCCTTTCTTTCATCTGAAAGAAGTCTGAAAGTGTTTTCTTCCTGCACTTTCACCCAAATAGGATAAGCCCTATGTTCCAGCTCATCAAATGTCAAAGCCTTCAGCTTCTGATGTGTCCATCCAACTCCATGACATTTGAGCAACATAAAGTAGAGCTTCCTTCTATCTCTTTTCAATTCAGAGAGAATGTTGCTTGCCTTGTACTTCAGCATCACCTTACAATCCTGCTGAACTCTAAGAAGAATTTCCAAACCCCATATTTGATCTGAAATGGTCAAGTCTGGATTATCCATACAGCTTTCTTCCCAAGAATTGTACATCTGAACTACCTCTGGCATATCAAAATCAATTTGCAACTTCAAATCTCTCAGCCTTTCCTTAGCAAGCTCATCACCATACTCAAGTCTTTCTGGTTCAACAATCATCACACTTGAATCTGAGCTAGCTCCATCACTTTCTTCTTCAGAAGTCACAACAAATGGTGACTTTTCCTTTTCACCTTGTTCCATCATTTGCTCAGCCAATCTTCTATCAAATTCAACCTGAGCTGCATTCTTTGGAACAATTTCTTCTACCAACTTACCCTTACCCTTATCTGTTGGTGCAATTGTTGGTAGGGTAGATGATAATACCTGAGTAGGAACATCTTTGATGATAGATGATGACTGGAATACATCATCTCCATATGCAGATCTGTCAACGCCCAAATTTCCTCTATCAGCGCCCAAAATACTTTTGTCAGCGTCCAAACTTGTCTTATCAACGCTCAAATATTTTCCCTCAGCGCCTTGTGTAATCTCCCTCAACATATCTGTAAATGATAAATTTAAATTGGTTGGAGAGATTAAGGACGTATCAAAACCTTTTTGTTCCTTCAAAGTAGTAAGAGCTTCAGCAATATCCAATGATTGACCATCTTGACTGCTCTTATCACTCAGATTTCTTTGATCTTCCTCCCCTTTGGAAGACTCCTCCATACCTCCCCTTGAATGAGCACTCTCCAAAACAACAATCCTCTCTCTCAATTCTTTGAGTTCAAGGCCTTGGTTACTGACAATTTGTACTAAGTCTGCATTTTGCTTTTGCAAGCTAATGCAGACAGCCGTCAATTCTAAAAGCGTCATTGGTTCCAATCTGCCCTCTTCCAAAATGGGAATTTGACCTCCCAAGTCAGGTTCATTGGGCATGGATGAGGACTTAATGATGGTGGGACTGTCTTGGCCAGCTTCTAAGCCAGAACCAATAGTCCCAGCCTCATCCAGGTCACCAGCCACACTTGTGGTGGTGGTTCTCTCTGCTTCATGGCTAGGACCACCAGAGGAGAACACTCCAGCAGTCCTTTGGTGTTTAATCAACCTATATTCTGGTGGTGTGGAAGATGGTGTAGAAGAAGGTGTAGATGTGGGTTGGTTAAGGGGTGTTTGGGATTGTGATGGTTGGGTGTCAGCGGTTGAAATAGGCATATCAACGCCCACATTAGATGTGTCAGCGTCGAAGGGATTTTGGTCTATTTGCATTTGGTCAGGTGAGGGTAAAGGTTCAGGAATAGGCTCAAGTTGTGGGTGAGGGTCAATATGAGGTTGGGGGTCTGGTTGGGGTTGTGCTGCTGCAATAACAGCAAGCATGGCTGGGGTTAAAGGTAGATCTCTATGAGGTGGTGAATTCATCTTGGTAAAAATAGCCTTCTTTTGTTCAGGGATCTTATAAAAATCATTGTGATCCCTTGAACAATATCTTTGAGCATCAAAAACCATTTGCAGAAAACGGGGATAAGCTAAAGTCATTTTTGTCCCCTTGTTTTTACACATTCCTTCAAAAATCATTTTAGACCAGTTATAATTTTGCCCTGTTGTAATACACACAATAGCAGATGCAATGGATCTATTGATCTCATTGTGTGCAGTACATTTGGGACTCAAACATTGAAGGAGAATGTGAATTAGGTACTTCCAGGCTGGGGGAAATTCCTGCTTATGGTACTTATTAAGAGTACCTTCATCAGGAATAGGGTATCCCAAAGCCCTAAGCCCTTGTTCTATTTCAGATATGGGAAGAATGGTTATACCATCAGCATCATTAAGATGCAAGGCCTGGCGTACCAAGGCCTCAGTAACCACCCAAGGTCTCCCATGTACAATAGAAGTCCATGTTGTCACTCCATTAACTGTTGAGGAACTAACAGTGTTCCAAAACTGTTTAATGTGTGTGACTGGAATGAGTGGGGCATGAGAAAGAGCATACCTTAATGGGGATGCATTCAAATACTCCACCATCTGTGTGTATTGAGGGAACAAAGTATTATCAGCAACAAGATAAGCAATCATGTTGTGTTGAGACTTGAACCCCAAATCCAATTCTGCTGAGTTAAATCTTGGTGCCATTGATGAAAGCTGTTAATTTGAAGTATAAAAGATGAAGGTTGATAAGAGAAAATTTGTTAGACAAGAATTATAGATACCCTGTTTAAAATAGGAGCCAAATTTATAGGAGTGGATGAATGCACGTGATTGGCCCAAAAATAGGCAAAGATTTTCAAAAATCAATCATGAAAATATTGAAAAAGTTTATAAGTTATCTCATGCATTTAATGAAAGTAACAACTCCTAAAATTACGGCTTGAAAATATGTCAAAAAGTTACAACTGGGTAGGTCCCATTGATTGTCAACGGTCAAATATAACCCATCAACGCCCAACAGCTATAATCCTGTCAACGTTCGCCTAAAGCCATGTCAGCGTCCATTTTGGTCACAACAACGCTTGGAAAAATCTTGTCAGCGTCCAAAAATAAAATTGTTTTAAAAAGTGAAAAATGACCTTAACAAGTAATTTATCCTAGAGAAGATAACCAAAAGCTGATAATTATCATAGGGCGGCAAGCACTGTCCAGTTATGCACACTTGCATAAGCAAGATAGACATAACAGTCCTCTAGTGTCCCTTGCTAACCAAAATTCTTAACAACCAAGTTACCTCATAAAATCCTTGTTACTCCCAGGTAAAACCCATATCAAAAGGATTCCCAAGCCTCCCAACAGACCACAACCAATTCTAGGCCAAAAATGTCTTGGCAGCATGCAAAGTTGATATACTATGCATGCTACAGTGCCTCATGGTTTAGTAAAACTAACCCATACTCACCAGTGGACACAATCTAGAATTGTGATGAGAGTATTCTAAGAATACCCAAGAGTCCTAAAGGTTCCTTAAACCTCCCCTGAAACTATGATACATGAGTTCTCAAAATATATATATGAACATTAAAAATTTATGTCAAGATAGGAATATAAATATTCCAACCATCATCCATAAACAAAACATGTCCAAATAGCTCTACAAAGATCCATAAGCAACTCTGTATCCAATGGCATAAAGCTACCATCACCTGCACATTTAGATGAAAACCACAAAACTAACATTTGTTGCTGACAGCGTCCCGACAACACTTAACAACGTTGAAGGAACTCTTGTCAGCGTTAGACAAATAATATCTCTAACAACGGCAAAATAACACTTGACAGCGTTACATTTACCTTTGTCAGTGTTAGAAAAATAAAGTGGAAAATCTAAATCATCACAAAGACCAATAACAATGCATTATCCTGTACATACTTTTACAAAAAGATTCCAAAACACATATTAAGAGAGATTAACCATTCCAATATTTGTTACCAAATATTAAAATCTTCCAACATCAAAAGGTTTAGTTAATAAATCAGCCACATTATCTTCTGTGTCTACCCTATCTGGTTGTATTAAGCCTTTCTCAAAGCAATCTCTTATAAAATGATGTCTAATTTCTATGTGTTTGGTTTTAGAATGATGTACAGGATTTTTAATAATGCATAAAGTACTGTTATTGTCTACAAAAATCTTGGTATGCATAAAATTATACCCATAATCCAACAGCTGGTTCTGAATCCATAAGACTTGTCCACAACAAGCAGCTGCAGCCACATATTCTGCTTCAGTTGTAGAGTTTGCCACCACTGTTTGTTTCTTGCATTGCCAAGATATTAATCTGCTCCCAAGAAATTGACATCCACCAGTTGTGGATTTCCTATCAAATTTGTCACCTCCATAATCACTGTCTGAATATGCAATAAGATCCAATGGAGAATCTTTTGGGTACCATAATCCAAGATCTGGATAACACCTTAGGTACCTAAAAATTCTCTTCACAGCAAAAAGGTGACATTCTTTGGGAGTCACTTGATGGCGTGCACATGCACACACAGCAAACATGATGTCAGGTCTTGAGGCTGTAAGATACATCAATGATCCAATCATTGATCTATAGTGCCTAACATCCACATCCTTTCCAGCTCCAATCTTTCCCCAAGGGTGTTGTCTATCCATAGGAGTGGAAGCCTCCTTTTCATGTGGAGAAAAACCATATTTCTTCAAGATTTCAGCTACATACTTGTCTTGGGAGATAAAGATACCATCTTCTTTCTGCTGAACTTGTAAACCTAGAAAGAAGTTCATCTCACCCATTGCACTCATCTTGAATTTATCTGTCATGAGCTTGGAAAAGTCCTCACTCATTTTTAGATCAGTAGAGCCAAAAATGATGTCATCAACATAGACCTGCACAAGCAACACATGTTTTCCTTTCTTCTTTGTAAACAGTGTCTGATCTATGGTGCCCCTTTTGAAACCATTTTCCACCAAGTAGGTGGACAATGTACCATACCATGCTCTTGGGGCTTGATGAAGTCCATACATTGCTTTCTTCACTCTATAAACCTTGTCTGGATTCTCAGGATCTTCAAAACCAGGAGGTTGCATAACATATACTTCCTCAACAATTGTCCCATAGAGGAAAGCACTCTTCACATCCATTTGATAAACAGTGAAGTTCATACAAGAGGCATAAGCTAGAAAAATTCTTATAGCTTCAATTCTTGCAACTGGTGCAAAAACTTCTTCATAATCAATTCCTTCCTCTTGTGTATAACCCTGAGCTACCAAACGTGCCTTGTTCCTGACCACAATGCCTCTTTCATCTTTCTTGTTCCTTAGAACCCATCTTGTCCCAATTGGTCTCACATATCTGGGACAATCAACCAGCTCCCAAACATCCTGTATAGCAAATTGGTGAAGCTCATCCTGCATTGCTTCCACCCAACTAGGTTCCTTGAGAGCATCAAAAATTTTCTTGGGTTCTTCCTGTGACAGAAAACAGGCAAACAAACATGCTTGTACAAGAGGGGTATCAACCTTCTTGTGTATATTGGCAATAAATCCACCAAGACCTTGATGGGATCTTCTTGTCTGAACTGGAGCCATAACATCACCAATGATTTGAGATGTGGGGTGATCCTTAGCTGTGGAAGTGAGAACTCCTCCTTAAAAAAGTCTGGTGTCCTCAACTTCACGCTCCATGTTGCCAATATCTTCTTCAGATTCTTCTTGATCAACAGTGATCTCTTCATGGACATTAGAAGGTCCACCTTGTTCAAAATGAGAAGAGAAAAGCTGTGTAAAGGTGTCTCCAAAGTCTGATCCTTGTTTATCAGCGTTTGGGCTAACAACGCTTGAACTGGTGTTGTCAGCGTTGGAGCCATCAGCGTCTGAATTGGTCGTGTCAGCGCTTGATTTCCCTTTGTCAGCGCCTGAAGAAGTATGCACGTTTGTATTTGGTGGTATTTGTAAACCACCATTATCCTTTCTAGCAGCAGCAGCAGCAGCAGCATAATACTCATCTGTCCATATAGGGAGTGTAACATATTCTTGTGTGGGAGATGATTCAACTGCTGGTGGTCCATCCTCCTTAGCAACCTGTATACCTGAAACATTACCAATTCTCTTTTCCAAAACACTTGAAGTTACCTTCACAATGTCTGGATCAGTGACATGCATATAATTTAAAGCTCTAGATAAAGGTTCTAAGTCAAACAACCAATTTGGACCACTCTCAGGATCACTAGGTTTACTCTCTAAAAACCTAACATGTACTTTTTCAAGTATACGTTTTTCCTTTTTAATGTAAACCCTATATCCTTTACTCTGCACTGAATAACCCATGAAGTAGCCTTCATCACCTTTTGAATCAAATTTACCTAGGGCCTCACTAGTTTCTAGAACAACTACATGACAACCAAAAGGCTTGAGAAAGCCAATATTGGGCTTCCTTCCCCAAAGTAATTCATAAGGTGTCTTATTATGTATCTTGTTGACCAATGCCCTATTTTGAACATAACAAGCTGTGTTAACAGCTTCAGCCCAAAAGGCTATAGGAAAGTGGGCATCAGCCAACATGGTTCTGGCTGCTTCAATAAGGGTCCTATTCTTCCTCTCAGCAACCCCATTTTGCTGTGGGGTTCTAGCTATGCTGAACTGCCTAGTAATCCCTTTCTTGGCACAAAAATCATCTAACAACTGATTTCTAAACTCACCCCCATTGTCACTTCTAATAATTTTGACCTCATTACCATTCTTCTTCTCTATTTGGGTAATGAAATTAATCAGACTTAGGGCAGTTTCACTTTTCTTGGCTAAAAAGAAAGTCCATGTAAACCTGGAGTAATCATCAGTAATAACAAAACAATATGATTTACCCTTCAAACTTTCTATATTAGTTGGACCAAAGAGGTCCATATGCAATAAGTGAAGTGGTTTAGAACTAGAGTGCACC
This sequence comes from Glebionis coronaria, assembly GCA_025667525.1. Classification (NCBI taxonomy): domain Eukaryota; kingdom Viridiplantae; phylum Streptophyta; class Magnoliopsida; order Asterales; family Asteraceae; genus Glebionis; species Glebionis coronaria. Next base: position 141,757 of record JANFOE010000038.1, on the reverse strand, counting down.
TGTTTAGACCTGAATGAGACCTTGTGCTGCTTGCCCTTAAGACATGCAACACAAGAGTGGTCATTGTGGAAAGCCTTTTCAGGCAAACCATCAACTAAACCAAGCCTCACAAGTCTATTGATATTCTTAAAGTTTATGTGCCCTAGTCTCCTGTGCCAAAGATTACTTTCATCTACTGAGGCTTTAGCATACAGACATGACATTTTATTATTTACCTTAATTCCATTAAGATTCACATTATATATGTCTTTATGCCTTGGTGTTCTAAAATCTATGTATTTCTCTTCAGGGAGCTTATAATCTTTGCTTAACACCAAGCACTCAGTATCTGTGAAAAGAACCTTATTTTTGTTATCACACACTTGTGATACACTAAACAAATTATAATCCAGATCTTTCACCAAGAAGACATTCTCAAACCGTAGATTGTTGGTGACAAGGGTTCCTTTTCCTGTGATTGTTCCATAGCCCCCTCCAAAGTATACCTTATCACCATCTTGAATAGGAGAGAAATTGGTCAGATAGTCTTCCTTTCCTGTCATGTGCCTTGAGCATCCACTATCCCAGTATCCATAATCATTGATCTTCTTCTGAATGCCCTGCACATAAAGAAAACACATTAGTTTTCTTTGGGAACCCAAGCCTTAGAAGACTTGGATTCATTTGGTTGTTCAACAAGAACAGACTTGGTTCTCATAACAACCCCATTTTCATCCCTGTTTGAATGAAATTCCCAGTTAACCCCAATTGGTGTTGACAATGCCTTTGAAATATAATGAAACCTGTTGCATGTCATAGAAATACCAGTAGAATTAGGGTTTTGGTCTTGTTTTGGTCTCCATGTTAAGCTAGTAGAAGCTTTAGACCTATTTCCCTGTGGTTGCAAATACCTAGGTTTGTCAGCGCTGAAATTTCTCTTGTCAGCGCCCCGATTGCTCCTATCAGCGTTGAACCTAGGGTTTGCTATAGGAACCCATTGCCTATTTGACCAAGTATTTGACTTTTGAAAAGGTCTTAGGCCTTGTGTGTTAGACCCTCTAGAAAAGAATGGGGCTGGTCTAACAACTTGTGAACTTTTGTTCACAAAGGTATTGGGTCTGACAGTGTTTGACCTATGTTGACTTTTGTCAGCGCTGAGATGGTTCCTATCAGCGTTGACATTGGAAGCGTTGACACATTTGTAGGCCAAATGTGAGAAGCTACCACATGTATAACAAGCTTTTCTAGACATAGTCTTAGGTATAGAAGCAAAGAAGCCTGTTCCATGATCACTAACTTGGCTTTTTGGTGACCTAGTATTCCTATACATCTCTGCATACTTAACACTAGGTTTTCTAACATTTTGTGGGCCAAGGTCAACAGCTTTGCCAGTGGTAGGGTGTGTGATCTTAATAGGTTTAGGATCAAGGCTCGTGATTGGTGTGGGCTCATTTGGACTTTCACACAATAACCCTCCCTTAACAAACAAGGTGTGGTTAGCTTTCTTCCACTCATCTAGGTCAGTCAGCTTTTGCTTGTATTCCTCAACTGGGGAAATCACTCTAGGTGGAGGAATGAATTCCTCCTCTTGACATTCTGGCAATCCAGTCCAAGATAAGTCCTTTGATTGGACACCATAGAAATCCCCAGCTGGTGGTGGGACAACAGTATAATTATTCATCCCAATCCCACTCATATCCTTAGAGTCTCTCTGTTTGCTAACACACTCTCCTAGGGATTGTGTGGCCTTATCAAATCTCTGGATTTTAAGACTCACATTATCTTTATTTTTGTTAGCCTCTTCTAACTGAGCTATCAAATCAAGATTAACCCTATTTACTATATCTTGAACATCTTTACTCTGAAATAACTCATGTTTTAAGATGTTTATTTGATCCTTTAAATCAAACTCCATTTTCTTATACTCAGCTACTGTCTTTTCTGTTTGGGTAAGAGCAATTTGATAATTAGATACTTTGCATCTTTCAGTACTTGCCTCATCTAATAATTTAACTATCTCTTGTTTTAGTTTTTCAGTATTTAGACGACAACCCTTAGAACAGAAAGCATCATCATATACCTCATTGTCTGATGAAGAGGAGGAATGTGCCATGAGAGCATATTCAACATGCTCTTCTTTAACTTCAGCAACCAAAGCTCTGTCCTCTTCCTCATTCTTAGCCATCCAGCTCCAATCCCATTCTCCAACTCCATCAATTTGTTGAACAGCAACCATGGCCTTGGGATCTGGGCTCTTAATCATTTGGCTTGAAGGCTTCCCAGCATCAGATCTTCTTGGAGATCTACATTCTCTCATAAAGTGCCCCATCCTATGACAGTTGTAGCACTCAACCTTGGACTTGTCAAATCCAGCAACATCCTTAGCATTAAAGGTCATCTTCTTCTTGAACCTTTTATTGAACCTGTTTGCTCTTAAACTTACAAGAGCCATTGTCCACTTGATGTCCATCTCTTCCAATTGTTCATCACTTATCTGCTCAAGATCTTCATATGTAATCCTTGAATCACTGGGCAAAGAAGCAATGAATGCACACACAGTATCTAGATCAAAACCAGCAGGTTTAATTCTATCAGCGCCATGATTGTGTGTGTCAGCGCTTGAGTACAAAGCGTTGACAGGATATGATCCAGCGCTGACAGATTGACATCCAGCGCTGACACCTTGAGATCCAGTGGCTGAATGTCCATAGAAGTTCATGGAATCAAATTGGCCTTCACTTTGTGAAAAGAAGGCCATGTTGCTGCTTGAAGATTTGTTATCACTCTCCAATTGCCATTCATTCTCCAACAGTCTTAGTTTGTTGAAGATGTCATCAAACCTGGATGTCTTGTGGGTGTTATTGACAAGAATGGATCTTGTCTCAATCTTCCATACATCACCAAGGCTTTTGAGAAAAGTAGCATTCAATTCAGGGTCATCAATCTGTTTTCCCATGAAGGAAAGTTGACTTGTGATGTCAAGAAGTCTACTTCTCACACTGCTGAGATTCTCATTAGGTTGAGCTTTAAAGACAGCATACTCATGCAATAGTTGCTTCTTCTTTTCTTCTTTTGTATCAGCATTGCCACCATGTGCTACTTCAAGAGCTTCCCAAAGCTCTTTTGCAGACTCAAAGCGTTTGTACTTGTGCTGATTCTCATGACCTAGGGCATGTTTCAAGATGTTCAAGATTTTCATGTCCACCCTCTTCTTAGCTATGTCTTCAACAGCTACAGCTCTCCCATCTTCAGGCTTTTCCACCTTATCAGATTCAGGACAATTAGGAACAGCTGTCCTTGTGGCAATTGCAGCAGTAATCTTTGCTGCTTTATCGAATGTGTTCCCATATTCGATAATCTCCCAAAGAGTGTAGTCATGAATAGCTATATATTGCTCAAAGTTCCTGGCATCAAACATGGGAATTTTGATACTAGGGTTTGAGAAGTTGTTTTGTAGCAAAGCAGGAGGTTGATTTGTGCCAGACATGATGTTTTTAGGGTTTTGGGAATTTTAGGGTTTTTAGGTTTTTTTTTTTTTGGTGTTTTAGGGTTCTTTCGTTACTTAAAGATCAAAAGTTTCTCAACAAGCTCTGATACCACTTGTTGATCCCAAACTTAGATCGATTAAGCTTTGTGTATACGAGATTAGATCAAGTACTACACGTAGAGAAACCTTTGCTTATGAATAAAGTAACAAAGTGTTATGCGGAATTAACACTTGATCTAAAACACAATGATGTTAAACAAACTTTCACTCGTATTAGAATAATCGTGTTGATTACAATGAAAGGTTTAACTTGCGAATACTATGAAAAACTGATAAATAACATTAACCTAAAAGATCTTCTTTTATAGAACAAGAAGTCTTGTACAATAAGCTACGAATCAACTATTCTAGGTAAAGATAAACATGAAAAATACATTGTCGTTTCTATCCTTATTAGAAGTATTCTAGAATATAATAAACGTGTAGCTCACATCTTCCATCAGTGCTTGTCTTCAATCTGTCAACACTTGACTTTAACTTGTCAACGCTTATGCTGTCAGCGCTCACTTTGCTCTTGTCAACGCTTAAGTTGTTCTTGTCAGCGTTCAAGTGTTCTGGCCTAGATTTATTCCCAACATTGTTGAATCTTTGATTTTAATCAAGTATTTCATTAATCTCTCATTCTACCTTTCTTATTTTTGTTAATCTTTATGCTTATTTGCTTGTTGTCATGCTTATTTGATTGTTTGTTATGCTTTTATGTTTTTATTGTGTTAGCTTATTGTGTGTTTGATTTGATTTTAGTTAAGTGTTTTTAATAGTTTAATTTTATTTAAAGTTGATTTTTATTATTTAAATTAATTAGTGTTTTTCAAGTTTTTGATTTGTGGTTAAATTAGTTTTTCTTAAAAGTGTTTTAGATTAAGTTTTAGTTATTTGCTTATTTGATTTTTGCTTATGCGTAGCTTATCCCCCTATTTTTTAGAAAAATCTGTTACTGATATCAGTTCTTATACATCTTCGGAAAAGGGTTTATTATTCCGAAATAATACTTTTTTTTCCGAAGATTTGTTTATTCCGAACTTTTCCTTTCATTTCATTTTTCCGAAATATTTAGTTTATCCGAAGATTAGCTTATTCCGAAAAAAATCATTTTTACACATTATTCCGAAAAAGTCTTATTTTCCGAAGATGTCATTTCTCTGAAAATCTTCATTATTCCGAAAATCAGTTCTTTATCCGAAAAAGATTGATATTCCGAATATGTTGGTTTTTCCGAAATACCACTTTTTCCGAAGATTTCTTTTTAAAGCAACATTACGAAGAAACAGCCATATTCCAAAGATTCCGAAGACTTTGCGAAAAAAATTGACATACTAGCTAGCCTGGTAGCTTATTTTCTTCCCGCCACTTTTAGTTACGAGGCTGGCTGCTTGAGGTGTGTGCTTGCCTGCTTGTTTATTAATTAATATTGTTCCGTAATCGTTTAGTTTAATCTGAAAGTTGTTCCGTTTTTTATTCTGAAAGTCACGTATTTTTAGTTGTATTTTTCGTCAATTTTTAGTATTAGTATTTTTTTCGAAAAGTTTAAGTTTTATCTTTTATTTAGTGCCCGCTTTAGCTTTTACCTCGTTTAGTTTTAAAGTACCCTCTTAGTTTTATTTTCTCCTTTTTCATTAGGTAAACTTTATTTTCAAGTCGAAAGTTAATTTCAATTTTTAGTTTTATTTTTATTAATTGTTTTGTTTTAATATTTATTTTTAACATTTGTTTTAATATTCGTTTAATATCGTTTTAATTTTTAGTTTTTAATATTCGCCTTGTTTTACGTTTCTTTATTATTTGTCATTCGTCTTTAGTTTATTCTTTTTACTTTTCGCATTTACTTTTTAATTAGCTATAGATAAACAATGACATTTTCTTTTTATCCACCAAAGACGACTGAGTCACACTTTCAACCTTAATCAATTCGAATTGAATCGAGTACGAACAACACTTCAAGAGCATACAAAACCACAGTATTAAATGGCGCCGATGCCGGCTCTTTTCGTGATGATTAACGGTTTTTGTGAGAGAGGCGTTGGATATTGGGATCCGTTCACTCGTGAATGTTATTTTTCTTGCATTTTTCAAAAAAATTTCAAAAATCCATAAAAAATAAAAAATTTCAAAAATACAAAAACATTTAAAAAGTCATAAAAAGCATCTCTTTTTCAAAGTTTTGCACCAAACATATTCCTCTTAACCCTCTATTGTGTTTAATTCTTTTTCTCAACCCCTCTTATTTTTAATTCTTCATGGATTCGTATTGCGTAAGGTGTATGAGACGTTTATATGGTTTCGAATCATGTGAATGGTGTTATTGCGAGCAATGCGGAAAAGATCTTCCAACCGTTTCTGATTCACAATTTTCACATTTTGGATTTTGTCCATCGTGCAATTCGACTAATTCATCATTTGCTTCTAATGCACCTACTCCCCCCTCTTGCATATATTGTGGAAGCGATTCCATTGGTATATTTTGTGTCCTATTCGATACCCGTCTCTTAACGAGCAAGAACCGGGTTACAATTATGACAATGGTCATAGCTATCTGCCAAATGCACCGGGTTTTTCTCAATACCCGTGTTGCAATAATTGTGGGGGCCCTCACGATACTTCTTATTGTCAGCCGATGAATTATTATGAGCCAAATCCGTGTTCTAATTCTATTCAACCGATGATTTGTGATGGACCACATCTGTGCTATAATTATAGTTTTCATAATTTTGAGCCCCCACAATACACCCTCGATCATCACCTTCTTTGAATCCGAATGACGAAACACAAGCCCTTCTTGTGAAACTTGAAGAAGTCGTAGTTCAACTAAAAGAAGCACGGGAGAAGGAAAAGCGACAGCACCAAGAGCAAGTAGCTAATCTTAGTGCTTATACTCCTCCTCTTGTGCGTCCATACTACTATTATGATGATGACGAGGATGATATCTATGATCTCAACCCATCTTCTGAGATTACTACTCCTACTCTTGATATCCCTAATGCGTCTAAGGATAGTGATACTTCGAGTGAGATTAGTGATTTTGGTCTTGATAAATTCTTTGATGAGGTTTGTGATGCACCGAATTTTGTGGAGCCTACGGACGAGGTCGCTCTTACGGATGACATTTCTACATGTTATGAGAATTTCACGTTTGAAATTTCTCATTTTCACCCATTTCCACCGGGAGATGAGGGCGATGTCGATTTATTCTCTCCGGCTTACGAGAAGTTCACCGATGAACTTGCTCTTGTAGATGAGGTGGAAGACGTTATTCTTCGCGACCGTTTATTGAAAGTTCATCTTCTTATTTCTCAAATTGAAGCGTTGAATTCTACTCCTATCAATGAATCTTTACCTCCGTCTTTTACACCCATTGAGAATAATGACCCATTTATAGAAGAAATCGACATTCTCTCAATACCTCCGGGTATTGATGATGATGACACAGATGGTGATATTCTTTTTGATAATTTGCTGCATGAAGATATTGTCCCAAGTCCCCATCCCGAGCACCTTTCATCCACTCCTTTAGAGACCATTATGGAGGATGAGTGCTTTGACCCGGGCGGTGACATTGACCATTCCATGATTGACACCTTTACGGCTTTGCCGCTCAATGATAATCATATGTCTTTTAGGGATGACATTTTGATTCATTTACCCACCCCACCTCCCATGGATCAAGAATTCACATACTTTTCGTATGTTGAGATGACTTTTCTGCCGGTCAAGACTTATCCTCCGGCCTCTCCTGTTGTATTTTCCTCCGGGAACGAGGACAAGGTCTTTGATCCCGGCATTACATTCGAGGCTTCCCCATGGACCATTTAGTTTGGGGACGAGTCAGGCTCGCGACACGGTTAACAAAAACAAGCGCTTTTTGGGAGGCAACCTGTGACAACGCGGAATTTCGGTAATTTTCTTTTACTTGTTATACGCGCTTATTCACACTTTCACCACATTCCCTATTTATTTTACAGTGGTTACGTGTCATCCTCGAATTTTAGTTAAATATAAAATTCTATGAATTTCGCTAATTTATGATATTATTTAGCAAAATGCCCGAACTTCATGTTTGTAGTTTTTACGAGGTTTTATTACATTTTATATGTCATATAAATGACTCTTTGCCTCAAAAATAATGAAAAACGATATCTTGAACAACTACGGACGCAATGGTAAACTTTTGCATTTTTACGTTTTCCGGCTGTCGGACTGAGTTTTCGGGTCCGAACGTCGCAATAAAATTTATTTTTATGTGACTTCTAGTTATTCTTGACTCCTTGATCCAACTTAGTGAAATCCGGGCCAAACAAGGGTTTACGAGTAATTTTAAAGAAATTTTGTTTTAAAGATAAACGAGTCTCGGTTTTCGTCGGAAACGACACGTTATTTAAACCCCTAAAATTCTGAAAGTTAAAAACCAAAAATCTTGGGCCTTTCCTTGAATTTTCGGCTGAACAAGGCCTTAGGAGGCCTAAAACATGACTTGGTGACCCATGTATAACCCATACTTTTCAAATAAACTAACACAGTGCATTTACCAAACAAGAAAAAAAATATGCTCTCTTTCTCTCTTCTGTGGTCGACTAACAACACAAACACACCCATTCCATTGATTTTTTTTTTGAATTAAGGTAAACTTACACTAATTCCATGTTTAAACTTTTATTCTTAATCATTCCCATGTGTTAATTACAACATGCATTAACTTTTTGCATGAGGTCAAAAATCATCAAATATTATGATTTAATGATGTTTTTGTAAAATTCCATGTTTATTTTTGATGTTTCTATGCATAAAACCTTTATATGTTGGGAAAAATTTTGATTTGGGTATGTTTGGATGACCTAGGCCACGAAAATATTAAGGATCAAGGATGAGAAATCGTTATTTTGCGTGTTTGGATAAATCCCTACTTGTTGTGAAGGTATAGTCCCTCCTAGCATTTTAGTTTTGATATTGCTAGTATTTTGATTCTTCTTGTTCATGTATTTTGAACTCCTTGGGTGAAACCCACTAAGATTTTGATAATTAGGGCATATTAGGACTTAGGAAACTTGCGTGGCGATTTGGTATAGCTTAAGTGTTGCTTGATTAAGGTTAGGTAGCCGAATGGAGTCGTTTTCGTAGTATGGAAATTATCACAGAAACAAACAGGTTATGGAAAAATTTTCTTAAAAATATGACTGTGTTTTTATTTAAAAATTTGATACCCACGGATGTGCTTTACATGTGGTGAGTTGGTTGGGAGCGGGAAGTGTCCGGATGAGCCCGGAGCGGTCGTTTTACTAAACTAGGTCAAATCTGAGTGGTAGGCTTAAAACGTGGGTAATTTGGATTGGGTAAAAAGAGGGAATATCGGATTTTATAACTTTTTACAGTAGGTAAAATCATAAGACAACTTCTCTTTTTGGTTTGGTGTCAAAATATTTTACCATTTAGGATTTATGCCCAAATTACCGTAGGCTTCCAGAGTCGATTTCAACTTCCTGTTTTGATAGCCTGTCACTAAAAATGGATTTCCCGTTGATTGGTAATAGCTCCAGGTTTTTTCTTGCCCAACTTATAAAGGTAATAGAATTTCCTACTCATGTCAAGAAACCCCACTTTCTGTGCTATTATAGATTTTTAGTTATGACCAAATCTTCACAGCCTTTTTCAGAAAACTAAATGCAGTCCCTTGTTTTGGTTTTTCAAACCGAGTCTTAAACGTGTTCGGAACCCACACATAAATGTTTGGACCATCATACAAGGTTGATATTAGGTTATTAAAGTAGGTTCAAGGTGTTGGGTCAAAATTTCAACTTAAGCTTAGGTCTCGCCATCGCACGCAAGTTACCTAGTCATACTATGTCCCGCCACTTCTAAAACGTTATTGCTTCATTGAACGCATTCTTATTACGCGTCACCATTGCATAGGTCTGTGAAGACTTCTTTTTGCTCAGCCCCTTTTACCTTGTGATTACTTACTAAAGGTGAGTTCATAGCCCCTTTTCTTATATACTTGTTACAAATTGCGGGGTGAGAATAACATGCGTGGAATACAATCATTTAAAACTTTTAGTATGCTATTCAAGAACGGTATGCTTTCCCCAGATTATACATTTACTTATTGCATTAGTACCTTAGTCAAAAAGCCCCTACATCATGAACCGTTAATTCACATTTTGCAAGCGCGAATGTTGTGGATGGATCCATCGGGATTAACAATCCCCGTCCCGATTACCTTGACGCACTTACATTTAATTACCTAAGTATTTTGACTAGATACTTACTAGGGGTAAAACATTTATGTTAAAGCTTCGGTGTCGTGAGCTATTGCAATAAATAAATATAAATGATTTTGTACGACGGTACTAAATCATATCCTGTTGCTATTTTATAAAACTAATGTTTGTATTTCACATTACCACTTATTAAACCTATGAATTTCACTCAGCTTTATGTTGACATATTTACATGTTATTTCTCAGGTAATGCTAATGCTTAATTTTGCTAAGGATGAGAGCCCGCAAGATCCGGCAGTTGGACGATTCCATGTCATTATTGGTTGAAACTTTTGGGAAAACTACTTATGCCATGTTAATCATGCCAAATAAATGTACTTTTATGCACTAAGACTATTATGAGTATGTTGGTAAAAATTATGTGACTTTTGTTGATGTCATATTATGCAAATCTGGGACCATATTTATAAAACTTTATTCCGTATCTTTTGAAGAAATTCGTGAAGTGTGTCATTTTATTTGCTCTGTCTTTTATTTACCTCATTGCCATGTATGCTGTTACCATGATGTGGGACCCCACAGTGCTTACCTGTCCCGTTACCAGATTTTTTGGGGTCTTACATATTGGTACCAGAGCCATGGTCATAGTGAATTGAGTCGTTTTAAACTTAATCTATGACCCATATATTTTTTTCTTCAAGAAAATCCTATGAGTCTTAGTGTCAAACATGGAATCTGCCAAGATGTTCGGTATCCACGCGGGTAACTCTCTAATCCTTATTATTTACTTTAAATTATCGTTGTAGTATTTTATCTCTTGAATACATTTTGGAATATTACCTTATCCTAATGATAATAATTACTACTACCTATCTATTTTCAAAGTCTTTGTGCTCAATGAATCATCATTAGATATTACTGTGATTACATCTGCCCTTACTGAATTTCTTGAATTCTTGTTCATGTAAACTTGATCTTGTTACCATGCTTTTAATTTGTTATCACATTTCATACTTGTATTCGGAGTGCCTATGCTGCCGACTTTTCATACTCACTTTTTTAGTACTATTGCTATCTTGTTTATGCGTGATACGACTGACCTCATATACTTGTTCATTTTGAACCGTCTGTTTTTCTTGACTCATTGTTACATGTTGTGTGTATTATCGTGATACCATTTCTCGGGATTTAAATAAGTGCCGCTCTCGATGAAACTTCTGATTTTCATATTACTACCGTTTGTGCTACCTTCATTGTTTAACTCTTTAAGATATATATTTAGATATCCAGTTTGTTTTCCAACCTTTCATGATTAGATGTCTAGTCTAAAGACCTTTGGCTCAGTGTGTCCCCGAAAAAGACTAAAGGACATCGTGTAAGTCACACATCTCGAAGCATTCTTTGAGTCCGTGTTGAATAATATCATGGGTTTTCGTAACCTTGATTGACCTTTACGTCACCTTCTTACACGACACTCGTATATCGATTAAATATTATTTCATTGATAATCTCCTTTGTAAATTTTCACCTCTATTGTAAGATTTCTTATCTTTCCAATTTTATTTTAATCCTTATTTTTATTGATGGATTTTCTGTTTTTGATTTTCTTAGGACGATTTGTGATTAATGGTATGACACTAGGATGGTATTAGGATACATGAAAAGCTAAGTTATGTTGTTGAAATTGATGTTTAGAGGTGTTTCGATGTGACCATTTTAGGTTAGCAGGTTTGGTATTTATTTCGGCAATTTAAACTTTTCCCAAACTGAGTTTTTAAGGTCTTGGTTGAAAGGTAATGTCACAAGGTTCGTTTGGGTATAAAATTCGCTTTCTAGCTCTTTAAAATGAGAAAGTTATGACCGATTTATTATTTGATTTTATGTGGTAAATTTCTGCATATGAACACACTTGCTGTCCAGACTTTGGGTCTAAGTTTTAGATAACTTATAATATCATGACCTGAGATTTTTAAAGTTTGTAGTGATGAGGTTTTTCCTTACGATCGTTTTGATATAAAATTCGGGTTATAACTCATCCGAACGAAGAAATTATGGCCGAAATAAGAATTTAAGCTCAAGTTTGAAAGTGCAGACTTGTTTAGTGTTTTACAGCACCTTAGAACCCCTAAACTTGAAATTGCAGGTTATGAGGGCTTGTTAGGACTTATAACTTAAGTTTTGCCGCTGACATTGCGTTAATAGCCATCACCAATTGAATTTTATGACTAAACGGTGGTCGCCAATTTTATAACCAATTTTCTAAAGTTTTAACTTTTCTCTAAGATGGATTTTTTTTTTCATTTGGAAAACTGAGATAATTCATATAGCTAGGAATGTCGGGTATGGGAATACCTTTTCGATGGTATAAGGTTCGTCGTCTATCTCTTCATAACGAATAAATGGCGGGCATTTTAGAAACTAGTCTAATAAGGAGCAACCGACTTAATCTAGCGTTTGGTTTAACGTGTTTGATATGGGCATCGAGTGTTTAGCCAAGATTTCTTACTTGAAACATTTGAGAAACATATAATGATGACTTTTTATGCAAAGTTTTAGTGCCCCTTAGCTACCTTTAAGTTTTTGACACATAAGTGGGTATTGTTGACTAAATTGAAAAGTTACAAAATTTTGATTATATAGCTGCTGTCATAGGTATAACTGTGTCGTAAAAGTGTTTTCAGCCTTCGGATAAAACTACAAAGTTGTCCGGAATGATGGTTTTAGTCACCCACGCGGAAACGGAAGCTTTAAAGTGGGCATTTGATCCTTAAAAACGTAAAATACAGACTGTAAAGTTTGACTTTTTCGCGCAGAATGCATTTTGGTTTTTATTTTTAAAAAGGTATCTAGACTTCAAAACGTTTCTTAAAATTCACCAGATATTAACTACATGATGTGTATGACTTCTCTGAATTTTTGTAGAATTTTTCCAAGAGTCTAAATATGATTTTTAAGCCTCGCGAAAAGGAGTTTTCTGCACTTTTTCATTAAGCGAGTAAATGACTAGTTCATTACCCAAACGCCCCTTAAGCAAGCCTAAACCTTATGGAATGGATTTGGGTTGATAAATACTGATTCTTAGGATGTTTAACATCATAATTGAAGTGAAATTCAGGTCTAATGATTAGTAATTTGCCTCAAGTCGGAAAAGCCAAAGGTTGACTATTTTCTCTACGGTTAATCAAAACTTATAAAAATGAGTTCTAAGATATATAGCTTGATGAAACAAGTTTGCATGACCATATTTTGTTTTATTCCAGTAACTTACATGTACTTTTACAACTTTTCATTATTGAGTCATACTCGGGTCATACTTTGACTTTTGTTGACTTTTTACGTGTTAGGTCGTGAATAATTCTTAAAGTATTACTATTGCCTTTCTTCAGTCGGATCTTTATCTGAACGCGTATGGATTTCCTTTATACTTTCTCTTATACATGACTCATTTGTCATTTCATTTTATCTTTATTTTCTTCTATCGTACCACTGATTTGGGTCAAGGTTTGAAGTTCTTGTTTTTACATCATTCGTTATCATCTTGACACGTGTTTCATGGTGATTCTGACTAAACCTTTTGAAACTTATCAAGTTGTAACCATTTCATTGATTGTCTTGAACTACTCTTTATTACCCTCATGGAACCCACTCGCTATTTTATAAGTTGCTCTATAAATCCAAACTGGCATTGTTTGCGAATCATTTTATAAAATGTTCCACTTGGGCCTTATTAAATACTTGAATGTTATCTTATAAAATTAATGAATATTAATTTTACAATGTATTTTCACAAATTGTTCAACAATTGGTCTCGTAAAGAATTCTTGTAACAATAAAATTGCTGATTTAAACATCTAGCCAATTAGTTACTGGCGAAAAGTTTCATAAATTATTTTGATTCCATATGCATATTTTAAATCATATGATATGTAATACTGGTTTGACGAAGGTGAGCATGGCATTGCTAGTCCTAAATTATGCATGGCCTGATCACCTATGCGTAATTTAGAAGGAGCAAGCGAGGCCAAATAGTAGTCACCTAAAATATCTTGTCAAAGAACTTTTACTTGTATTTCTGAAAATTTAGATAAAATAAAGTTTAGAAAACTTTTACATATTATGCGATTAGCACCCGTTTGTAACTTATGCACATGTTTTCTTACCTCTTTCTTGAAAGAATTACGTGCCTACAAGTACATGTTTCTTTGCTCAATGATATATGTTCTACCTATTATCACTCGTCTAATTACCGACCATTAATACCAGACTTGAAAGTTTCAATGTTGTTATGCTTCTACGTCGACCAACCTTCTCTATCTATTACGTAGACCTTCGAAACATCTCCGGACGCGAATAGTGTTTTATAACTGTTAGCGAACGATGATTTCGCGTATTTTCATGATGTGTGTTAGACTCTATCGTCTCGAAATCCATTCGTGTGAACCATGTGTTGACTCCGCTCTCTCGTTGCTAATGTTGTTCATTTTACTAGAATTACTCTCAAGTGACTTCTTAATAATTTTCTTTGATTCGAAAATTGTTAGAAATATGTTTTTACGTATATTAGAAGTATCGGTCACTCCACAATATTATTTATGTTGTAATAGCTCGTAGTTAACAAATAGTCACTAGTTGCTTATTAAGTTAAGTAAGAACCGGTCCATGGGCTTGTCATGGACCGGCCCAAGCCCATGTAGCTTGGAAGTATAAATACCCCTTTCCACCATGGAAAGGGGTTGGTTGTTGTCATTTTGCTAGTTCCATTTCTTGAAATAACACATAGTTTTCTCTCACTTTCTCTCTCTTGTTTCTCTCTCTAGAAAACAACAAACCCCTTCATAGATTCATAGGTTATCAATATTCTACATTTGGTATCAGAGCTATGGGGTGATTTAAGGTAGTGATTTGTGTGGTTTTTTAGTTTTTGATTGTATTAGTGTTCTTTAAAAAGATTCATCTTGATTCTTGGTGTTTTTGGTGTTTTTGTGATTGGGATTAGTGGATAAGTATTAGTTTTTACTTATTATTGTAGAAATCACAAAACTTTTTGGGTTATTTGGTCAAAATCTGGGTTTAATCTTCATATTAGTGGTCGACTGTTCATCGGTACAAGGTTTCTGATTACCCAGCAAAAGTTCCGAACCAACAAGTTCCGGATCAACCAAGGAAAGTTCCGAACCAAGAACTTCCGAACCAAGAAGTTCCGGATCAACCAAGGAAAGTTCCGAACCAAGAACTTCCGAACCAAGAAGTTCCGGATCAAGCCAAAAGTTCCGAACCAAGAACTTCCGGATCAAGAAGTTCCGAACCAAGAACTTCCGAACCAAGAAGTTCCGGATCAAGCCAAAAGTTCCGAACCAAGAACTTCCGAACCAAGAAGTTCCGGATCAAGCCAAAAGTTTCGAACCAAGAACTTCCGGATCAAGAAGTTCCGAACCAAGAACTTCCGAACCAAGAAGTTCCGAATCAAGCCAAAAGTTCCGAACCAAGAAGTTCCGAATCAACACTTCCGAATCAACAAAAGTTCCGAATCAAGGGTTATTTTGCTTGTTTTTTCGACGATTTTTAGAGGATTTAATCTTGGTTTCTTACAACAAAAACTCAACACAATTCACAAGCTTTACTTCACTGCTCGATCAACCGATAATCTTTGTCTCTTTGAAGTTAACAAAATGAATCCGAATTCAGTAATGCCTCAGATGACATCACTTACGGATATTTCCGTCATTACGGGAACGGATAATCGCCCGCCAATGCTCATCAAAGAAGTTTTTGAAGCATGGCAAGGCCGGATGATGTCTTATCTTAAGGGAAAACCGGTTTATGGGAGGCTTATGGTTAAGTCAATCTTAAATGGTCCACTTGACTATGGTACCATCGTGGCTAACAATGTGTCTCGACCAAGAGAATTTGAAGAACTTACACCAGCTCAACAACTTGTTGCCGATGCAGACGAGAAAGCTCTTCAAACAATTCTCCAAGCTCTTCCCCATGACATCTATAGGATGGTAAGTCAGTATACGGTGGCAAAGGATTTATGGGAACGTCTTAAGGTGTTGCTACAAGGTACGTCTCTCACCAAACAGGAAAGGGAATGTCAGTTGTATGACCTGTTTGACAGATTCACTTACAACCCAGGGGAAACGCTTCACGATTATTACTTCAGATTTACCACACTCATGAATGATCTGAATGTATACAATCTGGTGATTGCTCCATTCCAGGTTAACACCAAATTCTTGAATACTTTACCTCAAGTTGAATGGGGTGAGTATATTACCGATGTTAAGTTAACCAGGGATTTGCATAAGTGCAATTTGGATCAACTATATGCTTTTCTTCAGCAGCATGAGAAACATGTGATCATGCACCGTTCTCCACGAGGTATGTACCCTGATTCATTAGCTTTGATGGCGAATCAACCAAGCTTGTCTCACAACAACACTCCTTATATTTTGGGACATCAAGCCTATCATCCATCACCTTACATGACCCCAACCTTTCCCCAATACTCGATTTTACCACAACCACCCACCTCACATCAGCAACAATATCGGTTCAGTGCACCTTCATCACAATATGCTACACAACCTCACCCAGCAAGTATTGCACCTTATGCTCAATCTTCATATTCTTCTTATCAAGAGAATGCAACATATCCAACAAGCTACCCTGATCAAATGAGTATTCCTTCTAGTGATTATGCAGCTCAAGACCAAGCAATGTACTGTGATGATGAGGAAGTCCCCGTTCCTGTATTCAAACAAGGTGCTGATCCAGTTGAAGTGTTAACCACTATGTCTGCTTATCTCACAAGGACTTTAAGCAAACGAGGATTTAGGGGATCAGCTCCTACCAACAATCAGTTGAGGAATTCATCCAATTCTCGCCAACAAGCTACTATTGAGAATGGCAGGGTAATGGTTCAGCCTATTCAACTATATCAGGGGAGACCTACCACATCAACTACCAATGCTCGCACAGTCAATCAGGCTCCAATGGTCAATCCTGCTCCACGGGCTAATTCCACGGGCAAGTTGCGAATGATTACATGCTACAACTGCAAGGAAGAGGGTCACATGTCCAGGGATTGTAAGAAACCCAAGAGGAGAAGGGATGGACAATGGTTTGCAGAGAAGATCTATCTGGTGAATGCTCAGGCACAAGGAAGGGAACTTGATGAAGAGGAGCTTGCATTTCTTGCTGATCCAGGGATTGCTGAACAAGACGTTGTCACTACACAGAATGCAGCTTATCAAGCCGATGATCTTGATGCGTATGACTCAGATTGTGATGACTTTCAATCTGCAAAGGCTGCTCTCATGGCAACTATCTCCAGTTTAGGGCCAGAAAAGAGATTTGAGGTACTTATTAATACCACCGATAATACCACTGATGCTAGTATTCAACCACATCAAGTTGTGCAAGAGAGTGCTGATTCGAATGAATCTTCGGTGGTGAGTCCTTCAAATGAGGAGACAAACAATGATAGCAATATCAATGTGAGTCCCCAGACTTTGAGTGAATCACAACCGGGACCCATTTCGCATACGCCTACTCCTGCTCAACAAGATTTGGTCATGGTTCCTGCTACATTACTTAGCCAAATGAATGCTGCACTCTTAGAAACCTTAGCTAAGAATAAGAATTTGTCTGATGAGCTTGCCTTAAGCAATGAGAAAGTTCAAACCTTGGAATTAGTGCCTTCGTCTAGTGTTCTAACTAATCCCGAATATGATCATTTTAGAAACAAACAAATGGGTCACTTGCAAGAAATTGAAAACTTAAGAGCAAATCTGACTAATGAACTTAAAGAAAAGGAGTTAGTGGTCACTAATTTTCAAAAACTTCAAACGGATTTTGAATCACTCGAGTCTAAGAAGAATGAAATGGAGATTAATGCTACTAATAAGATTAGAAGTCTAGATTACTTGCTTTTAAGACAATACGCTGCTTCTCAACTAGTGCACTTATTTGATGCTTCGTTTAGAGAGTTTAACTTATCACGTCTAAAAGGCCTTCCCCCTAATCCACGGTATGCAAAACAAGCTTTAAGACATAGTCCTAGACTTTATAATGCAACTCAATTAGGATTGGCTTTAGACTCGATTGTTTTTCCCGATGATCGAACAAGTAAGGATCTAGTTGATGAGGATCGGTCATACAATTCTGCAAAATATCCCGAGTGTGATTATTTTAAATTGAATAAGGAGCTCGCAAAAACGGATTTTAGAATTCGCTTCCATATGGACAAAGATCTCATAACAGCACCGACCTACATATTAGATGAAGAAAACCCTAGTACATTTCCTACACTTGTCAATATGGAAGGTTCTAAGGAAATTCCAAAGGATCTTCCACCTGTTAGCACTGTATGGTTAAACTTGCAAGAGATTAATCAATACTTTACTAATTTTGATAAGGTCATTTTGGATTGTACGACTTCAAATGGCTTAAACGCCGGAGAATGGGCTTTCGAACATATGAACGAGGTGTTTAAAAATGAGATCAATCCGTTTGTCGAAAGTCTAAAAGGAATTTTTGCTTCTCTTAAGGAAAATCTTGTGTTTGAAATTGGTGAAGTTCAAAAAGTGTTTTATGAAATGGACACCGCTTACGAACTACAACTAATTGAAAAAGAAAAGATTTTAACCGAATATGACCGATTCTTGTCTGCAGTAATTTCGTGTGATGTGCTTACTACTGTAAATGTTAATTATTCGAATGAGCTTACATCCGCTATGATTAATTGTGATGCTGTGCATATATGTGATGATGTTTGTGATCTCTCTGTAAATGTTGCTGATACTGTAAATGAGGTAGATAATCATTCTTGTCACGAATCTAACACTGAGTTTTTAAAGCTACAAGATTCTTACAATTTACTTTCAAAACGCTTTAATCAACTAGAACAACATTGTATATCTTTAGAATTAAAACAACAAACTCAAAATGAGGATCTTTTGATATCAAATGGTTGTGAAAACGGTGTTGAGACGAGTGACAAGATGATTGCAATTGTTAAGACATTAGAGGAAGAAATCATGAGACTGAAGAGAGATGTGTCATCAAATGAAACATTAAAATTGGAACTAGAGGCTGCAGAGTCTAAGAACCAGGCCTTAGAAATTAGACTTTCATCTATTCTAGGGGAGATGGATCGTGCAAGACAGGGAATGTCCAAACTTTATGGTTCACTAGAAGAACGCTTCGCTTTTAATGCGGCACAGCAACAATTTTATGTTGAACAATTGAACCAAAAATGTGAGGAAATCTCTGACTTAAACATCCTGCTCATTGACAAAAACATGGTTTTGGCCGAGTTAAAGGAGACACTTCTTCTCACCCGACAAGAAGTTGTTGATAACTTAGCTACCGACTCTGCACCGTCCACTAGTGCTCCAACAACCAAGTCAGTAGTGCTTTATAAGAATCCACTTCATAAGAGAAACCCGGTTACCTACGATGATTATGTGAGGAATGCCATTAAGCATGTCGATCTTCTTAGGGTTATTTTAGACGATCTTTATGCCTTAGATCCCTCAAGTAGCGACTATTATTCGGCTCATGAATATATTAAGCGAGTTCAATATTGCTTAGCATATTTGCAATACATAGGTACACCAGGTTCGGCACTACTTAATAATAGGCCCATTGCTGTCACTCCATTTAATAAGACTCCAGGAGCGAAACCGTCATTGGCACAATCAAGTAAGACACCTTTAAAATCTGTTGCTAATGTTCCCACTTTGCCTTCTACAGGATTAAAAGAGACTACTAAGGCTAAAGGATCGCCACTCAAGAAAGATAAGATCAAGCCCTCCACTAGTAGTGCCAAAAAGAAGAAAGTAGAAGTTCACAATAGGAATGCTAGTTCAGTTTTAAATAAAAAGAATCATGTTAAGACTAAAAGCTCTGCGCCTGTGCAGCAGCCTAAACCATTCGTGAATTTTGATTTGAATTGTTGGAATTGTAATGAATGTATGTTTTCCCAGCGTCATGATTTGTGTCTGATTGATCACGTGAATGAAATGAATGCTATTAAGAATGGTCTTGAATGGAAGCCAACGGGTAGAACTCGTGCCCAAGTTGGCTGGCAATGGCGTCCCACTGGTAGGACCTTTACATTAGATGGAAAAATGTGCCCTTTAACTAGGAATGCATCCATTGAGGTTAGGTATGAGCGTCCTTTAGTTAGGAACACTCGCACTCAAGTATGGAAACAGCGCCCTTTAATTAGGTCAGCCCCCACTATAGTGCCTATCAGTGAAGAAATACCTCAGGATTTAAGCCAACTAGAATCTACACCACCTATTAAGAAAAAGAAGGCTAGGAAATCTAAGAAACCTAGAGTTAGCAAATCTAAGATTATTAAATCTGTACCTGCTAATAACAAGGAACACTCAGATTCTGATACCTCTACATTGTCTTCGTGTGGTGATATTTTCAGGTGGTCCAAATCATCCTGTGGTATTTGGACTCCGGTTGTTCAAAACATATGACCGGAAATCGCTCGATGCTCCGAAATTTCGTCAGCAAGTTTCTTGGTACGGTTAAATTCGGGAATGATCATATAGCAAAGATAATGGGGTATGGTGAATATCAGATTGGAAACGTGATGATTTCAAGGGTATACTATGTAGAAGGTCTTGGTCATAATTTATTCTCAGTAGGACAGTTTTGTGATTCCAACCTTGAGGTTGCTTTTCGACAACACACTTGTTTCATCCGCAACTTGGAAGGAAAAG
This sequence comes from Glebionis coronaria, assembly GCA_025667525.1. Lineage (NCBI taxonomy): Eukaryota > Viridiplantae > Streptophyta > Magnoliopsida > Asterales > Asteraceae > Glebionis > Glebionis coronaria. The sequence goes on along the minus strand of JANFOE010000038.1, from coordinate 121,277 downwards.
ATTTGTTGAAGGGATCTCGTGGTGCAAATCTCTATACCTTGTCCTTACAAGACATGATGGCCGCCTCTCCAGTATGTCTTCTCTCTAAAGCATCTAAGACCAAGTCATGGTTATGGCATTGCAGATTATCTCATCTTAACTTTGATGCTATTAATCATCTGGCTAAACACGATTTAGTTCGTGGTCTTCCAAAGCTTAAATTTCACAAGGATCATTTATGTTCCGCGTGTTCAAGGGGGAAAAGTACCAAGAAATCTTACAAGCCCAAAGCTGAAGACACCAATCAAGAAAAACTTCATCTTTTGCATATGGATCTTTGTGGGCCAATGAGAACTGAAAGTGTGAGCGATAAGAAATTCATTCTGGTAATTGTGGATGATTTCTCCAGGTTTACATGGGTTAGATTTCTACGTACAAAGGATGAAGCACCGAAAGCTATCATCACTTTTCTGAAATTCATTCAGGTACGTTTGAATACTACTGTCCGCCGTATTCGTACAGACAATGGTACAGAGTTCGTCAACCAGACTCTTCGTGATTATTATGAAGGAGTTGGTATCTCACATGAAACATCCGCTGCACGCACTCCACAACAAAACGGTGTCGTTGAAAGACGGAATCGTACACTTATGGAAGCTGCTAGGACTATGCTTATTTACGCGAACGCTCCATTGTTCTTGTGGGCAGAAGCGATTTCTACTGCATGTTTCACCCAAAACCGTTCTATCATTCGGAAACGCCATGGAAAAACACCTTATGAGCTTCTACATGACCGTAAACCCGATGTTTCATTTTTTCATGTGTTTGGTGCTCTTTGTTATCCAAACATCAATAGTGAGAACTTGGGTAAGCTTCAACCGAAAGCCGATATAGGTATTTTCATTGGTTACTCACCGTCCAAGAAGGCATACCGAATCTATAACCGTCGTCTTGGCAAGATTGTAGAAACTATGGACGCCGATTTCGATGAGCTGACAGCGATGGCTTCTGAGCAACACAGCTCTGAACCCGCGCTTCATGAGATGGGAACCGGTGCTATTAGTTCCGGATTAGTTCCCAATAATCCTACTTCTACATCATTTTTACCACCAACAAGGCCCGAGTGGGATAAACTGTTTCAACCGTTGTTTGATGAATTCTTCGATCCCCCGACTGATGAAGTTCCAGCACCTGTAGTAATCGCTCCAATCCCTGAAGTGGTTGCTCAAGCTAATGAACCTTTATCTAATGCATCTACAATTCACATTGAATCGGATGCACCTTCACCAAGTGATTCTCAAACTACACCTGAATCATCACCCCTACTTGTGCCTAATGATGTGGAAGAGGATTCTATTGATCACGACTTGGAATATGCTCACCTGCAAGAGCTTCCTTTCTTTGGTGTAGCGATACCTGAAAACCCTTCAGCCGTGTCTACCTCAGAAGAAGCTCCTTCTATTGTTCACTCCAGACCACCTAGGATTGAAAACCATAGCACTAAATGGACAAAAGATCACCCAATTAGGAATGTTATTGGAGATCTAGATCGACCAGTCTCTACACGCCATCAATTACAAGAGAGTGCACTCTATTGCTACTTTGATGCATTTCTCTCTGAAGTTGAACCCAAAAATTGGCAGCAGGCTATGACTCAATCATCTTGGATTGAAGCTATGCAGGAGGAACTAAATGAATTCCAACGACTTGAAGTATGGGAATTAGTTCATCTCCCTGACAAGGTTAACATCCTTACCTTGTTATGGGTTTATAAGGTTAAACTTGATGAGATGGGTGCGGTATTGAAGAATAAGGCTAGATTGGTCGCTAGAGGATATAAACAAGCCTTGGGTATAGACTTTGAAGAATCTTTTGCTCCTGTGGCAAGATTGGAGGCGATTAGACTATTCCTTGCGTATGCTGCTCATATGAACATGATCGTCTATCAAATGGATGTGAAGACGGCATTTTTGAACGGTGAACTAAGGGAAGAAGTCTATGTTAGTCAGCCGGATGGGTTCGTCAGTACGGAATTTCCTAATCATGTGTACAAGCTTAAGAAGGCTCTCTATGGGTTGAAACAAGCTCCACGCGCGTGGTATGATCTCCTGTCAACATATCTCATTTCGGAAGGCTTCTCCAAAGGCAAGGTGGACCCCACTCTATTCACTCTCAAGGAAGGCAACGACATGATTCTGGTACAAATTTATGTTGATGATATAATATTTGCTGCCACTAACATAGAATTGTCAAATCGCTTTGAGAAGATAATGTCTACACGCTTTCAGATGTCGATGATGGGAAAAATTTCATTTTTCTTAGGATTACAGATTTCTCAAAATCCCAGAGGCATCTTTATTAATCAATCCAAATATGCTCTAGAATCTCTTAAGAAATATAACTTTGAAAATTGTGACCCCGTGGACACTCCAATGGTGGAGAAATCCAAGTTAGATGAAGATAGGAATGGGACTATTGTCGATCCAAAACTTTACCGTGGGATGATCGGCACCCCTCTATATCTGACTGCTAGCAGGCCTGATTTGCAATTTGCTGTATGCATGTGTGCCCGGTATCAGGCTCGGCCTACCGAAAAGCACCTACATGTTGTGAAAAGGATCTTTCGGTATCTAAAAGGAACACTTCATCGTGGTCTATGGTATCCGAAAGATTCCTCTATTGCTTTAATATCATACGCAGATGCCGATCATGCTGGATGTCAAGACACGAGGCGTAGCACTTCTGGATCTGTGCAACTCCTTGGAGATAGATTGATCAGTTGGTCTTCAAAAAGGCAGAAAAGCGCTGCAATTTCTAGCACGGAGGCTGAATACATCGCCATGTCCGGTTGTTGTGCTCAAGTCCTTTGGATGAGATCACAATTAACTGACTACGGTTTGGGATTCAACAAAATCCCGATGTATTGTGACAACAAGAGCGCCATTGCCCTTTGCTGCAACTATGTTCAATACTCCCGGGCCAAGCACATAGACATTCGCTACCATTTCATTAAAGAGCAGGTGGAGAACGAAGTGATCGAGCTGTATTTTGTCACTACTGAGTACCAGCTGGCGGATATGTTCACCAAAGCCTTAGATCGAGGACGAATCGAGTTTTTGATCGACAAGCTTGGCATGAAATCATTCACTCCAGCGACTCTCAAAGAGTTGGCAGAAGAATCAGCTGAATAGTCGTGGTAAACTATTCAGAGTATCCTTTGTTCGTGATCATGTATATTATCGTAAATATATAAACCACAAAAAGAAAATACAAAAATATAAAACCAACAAAAATCATAAAAAATATAAAACCTAGAAAAACCATAAAAATTATAAAATCAAGAAAAACCAAAAATATTTTTCGTTTTTAAAACGGGCATGTCTTTTAGTACGGTAATATTTACGGTCTTAGAAATGTCGATCAATATTGACACGGTGCCATAAATAGAGTCCGTATAAAAGTTGTACATTTTTAAAACATGCCCATCATGGCTTGTAGTTATTTCTGACTGCAACCCGGTTTTCATATTAAAGTCACGTATTTCCTTGGAAAACGTTGGCTCAGAACGGGAATTAATTTTCTCGGGCGTGATTTACAAGCCAAATCATGCAAAGGGATCAAGTTTACTTTATAACTTGGTCTAACACGAATTAGTGTACGTCTTAGTGCATTAATTTGTTAAATTAAGAGAAATCTTATTGACACCACGAATCAAACTTTTTCAAGATATAAATTGGAAATGCTTTCATCAATATTTGACTCTTTAAACAATGACTACAGCTCTTTAAATAGAAAACGGGTCATCATTTAAGGGGGGGAGAAAATATTAAAATCATCTTCGTCATTAAATTGATTTTTTCAAAAGTGATTGTGAAAAATTAATGGCTAAATGGTAATAGAGTGGTTTTGCTTTAGAATACGACATGTGTTCGTTCTATGTGATAGACATTGCCTTTAGATCTTGGAAATATGCAAATAGGTTGCGATTGCTAAGTTGTGTAAAAGTTTAAAGTGGCTTAGTTTATTGATGGATAGGAGACGAAAAAGGAAAAATGAAAATATAAGAGACAAAAAGGAAAGGAATAAGGTGTGTAGGGTATAAAGTGACATTGTATAAAACTTGTAAAAATTTGACCTAAGTCAAATAGATACCCCCGCCCCCTTTTTCCCTTCACTCACTGTTCTTGCATTATTAACCTTGCCGCCATTGTTGAAACTCACACACAAGCTCTTAAAAACATCTCGTTTATTCATCCGATCCTGATCATTCGATAAATAAGGTAATTACATCAATATGTAACTTATAATTCGTTACATTCATCATCTAATCTTGTTAAATTGATTCGGGTAGTAAACTTTACCAGATCTAGGGTTTATTTGCCAATTTAGGATTAATTGTTTTAGATTTGTGGTGGGTTTTGAGCGGATTAGCATGATATGATGTTTAAATGCCTTAGATTGCCTTAGAAACTCACAAACGCGCTTAGGATTAATCCTCATAGACTGTGTTTTTGATGTTCCGGATGAACATGGATCATAACTTCCGAATGAAGGACATTTTGAACAAAACTTCCGAATGAAGGATTTTTATGAAAAACTTCCGAATGAGGAAGTTCCGAATGAAGAACTTCCGGATGAAGGAAGTTCTGAATGAAGAACTTCCAGATGAAGGAAGTTCCAAATGAAGAACTTCCGAATGAAGAAGTTCCGAATGAAGGACTTCCGAATGAGGAAGTTCCGAATGAAGAACTTCCGAATGAAGGAAGTTCCGAATGAAGAACTTCCGGATGAAGGAAGTTCCGAATGAAGAACTTCCGAATGAAGAAGTTCCGAATAAAGGACTTCCGAATGAGGAAGTTCCGAATGAAGAACTTCCGAATGAAGGAAGTTCCGAATGAAGGACTTCCGAATGAAGAAGTTCCGAATGAATAACTTCCGAATGAAGGAGTTCCGAATGAATAACTTCCGAATGAAGGAAGTTCCGAATGAAGAACTTCCGGATGAAGGAAGTTCCGAATGAATAACTTCCGAATGAAGGAAGTTCCGAATGAAGAACTTTCGGATGAAGGAAGTTCCGAGTGAAGAACTTCCGAATGAAGGAAGTTCCGAATGAAGAACTTCCGGATGAAGGAAGTTCCGAATGAAGAACTTCCGGATGAAGGAAGTTCCGAATGAAGGAATGTTCCGGATGAAGGAAGTTCCGAATGAAGAACTTCCGGATGAAGGAAGTTCCGAATGAAGAACTTCCGGATGAAGAAGTTCCGAATGAAGGAAAGTTCCGGATGAAGAGTTGTTTGATTAATATTGTTTACCTGTTATATGTACTTATTGTATTATGTTATGAAATGTGTTATGCTTAGAAGTAAGAATGATATATATCTATATGTTTTTGTGCATCAACCTTTCATGTCTTATCTTAAGTAGATACAATGACTAATCCAACAGTACAAGCAATCCAAGACTCTAGAGAAGCCGCTATTGCTAAAGCACGAACCCTTAAGTTTATACCCAACAACTACTGGCTGAAGCAAGTCTCAAAATCCACTCACCATGGATTTAAAGTAGCCATCGCAATCCTTGATCAATCCCATTTTAAGAATGCTTTAAGAAGTAGTGCCTCGGTGCCTTATGATTATATGTATGAATTTTGGGCTACCAAGGAAATCACTTCAAACAAGATCACCTTCACCATCGACAACAAGCAGCAGACGCTCACAGTTTCAGACTTTCGTAAGATTTTTGGTTTACGGGATACACCCAAAGGCATGTCATTCTCGAGGGATCCTACTAAAGATGAACTCATAGAGTTATTTGACGCTCTTAGATGTCCGGAAATACGAGTTGCGTCTGAGTTTACCACTGCTAAAGTAGGACAACCTTGGAGAGCATTGTTGGGTATTCTCAGTAGATGTCTTACACCAAAAATAAGTGGCCATGATGCTTTGCGCAGTCCTATAATAAACCTCTTCTATGGCATGTACAAAGCTGCAAATGCAGATTATGCATTGTTGATATGGGAAGAATTCACCTTTCAACTCTTCTATAACAAGAAGCTGAAGACAAACTTCTTTCCTTATCCTCGGTTTATCAAGCTTATCATTAATTATTTTATGAAAAATGATGCTACTATTGATAGGCGTGCAGCAAGTCGTTATCACACTGAAGAAGCTGATGATACTGTGGATCTGAGGCATGAAGGACCGTCTATTGGTGTGATTCCGGGTCCTATTCCCGATTATCTTCTGACGGAGAAAATCAAAGGTTCTGCTGATTACAAGCTACTGCAGCTAGAAATCAAGAAGCTGAAAGTAAACCTTCAGACTGGAGAAGATTCGTCTACTACAGTGAAGAGTAAAGGTAAACGCAAACAACCAGCTGCGTTACCTGAACCCGAAACCAAGAAGAAGAAGACTGAGGGTAAGAAGGGAAAGGGTAAGGCGGATGAGATGGTTTTACGTGACGAAGAAGATGTTGTTGATCCTGCTCTTGACAAGACAGAGAAACAAATGATGAAGATAGCAATTCAAAGGAGTAGGAAAGATACTGGCGGTAGTGGTTCAGGTGCAAGGGTAAATGTTGAAGAAGAGTACCAGGAACCAGATGATATTTATGAGTTTGGGTCACCTGAACATTATTCCACTTCGAAGGAGCCATCAATCCCTATTTCAGCAAGTGTGGAAAAGGAGTCTGTTGCTCCTACGATCATGGTGTCTACTCAACCTTTAGCAACTCAACCTCCACCAATACAACCCTTACCAACCAGACCGGCTTCAACACCATTTCTTCCACCACCTATAATTCCCATCCTTAGTACCGCAGTAACAACCGAGCCTCTTCAATCAACCCAGAGCAGTTCTGCAACATCTACAATGGCTGCATTGGTGATGGCCGAAATGTTGGATAAACATGTGGATAATCACAAACGAGAAATGGATGAACTTCGCCAAGAGTTACAAAGACGAGCTCAAAGTGAAGAAGCTTCTAGGAAAGCCCAAGAGGAGATGATTGCTAAGTTCGCTGCAGATATGGAGTTGACTCGAAAAGCACATGCAGAAGAACTAGCTCGGGTTAAGCAGGCTGAGGCTGATAAGCATGCTGCACGTATCACCAGACTTCAAGCGATGAGGGATAAATACAAAGAGCAAAAAGAAGCACTTGAAGCCTCTATGGAAGAAAGAGTGCAAGAATCTGTTGAATCCATTATGCCTAAACTGCGTGATGAGTTGAAGACGCTAGCAGCTGATAACTTGTTGATCAAGTCTTCCAATCCTTCAGAATCCGCCTACAAGATTGCTTATGACTTGACGGATTTTGAATTGAAGAAGATCCTTAAGGCTCGTATGGTGGAACTTGGATCGTTTGATAAGTCTAGGATTCAACGGGCTCTATACAAATCCCTGAATGACGCTATCATGGAGGATGATAGGTTATTCAAAACGTTTGGAAGTGTGGTACCTTATCACATTCTACCTGAGGAAGAAAGGGAAGAAAGTGAGCAGGAAGAGGGTACTGGTGAAGAGGAAGAGGAAGAAGAAGGAGAAGAAGAGGAAAAGGATGACGATGATGGTGATGATGAGGATAAGGATGAGGATGATGATGACGATGATGATGATGATGATGATGGCGATGATGGTGGTGATGGGAATGAGGAGAGTGTTAGGGGGAGCAACAGGGATGACAATCAGGATGATGATGGGGGTGAACAGCCTAAAGAAGGAGATAAGGTTACCAGTTCTAAGAAAGCTGCTAAGTCTGGAACCAAGTCCAAGAAAGATGCAGCATAGAAGGACAAATCAACATCATCGGAATCAAGACGATCTAAGTGGCGCCACGATGTGAATGCTACTACAGCGTCTTCGGTTCCTGGTACTTCTATTGCTGTATCTTTACCTATTACCACTAACCCCATTAGTTCTGTTGTTGTTGCTCCTGTGATTGCAGAATCAGTAACGGAACCCGAAGCTGCACAACACTCACCCATTCACGACACTGCCGAAATGCCTGAATCAGAACCAGCAGATGTTCGCGCTTCTACTCCTCTACAACAAGCACAACAATCTACGGTTCCTGAACCAAGCACACGAGACTGGGCAGACACGTTGGAGATAGACGAGACTGCACCACCACAGGCTTGGATCACGGCAGCAGCGCAATATGATCCGATTACAGACGCTGACAAAGATGTGTTGTATCTCCGTATCCGCAGTCCGATTGACTTATGTGCATTTCTTGCTCATGAGTATAAGACTTCGGTTACTCCATCCTTGGTGAAGAAAGCGCTGAAGGATAAGAGACTTCGTGCCAAAACCCGGTTAACCCGAATGGAGTTCGAGTATTATGCCGATGAGATCCTGAAGGATCTGAATACCGTTCAACGGCCAGGCCTTCATGAATCAGAAAGAGCTCCACCTCCAATGGATCCTTCTCAAGATAATCAGATTGCTCTTGACTTCTTCGTCACCAATGATCTTGTGTATCTTCTGAAGGGGTCATCAAAGTACGCAACCTCCCTGACCTTGCTGAAAGCTACCAACTGGGGGACAATACCCTTTATCGAGGAAAAGGTAAACCGACTCTGGGTCCCAAAGGTAAATCGTAATTATGATATGTATGCTGTCATAGGTGCATCTCATTGGGACGAACGAGTCCGAAGGGCGTACAGGGGTTGCTGCCTAGTCAATACTGGAAGCATCATTAGATCCGATATCCGAATCTCCAGCATCTTAGGGTTGAAAACTGAAGCCAAGAATGGCTATTATCATGTGATGGAGATTCGTTTGAAAAGGGAGGATGACAGGGAATACAAAATCCAGCAGGGAGACTTTTCCATCATTCGCCTTGAGGATATCGAAGATATGCTGCTTCTGATGACCCGAGATCAACTCACACATATTCCTCGTGAAGATCTCATTGCTTTGAATACAGCACTTCGTATGTTCACACGAAGCGTTGTTATCAAGACACGAGTTGAAGATCTTCAGTTGGGAGTCGAAAGCTATCAAAGGAAGCTTAACCTAACCCGTCCAGTGAATCAAGTGCTACCTCAACATGTAGAAAGATGTCCCTATACCGGCATTTCTGTCCCAAATTACGGCATTTTCTACTTGAACAGTCGAGGTTTAATGAAGTTTATGAGGGTGGGTGAGCTCCATAAGTACAGTGATGGGACTCTTCTACAAGTCAGAGGAAAATTGGAGCATCTGAACTCGGGTGGGACTTTGCCAGAGATGACGGAGGATTGGCATCCGGGTTACCGGCAGATGGCGAAGTATGTGATCAAGAAGATTGATCAAAAGCTCCGAGAACGTAGATTGATGAGGAGCTTGGAAAGATTCGTTGGTGGAAGACCATATGGAGTGCACCACAAATTACTGCAACGATCCATTTAATGGGTCGTACACTTCAGGTCCACTTTATATTGGTTTTCAATTGTGAATATGTATATTTGTGAATATTGTGCTTTTGCGGCTTGATGTAGTGTTAAGGTATGATAATTTTTCAAGAATTTCTCACGAGATTCTAAATCTTTCAAAATATATCATACTAAAGCACTACAACTATCCCTTATTAAAAAGGGGGAGCAATAACTTGTTCTATGGCCAAACATCGATTTCATTTTTACCCAAAGACCGGTTAATCCATTCAATATCCCAAATATTAATGGTTAACATTTTGGATAAGGGGAGAAAATGGGATTAAGGAGACTTAAGTGATACTTGGCTAAAAGATGAAAAAGACTTAACGATAATCCAACTTAATATGTGTAAAGCACGTGTTAAGGGGGAGTGTTTTTGATGATCAAAAACACCTAAGGTACGAAACTTTTGATTTCAATATCACAAGTACTTTAGGTGATTTTCAATGATTTTTCATGGTGGCAATTCCTTCCCAAAACACGCTTAAATTCACGACGAATGTGGTGACAAAAGGGTGGTAGGAATAGGTTTAGTCCAATGATTCATCAGAGCCGATGGAATCTTCCCAAGGACAATTCCCTAGATAGAATTAGAAGTCCTAGGAAAGATGGAGAAAGAATGTGAACGTAGTTGAATGCCGACCAAGTACTTAAGCTAGCACTGGAACAATCACAACAAGGTGCTAGTGATGACGTATTGGTAAGCATTGAAGGGGTTGAAGAATGAAAAAGAATTGTAAAGATAAAGGGTGTAAAGAAAGAAGCCCTCCTTACAACTTTAGGCAGAAACCGGGTCAATACATATGCTATTGAGGTCATTTTTGCTAATGATTCTCGGTATTGAAGAAAGACATCATGGACCCAGTGATGCAATGCACAACCCTTCCCAGCTAACTCAAATATCTCTCAAAAGGTATTTGTTTTAATCACACGGAGATTAACACGTTATCTATTGGTTTATTCACTCCGAATAGACTGGTATTGAAAAGGTGGCACTCCTCTCCAGCCATCACTCACTAAATCAAAACGCACAATCGAGTCTAGAGCCAAGAGATCATCAAAAGTCTCATTAGGACACTTTCCATTTATTCCTTGCTTTCTCACACACTGTGAAAAGTAAGAGATTTTCATGAGTCCTACGCAATATTCCTGTAATATTGCCAGAACATCCGAGTAATACGTAAGTATTACAATGAAGATGGAAATCCTGCTTGAGCCAACATCAAACAAGCTCATGGTAGGTTACACGTGCGGTTCTTTTAGAACCAATCTTGTGAAAAACTGGAAGGAAACAGTGGTTTAATTCTTAATTGAACTTAAACTCGTTCCAGGCCTCTTCGCATTATCATATGATCTTGCCAGAACACTCAGAGTGACTCTTTATTGATCACAGTGACGAGTGGAAATCCTTCTAGTGTTAACATCAAACAGCACTTGGTAGGTGACGTGCAAGATTCTTTATGAATTGAGCTCGTGACAACTGGAAAGCAACGATGGTGAAAATCTTAATTGAAATTCACTTGTTCCAGGTTTCATGAATTGACGGCTTCAAATCACAAGGATAATTTATCCAAGTGATTCACTCTTTATGTTCGCAGTCAGCTTTGGACGGTCGAATAAATAGAACGGGTTTACCCGCGAAATCCCGTCAGGAAGTTACTTAATTGAAACTATCCGTCACGGGTACGATATCTAATATCGTCCAACGGTCTTCACCGACCGGAGGTAAAATGCTACCGAATTAGAATAAAATGTTCAAAGCCATTTTATTCGTGTCGTTGCTGTGTACCTGTTAAAGACGGTGGCGTTGCTGTGTACCTGTTGAAGACGGTGGCGTTGCTGTGTACCAGTGAAGACGGTGGTGTTGCGGTGTACCTATAGAAGTCGTTCCCACATGCTTATGTTTTTCTGCATCAAAGTTTAGCAAAAATTCAAGAAAGTACAAGATAAAGTCTTCCGCTGTACCAAACTCTAAAACTTTCGAGAATTCAACAAAAAGACATAAGTGTGTGGAACATGGAGTCACGAGAAGGCAAATTCACAAGAGAGGCAAAGATCGCACGTGAAAGGCCAAAGAACAATGCTCTCAAGCCAAAGCCAAAAAGATCAAACTAAAATATTCACAACAAAAGAAAGAAAAGAAGAAAAGACTACGAGCTAAAGAACGAAGACTTAGTATAGTATGCTAGGTTTAGAATTTTGTAACGTGGAGTGACCTCCCTTAGGGGGAGATTGTTAGAAATACGTTTTTACGTATATTAGAAGTATCGGTCACTCCACAATATTATTTATGTTGTAATAGCTCGTAGTTAACAAATAGTCACTAGTTGCTTATTAAGTTAAGTAAGAACCGGTCCATGGGCTTGTCATGGACCGGCCCAAGCCCATGTAGCTTAGAAGTATAAATACCCCTTTCCACCATGGAAAGGGGTTGGTTGTTGTCATTTTGCTAGTTCCATTTCTTGAAATAACACATAGTTTTCTCTCACTTTCTCTCTCTTGTTTCTCTCTCTAGAAAACAACAAACCCCTTCATAGATTCATAGGTTATCAATATTCTACAAAAATTTATTGTGTGGCTTTTCTCTTTCGATCGTGTATCGACCATCGAGAATTAAAAAAAAAAGGGCCGTCGTCGGTGACGCCAACCACACTTGTGAATTAATCATTGCTCCTTAATTTCTTATTTTTCTTATCATCGATGCATCTATCCTATCATATTCATTAAGAAAATTGATATGAATTATGTTTTATCCCCTCGTACTATCACTCGTATACTAATTGTTGATTGTTACTCGATTCATACTCATTTGCTATCTTGTCACATTTTGAAAACTCGGATATGTCACATGTTTACCATTTGAGACATTAAACACCTATATGGATTTCTATAAATTATTCTAAACTTTAAGAACGTTTTACACACTTTATCAAGTGTTTAAATTACCGAAATACCCGTTTCAAGTTAAATATAAGATCTATACATCCTCTTTGGTAGAATTATAATTAGTGTTTAAAAGGATATCAAGCTGTATCTTTTAAAGTATTTGATTGTATCATACTTTACTTTTAACCTAATGAAATTATCAATTTAATTTATAATTTCTAACAATGATATTAAAAATAAAAAATAAAAAAAATTGAAAATTTGATTTTTCTCTAATGGTAACGATAAACCTGAGTTTTTAACAATAATTTCATACAGTCGTCCAAAAGCTCTTAAGCTGAGTGAAATAATTATTTGAACTAAGTTACCTTTACTTCGAAATCCTGATCAAGAAAAGATATAGCAACTGGTTACTCACTAAATATATATAGTTTGATTTCAAATCATTAAACCTTGTAAAATTTTCTTTTAATCAAGAAAATACTTGAGCCAAAATTTGAAAGTAATACAAAATCCTAGACAAATAGTTGTGACAACTTGTAATCCAAATGTCTATATGTAATTCATATTTCCCTCTATTTTTCTAATAAGTAAATTGTCATGCTTTACAGTTGCGTGATTTGCGATTCCTTGTTAATTTACATTCTTGGCTCATTTTAGAGCGCCTTGTCCGTTTAAGCAATTCTTGTGTTCATGTTATCTGTTGATATTTCTCCGTACTGAAAGGTCATTATTTTAATACAAGTTTGAAATTATCGAACGTATTGGCCCAGTGGCTTATCGTTTGAGCTTACCGCAAGAACTAAGTTGCATTCATAACGTGTTTCACATTTCCAACTTTAAGAAATGTTTGGCCGAGCCAGACATTAATAGATCAAAGTCGACGACAAAATGTACTTCGTTGAAGAGCCGATCAAAATTGTGGACCGACAACTCAAGAAACTTAGGGGCAGTTGGTTTCCAATCGTTTAAGTCCGCTGGGACTCGCTTCGTGGCACTGAATTCACTTGGGAAAGCGAAGAGCAATTCAAAGTCCAGTATCCTCATCTCTTTCCGTCAACCACTGCCTTTTAGTTAAACTCTGAGGGACCAGAGTTCCTTTAGGGGTGAAGACTGTGAGAACGCGGAATTTCGGTAATTTTCTTTTACTTGTTATACGTGCTTATTCACACTTTCACCACATTCCCTATTTATTTTACAGTGATTACGTGTCATCCTCGAATTTTAGTTAAATATAAAATTCTATGAATTTTGCTAATTTATGATATTATTTAGCAAAATGCCCGAACTTTATGTTTGTAGTTTTTACGAGGTTTTATTACAATTTATATGTCATATACACGACTCTTTGCCTCAAAAATAATGAAAAACGATATCTTGAACAACTACGGACGCAATGGTAAACTTTTGCATTTTTACGTTTTCCGGTTGTCGGACTGAGTTTTCGGGTCCGAACGTCGCAATAAAATTTACTTTTATGTGAATTCTAGTTATTCTTGACTCCTTGATCCAACTTAGTGAAATCCGGGCCAAACAAGGGTTTACGAGTAATTTTAAAGAAATTTTTATTTAAAGATAAACGAGTCTCGGTTTTCGTCGGAAACGACACCTTATTTAAACCCGTAAAATTTCGAAAGTTAAAAACCAAAAATCTTTGGCCTTTTCTTGAATTTTCGGCTGAACAAGGCCTTAGGAGGCCCAAAACATGACTTGGTGACCCATGTATAACCCATACTTTTCAAATAAACTAACACAATGCATTTACCAAACAAGAAAAAAAAACATCTGCTCTCTTTCTCTCTTCTGTGGTCAACGAACAACACAAACACACCCATTCCATTGATTTTTTTTGAATTAAGGTAAACTTACACTAATTCCATGTTTAAACTTTGATTCTTAATCATTCTCATGTGTTAATTACATCATGCATTAACTTTTTGCATGAGGTTAAAAATCATCAAATCTTATGATTTGATGATGTTTTTGTTTGTTTTTGATGTTTCTATACGTAAAAACTTTATATGTTGGGAAGAATTTTGATTTGGGTATGTTTGGATGACCTAGGGCCACGAAATTATTAAGGATCAAGGAGGAGAAATCGTTATTTTGCGTGTTTGGATAAATCCCTACTTGTTGTGAAGGTATAGTCCTTCCTAGCATTTTAGTTTTGATATTGCTAGTATTTTGATTCTTCTTGTTCATGTATTTTGAACTTCTTGGGTGAAACCCACTGAGATTTTGATAATTAGGGCATATTAGGACTTAGGACACTTGCGTGGCGATTTGGTATAGCTTAAGTGTTGCTTGATTAAGGTTAGGTAGCCGAATGGAGTCGTTTTCGTAGTATGGAAATTATCACAGAAACAAACAGGTTATGGCAAAATTTTCTTAAAAATATGACGGTGTTTTTATTTGAAAATTTGATACCCACTGATGTGCTTTACATGTGGTGAATTGGTTGGGAGCGGGAAGTGTCCGGATGAGCCCCGAGCGGTCGTTTTACTAAACTAGGTCAAATATGAGTGGTAAGCTTAAAACGTGGGTAATTTGTCTTGGGTAAAACGAGGGAATATGAGATTTTATAACTTTTTACAGTAGGTAAAATCATAATACAACTTCTCTTTTTGGTTTGGTGTCAAAATATTTTACCATTTAGGATTTATGCGCAAATTACCGTAGGCTTCCAGAGTCGATTTCAACTTCTTGTTTTGATAGCCTGTCACTAAAAATGTATTTCCCGTTGATTGGTAATAGCTCCTGTTGGGAATAAATTAAGGCCAGATCACTTGAGCGCTGACAAGAGTAAAACAAGCGTTGACAAGAGCAAAACAAGCGCTGACAGCTCAAGCGCTGACAAGACAAAGTCAAGCGTTAACAAGACAAAGTCAAACGTTGATACATTGAAGACAAGCACTGATGGGAAGATATACTCTACGCGTTTATTTTATTCTAGATTACTTCTAGTAAAGATAGGAACAACAATGTATTTTCTATATTTATCTTTACCTAGAATAGCTGATACGTAGATTATTGTACAAGGCTTCTTATGTCTATAAAAGAAGACCTTTAGGTTAATGTTTCATATAAGTTTTCATTCGTAAACTACTTTCATTGTAAGCAAGTTTGATATCATTAATCAAAGTGAAAGTTTGTTTATATCATTGTGTGTTCTTGTTTAAGTGTTAATTCCGCATAACACTTAGATTATCATAAGCATATACAAAGGTTTCTCTAAGTGTATTACTTGATCTAATCTCGTATACATAAAGCTAAATCGATCTAAGTTTGGGATCAACAAGTGGTATCAGAGCTTGTTGAGGAACTTTTGATCTTAAAGAACACAAGAACCCTAAAAATCACCAAAACCCTAATTTTCTCAAAAACCCTAACAACATCATGTCAACTCCAGAAATAACCTCCTCCTCCTCACCCTTACCAAACATCAAGAGTCCTATGCTTGATGCAACCAACTTTGAATTGTGGAAATTCAACTTTGAGCAATATCTAGGGATCTATGACTACACACTCTGGGAGATTATTGAATATGGAAACACATTCAATAAGGCTCAAAAGATTGCTAATGCCATTGCTGCAAGAACAGCTGTTGCTGGATGTTCAGAAGCAGACAAGAAGGAAAAACCTGATGATGGTAGAGCTGTGTCTGCTGAAGACATAGCAAAGAAAAGGGTTGACATGAAAACCCTAAATATTCTGAAACTCTCTTTGGGACAAGAGAACCAGCATAAATACAGAGGTTATGAATCTGCTAAGGACCTTTGGGCAGCTCTTGAAGTTTCATATGGTGGCAATGAAGATACTAAGGAAGAGAAGAAGAAGCAACTCATGCATGATTATGCTGTCTTCAAGGCTCAACCTAATAAAAAGCTCAGTAGTGTGAGAAGCAGATTGCTTGATATTACAAGCAAATTGTCCTTCATGGGGACACAACTTGGTGATGTTGACATCAATGCTACTTTTCTTAAAAGTCTTGGTGAGGCATAGAAGATTGAGGCAAGATCTATTCTTGCCAATAATACTCACAAAAGTTCCACGTTTGATGACATCTACAACAAACTGAGGCTGTTGGAAGATGAAACTCTTTTAGAGCATGGAAGCAAGTCCACCAACAGTAACATGGCCTTCTTTTCTCATAGTGAAGGTCAATTCAATCAGAAGGACTCCTACATGCATCCAGTTACTGGATCATCATGTGTCAGCGCTGGAACTTGCCCTGTCAACGTCTCCTTTTCAGACGCTGACACATTAAAAAATGACTCACCAAGAGTTAAACCTGCTGGTTTGGATCTGGATACTGTATGTGTTTATATTGATTCTTTGCCCAATGGTTCAGTGATTACATATGAGGACCTTGAGCAGATAAGTGATGAGCACTTGGAAGAGATGGACATTAAGTGGAACATGGCTCTTGCTAGTATAAGAGCAAACAGGTGGAACAGAAGGTTTAAGAAGAAGATGACCTTCAATGCAAAGGACACAACTGGATTTGATAAATCCAAAGTTGAATGCTACAACTGTCATCGTATGGGGCACTTCATGAGGGAATGCAGATCTCCTAGAAGATCTGATGCTGGAAAACCCTCAAGTCAAATTGTTAAAGCTAAGGATCCTAAGGCCATGGTTGCAGTTCAAGGAATTGATGGAATGGGATTGGATTGGAGCTATCTGGCTAAGAATGTGGAAGAGGATAAAGCTCTGGTTGCTGAAATTGAAGAAGAAGAGCATGTTGAATATGCTCTCATGGCACACTCCTCCTCTTCATCAGATAATGAGGTATACGATGATGCTTTTTGTAGTAAAGGTTGTAGGTTAAATACTGAAAAACTTAACAAAGAGGTGTTAATATTATTAGATGATATGAGTACTGAAAGATGCAGACTATCTAATTACCAACTAGCTCTCACTGAAACTGAGAAAACTGCTTCTAAATACAAGAAAATGGAATTTGACTTAAAAGATAAAATAAATATCTTAAAACGTGAGTTAAATGCTAGTATGGATATTAGAAATATCATGGAAAGGGTTAATGGTGAGTTACAGGCTAAATTAGATGAAGCCATTAAAAACAAAGATAATGTTGGCCTTAAAATCCAGAGATTTGATAGAGCCACACAAACCCTAGGAGACTGTGTGAGTAAACAAAGAGATCCTAAGGATATGACTGGGATTGGGATGAATGATTACTCTGTGGTTCCACCACCAGCTGGTGACTTCTATGGTGTCCTACAAAAGGACCTATCTTGGACTGGTTTACCAGAACTCCAAGAGGAGGAATTCATTCCTCCACCAAGAGTTGTCACCCCAGTTGAAGAGTATCAACAAAAGTTGACTGATCTGAATGAATGGAAGAAAGCTAACCCTACTTTATTTGTTAAGGGTGGCTTGCTATGTGAAAGTCCCAATGAGTCAACACCCATTAAAGTTACTAACCCAATCACTGGTAAAGCTGTTGACCTAGGCTCAAACACTGATAGAAAACCTAGCATTAAGTATGCAGAGATGTATAGAAATACTAGGTCACCCAAGAGCCAAGTTAGCAATAATGGAACAGGCTTCTTCTCTTCTAGACCTAAGGTTGTGTCTAGAAAAGCTTGTTACACTTGTGGTAGCTTTTCACATTTGGCATACAAGTGTGTCAATGCTCCCAAAGCCAGCGCTGACAGGAACAATTCCAACGCTGACAGGGACAATTTCAGCGCTGACAGGAACAAAGTCAACGTTGTTAGAAAGTCAAACGTTGTCAGACCCAAACCTTGTGTGCAGCAAAGTCCACAAGTTGTTAGACCTGCCCCATTCTTCACTAGAAAGTCTAACACTCATGGACAAAGACCATTTCAAAAGACAAACAGCTGGTCGAATAGGCAATGGGTTTCTGTAGCAAACCCTAGGTTCAACGCTGACAAGGGTAATTTCAGCGTTGACAAGACCAATTCCAACGCTGACAGAAACGTGACCAGACCTAAATATTTGCAACCACAGGGTAAGGGGTCTAAAGCTTCTTCAAGCTTAACATGGAGACCCAAGAAAGATCAAAACCCTAATGATAATGAGATTTCAATGACCTACAACAGATTTAATTACATTTCAAAGGTCATTACAAAACCTATTAGGGTTAACTGGGTATTTCATCCTAAGAAGGATGAAAATGGGGTTGTTGTGAGAACTAAGTCTGTTCTTATTGAACAACCAGATGAATCCAAGTCTTTTAAGACTTGGGTTCCCAAAGAAAACTAATTTGTTTTCTTTATGTTCAGGGCATTCAAAAACAGGTCAATGATTATGGATATTGGGATAGTGGATGCTCAAGGCACATGACAGGGAAGGAAGATTATCTCACAAACTTCACTCCCATTAAGGATGGTGATAAGGTTTACTTTAGAGGCGGATATGGTACTATCACAGGCAAAGGAACCCTTCTCACCAAGAACTTGCGTTTTGAAAACGTATTTCTGGTAAAATAACTTGATTACAATCTTTTTAGTGTATCACAAGTTTGTGATAACAAAAATAAAGTTCTGTTTACTGATACTGAGTGTTTGGTGTTAAGCAAGGATTATAAGATCCCTGATGAGAAATATATTGAGTATAGAACACCTAGGCATAAAGACATATACAATGTGAATCTAAATGGGATTAAAATGAATAATAATATGTCTTGTTTTTATGCTAAAGCTTCAGTAGATGAGAGTAATTTGTGGCACAGGAGACTAGTGCACATAAATTTCAAAAATATAAATTGGCTTGTGAGACTTGGTTTGGTTGATGGTTTGCCTGAGAAGGCCTTCCACAATGACCACTCTTGTGTTTCATGTCTTAAAGGCAAGCAGCACAAAGTCTCATTCAAGTCCAAACAGGTGCATACTAGTTCTAGACCTCTTCATATGCTACACATGGACCTCTTTGGTCCAACCAATATAGAAAGTTTGAATGGTAAGTCATATTTCTTTGTCATCACATATGACTTTTCCAGGTTTACTTGGACATTCTTTCTAGCTATGAAGAGTGACACAGCTGATATTCTAATCGATTTTATCACTCAGATTGAGAAGAGGTCTGGCAATGAAGTTAAAATGCTTAGGAGTGATAATGGTGGTGAATTTAGGAATAAGAAGCTAGATGATTTCTGTGCCAGGAAAGGAATTACTAGGCAATTTAGTATTGCAAGAACCCCACAGCAAAATGGGGTTGCTGAGAGGAAAAATAGAACCCTAATTGAAGCAGCCAGAAAAATGTTGGCTGATGCTCATTTTCCTATAGCCTTTTGGGCTGAGGCTGTTAATACAGCTTGTTATGTTCAAAATAGAGCATTGGTTAACAAAATTCAGAACAAAACACCTTATGAGTTACTTTGGGGAAGAAAACCTAATATTGGTTTTCTCAGACCTTTTGGTTGTCATGTAGTAGTTTTAGACACTAGTGATGCCTTAGGTAAATTTAGTGCAAAAGGTGATGAAGGCTACTTTATGGGGTATTCAGTGCAGAGAAAGGGATATAGGGTTTATCTTAAAGAAGAAAAACGTATACTTGAAAGAGTACATGTTAGGTTTTTTAGAAAATAAACCTAGTGATCCTGAAAGTGGTCCTAATTGGTTGTTTGACTTGGAACCCTTATCTAGAACTTTAAATTATATGCATGTCACTAATCCAGACATTGTGAAGGTAACTTCAAATGTTGTGGAGGAACAAATTGTTGATGTTTCAGGTACACAGGTTCATGAAAAGGTTGGATCACAAGCAGAAAAGACATCTCCTATACAAGAATATGTTACAATTCCCATTTGGACAGATGCTTTTGCTGCTGCTGCTTCTGCTGGTAAAGACAATGGTGGTCTCCAAGTACCACCAGATACAAACATGCATGGTCCTTCAGGCGCTGACAAAGGCAAATCTAGCGTTGACAAGACCAATTCAGACGTTGATGACTCAGACGTTGACAACAACAGTTCAAACGTTGTTAGCCCAAGCGCTGACAACCAAGATTCAGGCGTTGACAACACTTTTGCACATCTTTTCTCTTCCACTTTTGAACAAGGTGAACCTTCCAATTTATATGAAGAAGGTCATCCTTATGTTGATGTAAGAGAGTCTGATGAAGAAGATATTGGCAACATGGAGAATGAAGTTGAAGATACCAGACTTTTTGAGGGAGGAGTACTTACTTCAGTCATGAAGAATCATCCTCCTTCTCAAATCATTGGTAATGTTAATACTCCAGTTCAGACTAGAAGATCTCATCAAGGTCTTGGTGGGTTTATTGCCAATATACACAAGAAGGTTGATACCCCTCTTGTGCAAGCATGTTTGTTTGCCTGTTTTCTGTCACAATAGGAACCCAAGAAAATATTTGATGCTCTCAAAGAACCAAGTTGGGTGGAAGCAATGCAGGATGAGCTTCACCAATTCGCAATTCAGGATGTTTGGGAGCTGGTTGATTGTCCCGGATACGTCAGACCTATAGGGACAAGATGGGTTCTAAGAAACAAGAGAGATGAAAGAGGAATTGTGGTCAGAAACAAGGCAAGGTTAGTGGCTCATGGATATACACAAGAAGAGGGGATAGATTATAAGGAAGTCTTTGCACCAGTTGCAAGGATTGAAGCTATAAGGATCTTTCTAGCCTATGCATCCTGCATGGGCTTCACTCTCTATCAAATGGATGTCAAGAGTGCCTTCCTCTATGGAACTATAGTTGAGGAGGTATATGTGATGCAGCCTCCTGGTTTTGAGGATCCAAAGAATCCTGATAAGGTGTATAGAGTAAAAAAGGCTATGTATGGACTTCATCAAGCCCCTAGAGCATGGTATGGTACTTTGTCTACTTACTTAGTGGACAATGGATTCAAGAGGGGCACCATAGATCAGACATTATTTACAAAGAAGAAAGGCAAGGATGTGTTGCTTGTCCAGGTCTATGTTGATGACATCATTTTTGGGTCTACTGATCCAAAGATGAGTGAGGATTTCTACAAGCTTATGACAGACAAATTCAAGATGAGTGCTATGGGGGAGATGAACTTCTTTCTTGGTTTACAAGTTCAGCAGAAAGAAGATGGTATCTTCATCTCCCAGGATAAATATGTGGCTGAGATCTTGAAGAAGTTTGGCTTTTCTCCACATGAAAAGAGGGCTACTACTCCTATGGATAGAGAACACCCTTGGGGAAAGATTGGAGATGTGAAAGATGTTGATTTCAGGCACTATAGATCCATGATTGGATCCTTGATGTATCTTACAGCCTCCAGACCTGATATCATGTTTGTTGTGTGTGCTTGTGCACGCCATCAAGTGACTCCTAAAGAATGTCACCTTTATGCTGTGAAGAGGATCTTTAGGTACCTAAGATGTTATCCTAGTCTTGGTTTGTGGTACCCAAAGGATTCACCATTGGAGCTGATTGCATATTCAGATAGTGACTATGGAGGTGATAAATTTGATAGGAAATCCACAGCTGGTGGATGTCAGTTTCTTGGGAGCAGGTTGATGTCTTGGCAATGCAAGAAACAAACAGTGGTGGCTAATTCTACAACTGAAGCTGAGTATGTGGCTGCAGTTGCTTGTTGTGGACAAGTTTTGTGGATTCAGAACCAACTGTTGGACTATGGGTATAATTTCATGCATACCAAGATATTTGTTGACAATAATAGCACTTTATGCATCATTAAGAATCCTGTACATCATTCTAAAACTAAACACATAGAAATTAGACACCATTTTATAAGAGATTATTTTGAAAAAGGTTTAATACAACCAGATAGGGTTGACACTGAGGAAAATGTGTCAGATTTACTAACTAAACCTTTTGATGCTGGGAGGTTTCAATACTTGGTAACAAGTATTGGAATGGTCAATCTCACATAATATGTGTTTTAGAGTCTTTTTGTAAAAGTATGTACAGGATGATACATTGTTATTAGTCTCATTGATGATTTAGATTTTCCACTATATTTTTCTAACACTGAAAAAGGTTGCTTGAACGCTGATAAGTGTTTTTGTAACGTTGTCAGCAATATAATTGTCTAACGCTGACAAAGCTTCCCTCAACGCTGTCATGTGTTATCGGGGCGTTGTCAGCAACAATGTTAGTTTTGTGGTTTTCAATCTAAATGTGCAGATGGTGTTAGCAGTATACCATTGGATACAGACTTGCTTATGGATCAATGGAGAAGCATTTGAACACGTTTTTATTTATGGATGATGGTTGGAATTTTTAATTCCTATCTTGACATAAATTTTTTATGTTCATGCATGTTTTTAGCAACTTATGTGTCATAGTTTAAGGGGAGGTTTTAGGAACCTTTAGGATGTTTGGGTATCCATATGATACTCTTATCACAATTCTAGATTGTCTCCACAGGTGAGTATGAGTTAGTTTTACTAAATCATGAGGCACTGTAGCATGCAAAGTTGATATACTATGCATGCTGCCAAGACATTTTTAGCCTAGAATTGGTTGTGGTCTGTTGGGAGACTTGGGAATAATTTTGTTATGGGATTTACCTGGGAGTAACAAGGAATTTTATAAGGTAACTTGGTTGTTAAGAGTTTTGGTTAGCAAGGAACACTAGAGGACTGTTATGTCTATCTTGCTTAAGCAAGTGTGCATAACTGGACAATGCTTACCGCCCTATAATAATTATCAGCTTTTTGGTTATCTTCTCTAGGATAAATTACTTTGTTAAGGTCATTTTTCATTTTTAAACATTTTTATTTTTGGACGCTGACAAGTATATTTTCAAGCGTTGTTGTGACCAATTTAGACGCTGACATGGCTATAGGCAAACGTTGACAAGATTATAGCCGTTGGGCGTTGATAGGTTATTTTTACCGTTGACACTCAATGGGACCTACCCAGTTGTTACTTTTTGACATATTTTTAGGCCGTAATTTTGGGAGTTGTTACTTTTCATTTAATGCATGAGATAAACTTATAATTTTTCAATATTTTCATGATTGCATTTTGAAAATACTTGCCTATTTTTGGGCCAATCACATGCATTTTCTTCTCCTATAAATTTGGCTCCTATTTTTAAACAGGGTATCTATACTTCTTGTCTAACACAATTTTCTCTTATCAACTTCATCTTCATCAAACATTTTTAACAGCTTTCTTCAATGGCACCAAAGTTTAGACCATCAGATTTGGAATTAGGGTTCAGAAGTCAACACAACATGATCGCGTATCTTGAAGCTGATGATACTCTGTTTCCCCAATACACTCAAATGGTGGCGTATTTGAACGCATCCCCTATAAGGTATGCTCTTTCTCATGCACCACTCATTCCAGTCACACATATTAAACAGTTTTGGAACACTGTCAGTTCCTCAACAGTTAATAGAGTGACTACATTGACTTCTATTGTTCATGGGAGACCTTGGGTGGTTACTGAGGCTTTGGTACGTCAAGCCTTGCATCTTGATGATGCTGATGGTATAGCCACCCTTCCCATTAATGAAATAGAACAAGGGCTAAGGGCTTTGGGATATCCTTTTCCTGATGAAGGTACCTTAAACAAGTATCATAAACAGGAGTTTCCCCCAACCTGGAAGTACCTCATACATGTCCTCCTTCAATGTTTGAGTCCCAAATGTACTGCACATAATGAGATCAATAGATCTATTGCAAGTGCTATTGTGTGCATTACAACAGGGCAAAAATTTAATTATTCAAAAATGATTTTTGAGGGCATGTGTAAAAATAAGGGGACCAAAATGACTTTAGCTTATCCCCGATTTTTGCAAATGGTTTTTGATGTTCAAGGATACTGCACAAGGGATCATAATGATTTTTATGAGATCCCTGTGCAAAAGAAAGCTATTTTTATGAAGATGAACTCACCACCCCATCGTGACCTACCCTTAACCCAAGCTATGCTTGCTGTCATTGCAGCAGCTCAACCCCAACCAGATCCCCAACCACAAATTGACCCAATGCCTGAACCAATGCCTTCACCTGAACATATGCAAATTGACCAAGAACCCTTCAACGCCGACACATTAAATGTTGGCGTTGCTGTGCCTATTTTCAACGTTGACACACAACCTTCACAAACCCAAACACCCCTTAACCAACCCACATCCACTCAATCTTCCACACCATCTTCCACACCTCCTGAATATAGGTTGATGAAAGGCCAAAGGACTACTGGAGTGTTCTCCTCTGGTGGTCCTAGCCATGTAGCAGAGAGAACCACCACCACAAGTGTGGCTGGTGACATGGATGAGGCTGGGACTATTGGCTCTGGCTTAGATGCTGGCCAAGGCAGTCCTACCATCATTAAGTCCTCATCCATGCCCAATGAATCTGACTTGGGAGGTCAAATCCCCATTTTAGAAGAGGGCAGATTGGAACCAATGACCCTACTTGAATTGACGGCAGTCTGCATGAGCTTGCAAAAGCAAAATGCAGACTTGGTACAAGTTGTCAGCTCACAAGGCCTTGAACTCAAGCAATTGATGGAGAGGATTGTTGTTTTGGAAACTACAAGTGCAAGGAGAGGTATGGAGGAATCTTCCAAAGGGGAGGAAGATCCAATAAATCTGAGTGATAAGGGCAGCCATGATGGTCAATCTTTGGATGTTGCTGAGGCCCTTACAAGTTTGAAGAAACAGACAGGTTTTGATACGTCCTTAGTCTCTCCTACCAACTTGAATTTATCATTTACAGCTATGTTGGAGGAGATTACAAAAGGCACTGAGGCAGGAAATTTGGGCGTTGACAAGGAGAATTTGGACGCTAACAGAAATATTTTGGGCGCTGATAGAACAAAATTGGGCGTTGACAGACCTGCACATGAGGGTGATGTATCCCAGTCATCATCCATCATCAAGGAGGTTTCTTCACAGGTATCACCATCTACCTTACCAACAATTGATCCACTAGATAAGGGTAAGGTTATTATGGTAGAAGAGATTGTTCCAAAGGATGCAGCTCAAGTTGAGTTTGATAGAAGATTGGCTGCACAAATCATGAAACAAGATAGAAAGGAGGTGAAAGAGTCACCATTTGTTGTTACTTCAGAAGAAGGAAGTGATGGAGCTAGCTCAGACTCAAGTGTTATGATTATAGAACCAGAAAGACTTGAGTATGGAGATGAGTTGGCCAAGGAGAAATTGAGAGAGTTGAAATTGCAGGTTGACTTTGACATGCCAGAGGTGGTTCAAATGTATCATGCTTGGGAAGAAAGATGTATGGAGAATCCACACTTGACCACTTCAGATCAAATATGGGGTTTGGAGATTCTCCTCAGAGTTCAAAAGGATTGCCAGGTAATTTTGAAACACAAGGCAAGCAATATTCTCTCAAAATTGAAAAGGGATAGAAGGGAGCTATACTGCATGTTGCTCAGATGTCATGGAGTAGGATGGACTTATCAGAAGTTGAAGGCATTGACATTTGATGAGTTGGAATGCAAGGCTTATCCCATTTGGGTGAGAGTGTAGGAAGCAAACACTCTCAGACTTCTTTCTGATGAAAGAAAGGAAGAACTTGCAGAAGAAATGGAGCTCAAGAAAGCTATGTTTGTTCCCAGACCAGTGAAAAAGGGAATTTCTCTTGAGTTTCCCAAAGATATGGTACCACTATATCCAAGTGAAGCTGTCATAAGAAAGAGCCTCAAGCTCTCACCATTAGAAGCTTCAGATATGGTGCAAGTGTTACCATTAGATTCCAGAAACCCAGAGCTATGAAGAAGATGAATGTGGGTTTTGGAAAATTGGCAGGTATGGCAAAGAGGTACATACTTTTACCACTCTCATATCTTTTTTTGCAAGTTGTGATAGAGAAGACTTGGTAGACCTATGGAGGTTGCTAAAGACCAAGTATGAGGCTGAAGCACCAACTTCAGCTAATGGAATAAAACTATGGTCCACATTCAAGAGAATGTGTGGACCAAAAGATGAGGATCCTGCTATTTGGAAGGATCTTGAAGATGACCTCAGTGGTCTTCAATGGAGATTATATTCAGCTGCTGGTGTTTACCATTTGAGTTCTACAAAGTTTGCTGAGTATCTACTTGTGGATGGTCAGTATTTTATATCCAAGGCTATTTTGGAGAAGATGAAGGACACTTAGCTGAAAATTGATTATTCAAGTGACGTGGCAAAAGACTTGATCAGATTTATTCATTACCAACATGAGAAGGTTTGTAAGATTCCTCCTAGTCCTTAATGCTTATTCAGAAACTTGATCATAAAAGTGGATATCAAGTTTAGGGGAGGATTGTTGGGAATAAATTCAGGCCAGATCAATTGAGCGCTGACAAGAGTAAAACAAGCGTTGACAAGAGCAAAACAAGTGCTGACAGCTCAAGCGTTGACAAGACAAAGTCAAGCGTTGATACATTAAAGACAAGCACTGATGGGAAGATATACTCTACGCGTTTATTTTATTCTAGATTACTTCTAGTAAAGATAGGAACAACAATGTATTTTCTATATTTATCTTTACCTAGAATAGCTGATACGTAGATTATTGTACAAGGCTTCTTATGTCTATAAAAGAAGACCTTTAGGTTAATGTTTCATATAAGTTTTCATTCGTAAACTACTTTCATTGTAAGCAAGTTTGATATCATTAATCAAAGTGAAAGTTTGTTTATATCATTGTGTGTTCTTGTTTAAGTGTTAATTCCGCATAACACTTAGATTATCATAAGCATATACAAAGGTTTCTCTAAGTGTATTACTTGATCTAATCTCGTATACATAAAGCTAAATCGATCTAAGTTTGGGATCAACAACTCCAGGTTTGTTCTTGCCCAACTTATAAAGGTAAGAGAATTTCCTACTCATGTCAAGAAACCCCACTTTCTGTGCTATTATAGATTTTTAGTTATGACCAAATCTTCACAGCCTTTTTCAGAAAACTAAATGCAGTCCCTTGTTTTGGTTTTTCAAACCGAGTCTTAAACGTGTTCGGAACCCACACATAAATGTTTGGACCATCATACAAGGTTGATATTAGGTTATTACAGTAGGTTCAAGGTGTTGGGTCAAAATTTCAACTTAAGCTTAGGTCTCGCCATCGCACGCAAGTTACCTAGTCATACTATGTCCCGCCACTTCTAAAACGTTATTGCTTCATTGAACGCATTCTTATTACGCGTCACCATTGCATAGGTCCGTGAAGACTTCTCTTTGCTCAGCCCCTTTTACCTTGTGATTACTTACTAAAGGTGAGTTCATAGCCCCTTTTCTTATATACTTGTTACAAATTGCGGGGTGAGAATAACATGCGTGGAATACAATCATTTAAAACTTTTCGTATGCTATTCAAGAACGGTATGCTTTCCCTAGATTATACATTTACTTATTGCATTAGTACCTTAGTCAAAAAGCCGCTACATCATGAACCGTTAATTCACATTTTGCAAGCGCGAATGTTGTGGATGGATCCATCGGGATTAACAATCCCCGCCCCGATTACCTTGACGCACTTACATTTAATTACCTAAGTATTTTGACTAGATACTTACTAGGGGTAAAACATTTATGTTAAAGCTTCGGTGTCGTGAGCTATTGCAATAAATAAATATAAATGGTTTTGTACGACGGTACTAAATCATATCCTGTTGCTATTTTATAAAACTATTGTTTGTATTTCACATTACCACTTATTAAACCTATGAATTTCACTCAGCTTTATGTTGACATATTTACATGTTATTTCTCAGGTAATGCTAATGCTTAATTTTGCTAAGGATGGGAGCCCGCAGGATCCGGCAGTTGGACGATTCCATGTCATTATTGGTTGAAACTTTTGGGAAAACTACTTATGCCATGTTAATCATGCCAAATAAATGTACTTTTATGCACTAAGACTATTATGAGTATGTTGGTAAAATTATGTGACTTTTGTTGATGTCATATTATGCAAATCTGGGACCATATTTATAAAACTTTATTCCGCATCTTTTGAAGAAATTCGTGAAGTGTGTCATTTTATTTGCTTTGTCTTTTATTTACCTTATTGCCATGTATGTTGTTACCATGATGTGGGACCCCACAGTGCTTACCTGTTCCGTTACCAGATTTTTGGGGTCTTACACAACCCGATTATCTATCTATCTTTATCTGTTTTTTATAATAAGTGTAGGGGAGACCCTAGTATGTGTTTGTTGTTTTCTTTCTTATGATGTGCAGGGATTCGAGCTTTCAAAGATCCATTCTTGATGACTTTTGACGGCCCGTGATTCCGTCTTCCCCTCTATAGTCGTCCCTTCCTTAGCGAGATTTAAACAAAGTGCACAATGTCCTAAGTGTAGGGGAGTATCATTTAGTATTAAAACTTTATGTCATATTTATTTGTATATTATTAATTTTGAGTATGACATATATGAAAAAAAAAAAAAAAAAAGATTTCACCATCCTACAATTATGGTATCAGAGCGCAAGGTTCGACCTGTAGGCTCTAAAACTTGACCTGTGACTAGTGGGTAGTCACTAGGAACTTCCCAGATCTTGGCGTTGTTATCTTTCATGTGTCTCATGCATTTATTAGTCAGTTTTCTTCAATTATCAGTCATTTTCTTAAAGTTTTTGACTAAGTAAAAGGTTGGTACAGGACTGGCCATATTTAGTCGCATGTGCATTTGGATGGAAGCTATCCAGACTTCTTACTTTATACATTTCTTACATTATCCTGCTTATTTGGACATTGTTTAGTCCTTTCATTCAGCATTTTACTTTTCATGTTTTGGGCTTATGTTTGGATTTGCCGATGTTTGATTCCGGTATTTCCTTTACGGTCAGTTAATGTTTTAGGACATTTACCTTATGCTTTGATGACACGCCATAAATACACGTAACGGTCCACTTATCCAAGTGGGGTGGTACAATTATATACTCCCACATGCTTAAACATTGAGGATAATGTTTATATCAAGTGTAGGGGGACTTCTATCGAAGTTAAGTGGGCTTTTCCTTGTATTTGTCCTCATTTTAACCGAAGAATTGATTTTTCGACATATTTTCAAAAATTTTAATCTATTTTGGCCTAGTAGTTTTTCCTTTGTTATCATTGCTAGAATAAATTTTATTAAATGTTTTAATATGTTTAGATGTCTTTGATATATTAGGCCCGTCATGAATCTTTTGACTCAACCCGAGTTTACTTATCCAAGTTTACTCTAGCTAGTATCATTAACTTGTTTAAGTCAAGTTTTGCTAGGCTTTTATATAGGGAACTTTAAAACGCGAAAGTCTTAACTCTTACGGGTTAAGAACAAGAACTTTTCGCAAGTTCCTATAATTGATCCTAGAAAGTCGTTTATCAAGGGAACTTTAAAATGCGAATTCTAAAACTTGAAAAAGTCTAAGAAGTTGCAAGATCCTAGATGACTTGAAAACCCAAAACTTTGATTTAATAGGCTAAGCTTGCACGAGTCTCATTCCTTGAGATTTTAAATTGTGGAGAACGAGAGATGATATAGTCAATTTTACGTTTGGTATTCTTTCATGAATTTATGTGAGTTGATTATGAGCTTTTTCTCCCATCGCTTGTTAATAATTTAATTGCAATAAGTAAGGTCGTACGATTTGAAAAGTTACTTAGCTTCTAGCCCAAGATCGTTTAAAAGTTGCTCAGTATTAATTAGAGTTTATAGCCAAGGCATAACTTATTAAAGCGGGATGCGAAGATTGGCGAGTCCGAAAAAGCCCTAACAAGGCATGAGGGCTACATTTTGTTGCTAAAGATCCCAAGTGATGTGAAGAATCATTTATCAAAAATCAATATGAAGGATCAAGACACACGACGAAAAGCAAATACTCCCGTAAAGATCATGGAGAAGTCTATCCAAAAAGGCCCTAACAAGGTATGAGGATAAATAGATCCAAGTCCTAAAAGGAGGCGGATCGTTGTATATCAAAATCCCAAGTAAAGATTGGAGAAAAATGAAGAAGTCGTGGTCCAAGTATAAAGAATCTCTCAAATAGTTCAAGTGAAGAAATTCCTATCATGAAGAGAAGACCATTATTACATGAACGTCTCTCAAGATTTGAAGTATGAAGTCACTGCCAAATATCGGTCCGAGAAAGGTCTCAAATCGTGAAGCGAGTTATGCCAAGATATGAACTTTATGAGGTCTCGAGAAGCAGTTTTAAAAGATTTTGTTCTTAAGCTAACTATTGATTAAATCGTACTACTTTATTTTCAGCCTAAATAACTATCGAAATAAGTCAACAATGCATCCTCGTGATCATTCAAGACATCAATAAAATATAAGAGATACACCTAGGAATAAGGGAGTCTAAGTGAATAATTGGGCCACATGAGTGAGTGTTAGTTTGCTAACTTATAATAACAATGATCTCGTTTTATGCTTGGTTTGGGGAACGTGAAACTTGAGGATGATAAACATTCATGACATCCTAAGCCCTAATGTAAGTATTCGATCTCTATACTTGTTTTCTTCCTTCAAATATTTTGTTATCTTCTATCGTTTTACATTTCCTTAATTTCTTGTGTTCTAATAAAGGCCAAAGTAGGTTAATTATGATGGAAAATGTAAACCTTGCTTTGTAATTAATGCATTGCATGAGGGCATTGCAACGGTCAAGTGTAGGGGTTTTAATAAGTGTGAAAACACTTATCCTTTTACCACTTAATTATAATAATAACCAAGCCAAAACGTATATTCTATGTCGTAAATGTCAGAATTATGCGTGGTTTGTGTTTTTGTTGTGATTTAGGACCAAAATGTGAAAAGGGAAGAAAACACGGTCTTTCACGGGCTTTTATCGAAGAAAAAGACAAAAGACGAAGTCAAAAGATCTAGAGTGAAAAAAGAACGGAAGTCCAAGGCCTATTCTGAAAATTTATCGAAGAAAAAGTCTAAAGACTGAAGTTTAATGAAGTCGAAGAACTCAAGTCTAATTATTGAAAAAATTATAAGACAAGTTCAATTTATCCATCGACAAATCCCGATACAAAGTCGAAAAAGTCGAGGAATTTAGAAGACGAAAAGAGTGAAGAAGAAGAAAGGAACAACACATGTTAATCTCCCTATAAATAGAATCTTTAACCTCATTTGTGAGGTGTTAGCTAAATTGACAACTTAGTCTTTCCATTTTACTTTCATGCACTTTCATATTGTCATCTTAATTTCTTGTCTTTAATTTCAAGTAAGTTTTAATTTTGTGTTGTTGAATCTTTAATTTTAATCAAGTATTCCATTAATCTCTCATTCTACCTTTCTTATTTTTGTTAATCTTTATGCTTATTTGCTTATTGTCATGCTTATTTGATTGTTTGTTATGCTTTTATGTTTTTGATTGTGTTAGCTTATTGATTTTATAGCTTATTGTGTGTTTGATTTGATTTTAGTTAAGTGTTTTTAATAGTTTAATTTTATTTAAAGTTGATTTTTATTATTTAAATTAATTAGTGTTTTTCAAGTTTTTGATTTGTGGTTTAATTAGTTTTTCTTAAAAGTGTTTTAGATTAAGTTTTAGTTATTTGCGTATTTGATTTTTGCTTATGCGTAGCTTATCCCCCTGTTTTTTAGAAAAATCTGTGACTGATATCTGTTCTTATACATCTTCGGAAAAGGGTTTATATTCCGAAATAATACTTTTTTTCCGAAGATTTGTTTATTCCGAACTTTTCCTCTCATTTCATTTTTCCGAAATATTTAGTTTATCCAAAGATTAGCTTATTCCGAAAAAATCATTTTTACACATTATTCCGAAAAAGTCTTATTTTCCGAAGATGTCTTTTCTCTGAAAATCTTCATTATTCCGAAAATCAGTTCTTTATCCGAAAAATCTTGATATTCCGAATATGTTGGTTTTTCCAAAATACCACTTTTCTGAAGATTTATTTTTAAAGCAACATTCCGAAGAAACGGCCATATTCCGAAGGTTCCGAAGATTTTGCGAAAAAATGACATGCTAGCTAGCCTGCTAGCTTATTTTCTTCCCGGCACTTTTAGCTACTAGGCTGCCTGCTTGAGGTGTGTGCTTGCCTGCTTGTTTATTAATTAATATTGTTCCGTAATCGTTTAGTTTAATCTGAAAGTTGTTCCGTTTTTTATTCTGAAAGTCACGTATCATTAGTTGTATTTTTCGTCAATTTTTAGTATTAGTGTTTTTTCGAAAAGTTTAAGTTTTATCTTTTATTTAGTGCCCGCTTTAGCTTTTACCTGGTTTAGTTTTAAAGTACCCTCTTAGTTTTATTTTCTCCTTTTTCATTACGTAAACTTTATTTTCAAGTCGAAAGTTAATTTCAGTTTTTAGTTTTATTTTTATTAATTGATTTGTTTTAATATTTATTTTTAATATTTGTTTTAGTATTCGTTTTAATATCGTTTTAATTTTTAGTTTTTAATATTCGCCTTGTTTTACGTTTCTTTATTATTTGCCATTCGTCTTTAGTTTATTCTTTTTACTTTTCGTATTTACTTTTTAATTAGCTATAGATAAACAACGACATTTTCTTTTTATCCACCAAAGACGACTGAGTCACACTTTCAACCTTAATCAATTCGAATTGAATCGAGTACGAACAACACTTCAAGAGCATACAAAACCACAGTATTAACGGGAATAGAGCTACCGAAACTCCGTTTGAAGTTAACGGGAATAGTTATAACAAAGGTTATTATTAAGCGGATGTCATTTATCCACAATGGTCTACTTTTGTCAAAGCTTTTAGTGTCGCTAGGGATGCAAAAATATTGAAGTTTAAAAAGGTTCAAGAAAGTGCAAGAAAAGATATTGAAAGAGCATTTGGTGTGCTACAAGGTCGGTGGGGAATTATACAACAACCGGCACGAGCGTATCAAATGAACATCATTAGGAGAATTATGTACACTTGCATTATATTACACAACATGATATTGAAAGACCAAAAGCTCGATATAAGTGACTATATGCACATGTACGTTTCTCCCGAACCCAACATTACACGTACTTGGGTCGAACGATGTGAAAGACAACAAATGAAAACAAAAGAACTTCGGAATAGAGCAACGCACGAAGACCTTCGATACGACCTTGTTGAACACTTGTGGAATCAAGAAGAAGATCAATAAAATTTATTCCGGTTAATTTTTTTTATTGTATAATTTTTTTTATTGTGTAATTTTTTTTTATATGAAATGTTATTTTAAGTTTTTTTATGTGGGTCCAATGTATACTCCATGGCTCAAGCAAACCAAGGAGCGTGAAATGTGGTGTTTTCGTGTTTCTGGTGTGGTGGAATCATTTAGCCACCACTCACCATACCCCCTGAAAATTCTCGTGTTTTCCCACGGCTCAATACGAAAATACCAAACCATACCTCGTGTTCTAAACACATAAGGTTTAAGTTATGAATAAATCATGTTTTTTTTTCTTTCGTACGTTTTTTTTTGTTTTCGTACATTTATATATATGTTATTGTATAAAAATGTAAGAAAGCGTACAACGACGTCTAAAAATGTACAAAAACGTAAAAAAACAGATGAAAGTGTATAATAACGTTCAAAACCATCCAAAAGCTATAGAATCGGATGAAATCATAAGAAAACGAGCAAAAACGTAAGAAATCATGTGAAATCCATAAAAAGTATATCAACAGATGAAAATGTATAAAAAATTGATTAAAATAAATAATAACGTCCAAAAATATAAAAAAAAAGGACAAAAACTTAAATATATGAAAACATGCAAAAACTTATAACAACGTAAGAAAACGTCTGAAAACTGATGAAATAATATGGCTCATATCCACTTGTTTAGATTCTTTCTACAAGTTGGATGCAAGTTGCTACAAGTTGCCAATTTGCTTGCACTAGCAATTGAAGAATTTGGCTTATAAATAGGACTTTTCCCTTTGACACTAGTACACCAAAACACACACACACACAAGTACTTCTCTTGTTGTGTACTTAGTTCCTTTCTTGTAGCTTTGTAATATATTTTCCATTGAGAAATATAGAAAAGTTTGGTGTTTCATACTTGGTTTCTTTAGTAGTATTTAATTTTTGACAAGCTGGTTTTGGGGTAAGCTTATATTGTTGAGTTAATTCACACTGGATATTATCGCGGTTATTCTACAACAAGTGGTATCAGAGCCGAGGTTATTCTTAGTATGCTCTGTGGTTGCAATTTAATTTGATCTTCCACATCAGAAAAGAATTACATTGGTCTTTTGTTTAGAAGTTGTTGAAAATTAATTTGTACTTGAAATGGTGGACGACAAAGTTGACAAAGTACCTTCCACATTGGTGGACCCAACATCTTCAGCTGGGCTAGACCATTCTTGACGAATGCAAGATTGGCAGTGGAGGTATTCGATGGCACGGGCCATTCCGGTATGTGGCAAAGTGAGGTTCTAGACATTCTTTTTAAGCAAGGTCTATACATTTCCATTGAAGAAAGTAAACCAGAGGATGTAGAAGAGAGGAATTGGTTAACCATCAATCGGTTAGCTTGTAGTACGATTCGTTCTCGTCTTTCTAGAGAGCAACGATATGCTTTCTCAAAAGAAATATCTGCCTACAAATTGTGGGTTGCGTTGGAAGAGAAATTTCTGAAGAAGAATTGTCAGAATAAGCTCTTTATGAAGAAGCGACTTTTTCGCTTCACATATGTACCGGGTACCACAATGAATGATCACATTACTAGTTTTAATCAAATTGTAACCGATTTGATGAATATGGATGAGGTGTTCAAAGACCAGGATCTAGCATTGATACTTTTGGGATCGCTTCCAGAGGAGTACGAGTTGCTTGAAACAACTCTACTAAATGGGAAGGATGATGTGTCTCTTAGTGAAGTTTGTGTTGCCTTGTATAGTAAAGAACTGAGAATTAATGAAAAACAAATTAGTTCAAGTGGAGATGCAGAAGTTTTGATAGTTAGAGGTCGTTCGCATAAAAGGGGCACCGATAAGAGATGGAGATCCAAGTCCAGGCAAAGACTAAGCAAAGATGAATGTGCCTTTTGTCATGAAAAAGGTCATTGGAAGAGTGATTGTCCAAAGTTGAAAACCAAAGACAATCATTATAAAGGGAAAGTTGTAGTTGAGGCGAATGTCACTAAGTGTGATGATGAAGAATCAGATCTCTCACTAGCAACATCGTCAAGTAGAAGTGCTTCTGATATATGGCTATTGGATTCCGCATGTATCCATCATATTACACCACATAGAGAGTGGATTAGTAATTTTGAAGAACATGAGGAAGTTGTTTATACGGCAAACGAAACTCCCCTCACTACTCATGGTATTGGTTCCGTTCGATTGCAGAATGAAGACGGAACAATTGTGACCTTGAAAGGTGTTCGTTATTCGCCAAAGTTGAAGAAGAATCTCATTTCCGTTGGTACTTTAGAATCTAAAGGTTTTGAAGTAAGAGCGAAAGATACGGTTATGAAGATCATCTCTGGCGTACTTGTATTAATGAAGGGTATTCGTAAAATTATCAACATGTGAGAACTCATATTTTTTGCGGCAATTAAATTATTCTTTTATTCGTACTTCTCGATTTTATAATGTTTTACTTTTTCCTCTTTACTTTTTCATACGTAAATCCTGAGATCTCGAGAATTTTAGTTAAATTATATTTTAAATTTTTTTTTTCTGATCATTGATAATATTTTATTCAGAAATATATAAAAAAAAAATATTCTTCCATATTTATTTACTGTAGTAACGCAAAATTTAAAATCAACATTTAGAACAAGCTCTAATACTATTTTTAATATTCGGATCAATATTTACTACTCAACTTTATTTATCATGTTCGTTCGACGAATAAAATTGAATTATTGAGTAGCCGACAATGTTAGGGCTTTAACGCATCATATACGTTTCATTTATTATTTATCGACAATGTCTATGTCCTTCATCAACTGTAATATTGTCGTTGTGACATAAAAATATCTTATATTGTAGCCGTTTAAGTTTTTTGTTTTACGAGCATTTTTTTTTGTAATTTATGTTAAGCTTATATGCATCATTCGTTTATACGACGCGTTAACGTTTATTAAATAATAAGCCCTCATTTATTTATAGAAGTATCAACGTTCTCCGAATGTCGTTGTACTTATTTCATATTGAGCGTTTATTTTTCGCGTTTCACGTATAATTTTTAAACCGTGTTATTTTTAAAATATCGGGCTTCAATAATATACCCACTTATTTAACAAATGACTAAAAAAATGAATTTTGTTCTTTTTACCACGTAATCATATTAAGTGTCAATTAGACACTATATTGGTTCCACGTGTTTACAACACACAATGTTGTGCTAGTCATTTTACAAGACTAAATATTTGATCTAGAAATATTAGCACATGTCATGCGTATAAGACAACACTAACTTCTCGAGATAACGTTTACAAAAAATTTTATTAGTTTATTTTATGAAAAGGTTGAGAGCAAGTTATAACGACACCAACATTTTGCATGGTTTTGTCATGGAAAGTCGTTCGTTCTCGTGTTCGGCTAAAAGTTTATGGTTTCGATCATGCCTCATGGAGTATAGTTGCTCGTACTTGAATTGGTGTTCGCACACATGCTCGAGTTCGAGTTCGGTTTTGGTTTTCTGTCCATGTGTTCTTGTTTAGCAGCTTTAAGGTATACTTAATTTTATTATCATTGTTATACCTAAATCATAATTTACTATATGTTAATATATACATATAAGTAATCACCATGATAGTTAGTCATGAACTTAAAGGTTTTTAAAAGTGAAGACTAAATGGAAACTAGAAACACTAGTTATTAAATAGTGTAACCCAAATAAATCTCAAAATAGAATGGAAATCACTTTCTTATGTTGAGAATGACTTAACGTCATTTACATGTCATTCATATGCAGATTTACTTTTTGGTCCCTGATTTATTAAGCTTTACACATATTAATTATAAAGATTTTCAAAGTAGCATTTTTATCCTTATTCACTTTATGTCTTTTAAAACTAGTCCTAACATTATAATTTAGTAATTTTATCAATAAAGGGATTGTGTTTATAAAACTTATTTCAATTTTGTATATCGTCGTTTATATTTCTAAAACGCGCCACTTTATTTTAGGCCATCGTTATAAGCTTATGGTCTCTCGGCTTATCTTATTTCATCATTTCACTCGCGTCACTATCATCTCGAACGTTATCCTCGTTTGATATCACTATCGTTAAGGTGAGTTCATAGCCCCTTTTTACTACTTATACATTGTTTCTAAACGCGGGGTGAGATTTTACATGGTGGAACACATTCATTTAAAACTGTATGCTATCCAGAACTTGTATGTTATCCACAACTTGTATGCTATCTAGAACTTGTATGCTTTCTAGAACTTGATGATTTCCAATAGATTTTCATTATTATTGCTTTTAGTTATAGCCCTTAAGTTTCCTCTCCTGATCATGAACCGTTAATTTACTTGTGTTGCTAAGCGCGAATGTTGTGGGTGGATCCATCGGGATTGACAATCCCCGTCCCATGTTGCGGTTGTTTAACCATGACGCATTTCATTTGTTTATACCTGAGTATTTAGGCTGAATACTCCCTAGAGGAACTTACATTGAGTTAAGCTTCGGTTCATGAACTAAATAGCAATAATAATGGTTTCGGACTATGGTTATCGTACATAACCATTTTCCCTATTTCTTGTATTACAAATGAATGCTTGTGTTCCACACCTTTACTACTAAACCTATGAATATCACTCAACTTTATGTTGACGATTTTACATGTTTAATCTCAGGTATTATTACTTAGCTTTGCTTGGATGGGAGTCCGCAGGATATTATCGCAGCTTGGAGATTTCTGTGTTACTTTTTAAAGTTTGGTTTTGGTAAAAGCTGTTAGAAGTTTATCCCATATTTTTGGTAACAACATGTTACAAAACCATGTTTAAATAATAGATTTTCCGCTTATAAAACTCTGGGACCTTTGTTTGAAAACTCTGATCTTTTTGTGATGTAATGTATAAGTTTTTATTACGTCAACTTTATGTCAACAACATTTCATTGTTTCTTGTACCATGACGTGGAACCCCTTTGCTGCCTACGTGTTTCCTTGCCTGATTTTGGGGGTCTCACAGATTGGTATCAGAGCGATGGTTATAGGGAACTAAGTCGTTTTTCAAAACTTAGTCTATAACCGAAAGTTCAAATATTTCATGTTTAATGTGTCAAACACAGAATCTGCCGTTGTTGTACAATATCTGCGCGGGTAACTCTCTAATCCTTATTATTTACTTTTAATTATCATCATAGTATTTCTTCTCCTGATTACATGTTAAAATATTACATTACCCTAATGACGATAATTACTATGTCTTTTCAAAACCTTTGTGCTTCATGAATTATCATTGGATATTACTTGATTACATATGCTCTTGCTGCATAACGTGAATTCTTGTTTTTGTGAACTGATCTTGTTACAATGATTTTATTTTTTTTATGACGTTACATACTTGAATTCGGAGCGAGTATGTTGCCGACTTTTCATACTCACTTTACTGAGTACTATTGCTATCTTGTTTATGCGTGATACGACTGACCTCATATACTCGTTCGTTTTGAACCGCTTATTTTTCTTGACTCACTGTTACATGTTATGTGTATTCTCGTGATATCATTGTTTGGGATTAAGTAAATGTTGATTTCAATGAAACTTCTTATTTTCGTTCTACTACCGTGCGTGTTACTTTCATTGTTAAGCCTCTTAAAGCTATCTATTTAGATATCCAAATTGTCTTCCGACCATTCGTAATTGAATGTCTAGTCTATAGACCATTGTGTAGCTCAATGTGTATCCGAAAAAGACTAAAGGACATCGTGTGAGTCACACATCTCTAAGCATTCGTTGAATCTGTGTTAGATAATATCAAGGATTTTCATAACCTTGATTTACCTTTATGTCGGCGTTTTACACGACACTCGTATAACGATTAAATATTGTTTCATTGACCATTCTACGTTTAGATTTTGAATTACAACGTTCGTTTGTATCTTGAAAACATCATCGCTATCTTGTAATTCATCCTCTATTATGCGACGATTGTTTGGAACACGATTGTACTTCTATAAACTTGTATCCTCCCTTTTCATTTAACCTCCTCGCTCCAGGAGTGTGACCCGTTAATCTTCCAATTCTATCTCGATATGTATTGTGATTTTGAAAAAAAAATCACACTGCCAAGAGACCTTCCTGCATTGCATCTTGAAATCGAAGATAGGATGTCATGCGCCATTTTTTATTCCTAAGATTTTTTTTTGGTATTCTTGAACCATTGTTATACAATGTTTTCCTTTGTATTTTTACTTATACAATTTATTCTTTTTCGTTTTTATGGGATCCACAAGTCATGTGTGTACATAAACTCCGGGTCATTATGAAATTTGATTCAATTTCAAGGTGTGTCGAAAAATATACTTTCTACAAAAAAAGTTACATGTAATTTAACGATGTCGAGAAAATATTTTTATAAACTTTAGAAATAAAAATATGTTTCTATTTGTTGAGACGTTCGTTTATGACATGAAATTCGACCCGTAAATCTTAAAAACGAGCAAGTTACACTCATTTGAAACTATAAAATTTAAGAATTTATTTTTTACGTATTTTTAAAATATCATTTCGTTGACAGATTTGATGCGAGGACATTTTCGTCCATTTCTGATCCGTTTCAAGTCTTGAGTAAAACTGGAAATGTGTTCAAAACATCATTTTATACCAAATTGCTTTAGACTTCGAGTTTTAAAAAATGTCATTAGCAAGTCAATTGGTTCGGTCAAACTCCAAAGTCAAAGTTGACTAAAAAGTCAAAGCTGATAAAAAATTTTGAGATATTTTTTTTTTTAGGCATTTTTGAGTTCGTTTGCGCTCGTAAAACTATAAATAATGATAATTTACCACTAAAAACATTGATTGCGTTTGAAAACTTTTAAAAATAGTAACTTTGAGTCCGGACATACATACATATATCTTGAACTTTTGGAACCAAGTGATTTGATAAACCGATGATGAACTATATGTTTCAAAAAAAAATGTGTGTACGTTTTTATGCGTCACTATTTACGTGTTAGATTCTTAAACTTTCCTAAAATAAAAACTTTTCGGAGTAGTTGTACTATTTGGAAACTGATGCCCTACTTCTTTAAAAGCATATTTATGTCAAATAAATTACGACATGAACGCATATGGATTCCTTTACCCTTTCTTTTATGCATGACTTAATTGTCATTCTAAGTTGTCTTTCTTTGCTTCTATCGTACCACTGATTTGGGCCGAGGTTTGAAGTTCTTGCTTTGATATCATTCGTTATCATCTTGACACGTGTCTCATGACGATTCCGGCTAAACCTTTTGAAACTTTATCAACTTGTAACCATTTTATTGATTGTCTTGAACTACCCTTTATTACTCTCGTGTAACTCACTCGCTATTTTCTAAATTTAAACTGGTACTGTTTGCGAATTATTTTACAAAATGTTCTACTTGGGCTTTATAAAATACATGAATGTTATTCTATAGATTTATTTGATATTACTGTTACGATGTATTTTCACGAATTACTTACTCTCGAGAACGTTTCGTAAATTATTTCGATTCCTGTTTTACAAATGGTATTTTATATATTTTTAATATATGACAAGTAATGCTGGTTTGACGAAGCTAAGCATCACATTGCTAGTCCTAAATTATGCATGGCCTGATCACCTATGCGTAATTTAGAATGAGCCATGCGAGGCCGAATAGTAGTCACCTTAAAATATCTGGTCAAAGAACCAAGTTTTTACTTATGTTCCTTAAAAAGTTAGATAAAATAAAGTTTTGACACTTTTACATCTTATGCGAGTAGCACCAGTCCGCGACATACACATATGATCCCTTATGTTTCCTTGAACAAATTACGTGCCTGCAAGTACATGTTTCTTTACTCAACGATATCTGTTCTACTTATTACCTCATTTTTCCCCCATGATAAAATTCTCTGTACAGTTCGTCTAATTACCAACCATTGATACCAGACTTGAAAGTTTCAACGTTTTATGCTTCTTCATTTAACAACCTTTTATCTACTTTTGCAGACCTTCGAAACGCCTCTAGACGCGAATAGTGATTTATGACGGGACGTGAACGATAAATTCGTGTAACTGTTATGATTATGTGTTAGACATCATTTTGAAATTCATTCGTGTGAATTATGTGTTGATTTCCTCTTTCATGGCTAGTGTTGTTCAGTTTACTGGAATTACTATCAAGAAACTTCTTAAGAATTTTCTGTGATTCGAAAATTTATTGCGTGGCTTTTCTATTTCGATCGTGTATCGACCATCGAGCACTTAATAAGCCGTTGTTGGTGACACCAACTGCACTCAAGAAGTGATGACTGGCTAAATCCTTGTTTCTTATTATGTTGTTCATCGACACGTCTATTCTATCACGTTTGTTAAGAATTGATACGAATTTCGTTTTATTCCCTCGTGCTATTGCTAGTCATTTGTTTGCATTTTCTTCCGTCTCCAGTGGAACTCTGGGGACCAGAGTTCCTTTAGGGTGGGCGACTGTGAGAACTCATATTTTTTGCGGCAATTAAATTATTCTTTTATTCGTACTTCTCGATTTTATAATGTTTTACTTTTTCCTCTTTACTTTTTCATA
Organism: Glebionis coronaria; assembly: GCA_025667525.1. Taxonomy (NCBI): domain Eukaryota; kingdom Viridiplantae; phylum Streptophyta; class Magnoliopsida; order Asterales; family Asteraceae; genus Glebionis; species Glebionis coronaria. The sequence goes on along the minus strand of JANFOE010000038.1, from coordinate 79,378 downwards.
CGTAAATCCTGAGATCTCGAGAATTTTAGTTAAATTATATTTTAAATTTTTTTTTTCTGATCATTGATAATATTTTATTCAGAAGTATATAAAAAAAATATATTCTTCCATATTTATTTACTGTAGTAACGCAAAATTTAAAATCAACATTTAGAACAAGCTCTAATACTATTTTTAATATTCGGATCAATATTTACTACTCAACTTTATTTATCATGTTCGTTCGACGAATAAAATTGAATTATTGAGTAGCCGACAATGTTAGGGCTTTAACGCATCATATACGTTTCATTTATTATTTATCGACAATGTCTATGTCCTTCATCAACTGTAATATTGTCGTTGTGACATAAAAATATCTTATATTGTAGCCGTTTAAGTTTTTTGTTTTACGAGCATTTTTTTTGTAATTTATGTTAAGCTTGTATGCATCATTCGTTTATACGACGCGTTAACGTTTATTAAATAATAAGCCCTCATTTATTTATAGAAGTATCAACGTTCTCCGAATGTCGTTGTACTTATTTCATATTGAGCGTTTATTTTTCGCGTTTCACGTATAATTTTTAAACCGTGTTATTTTTAAAATATCGGGCTTCAATAATATACCCACTTATTTAACAAATGACTAAAAAAATGAATTTTGTTCTTTTTACCACGTAATCATATTAAGTGTCAATTAGACACTATATTGGTTCCACGTGTTTACAACACACAATGTTGTGCTAGTCATTTTACAAGACTAAATATTTGATCTAGAAATATTAGCACATGTCATGCGTATAAGACAACACTAACTTCTCGAGATAACGTTTACAAAAAATTTTATTAGTTTATTTTATGAAAAGGTTGAGAGCAAGTTATAACGACACCAACATTTTGCATGGTTTTGTCATGGAAAGTCGTTCGTTCTCGTGTTCGGTTAAAAGTTTATGGTTTCGATCATGCCTCATGGAGTATAGTTGCTCGTACTTGAATTGGTGTTCGCACACATGCTCGAGTTCGAGTTCGGTTTTGGTTTTCTGTCCATGTGTTCTTGTTTAGCAGCTTTAAGGTATACTTAATTTTATTATCATTGTTATACCTAAATCATAATTTACTATATGTTAATATATACATATAAGTAATCACCATGATAGTTAGTCATGAACTTAAAGGTTTTTAAAAGTGAAGACTAAATGGAAACTAGAAACACTAGTTATTAAATAGTGTAACCCAAATAAATCTCAAAATAGAATGGAAATCACTTTCTTATGTTGAGAATGACTTAACGTCATTTACATGTCATTCATATGCAGATTTACTTTTTGGTCCCTGATTTATTAACCTTTACACATATTAATTATAAAGATTTTCAAAGTAGCATTTTTTATCCTTATTCACTTTATGTCTTTTAAAACTAGTCCTAACATTATAATTTAGTAATTTTATCAATAAAGGGATTGTGTTTATAAAACTTATTTCAATTTTGTATATCGTCGTTTATATTTCTAAAACGCGCCACTTTATTTTAGGCCATCGTTATAAGCTTATGGTCTCTCGGCTTATCTTATTTCATCATTTCACTCGCGTCACTATCATCTCGAACGTTATCCTCGTTTGATATCGCTATCGTTAAGGTGAGTTCATAGCCCCTTTTTACTACTTATATATTGTTTCTAAACGCGGGGTGAGATTTTACATGGTGGAACACATTCATTTAAAACTGTATGCTATCCAGAACTTGTATGTTATCCACAACTTGTATGCTATCTAGAACTTGTATGCTTTCTAGAACTTGATGATTTCCAATAGATTTTCATTATTATTGCTTTTAGTTATAGCCCTTAAGTTTCCTCTCCTGATCATGAACCGTTAATTTACTTTTGTTGCTAAGCGCGAATGTTATGGGTGGATCCATCGGGATTGACAATCCCCGTCCCATGTTGCGGTTGTTTAACCATGACGCATTTCATTTGTTTATACCTGAGTATTTAGGCTGAATACTCCCTAGAGGAACTTACATTGAGTTAAGCTTCGGTTCATGAACTAAATAGCAATAATAATGGTTTCGGACTATGGTTATCGTACATAACCATTTTCCCTATTTCTTGTTTTACAAATGAATGCTTGTGTTCCACACCTTTACTACTAAACCTATGAATATCACTCAACTTTATGTTGACGATTTTACATGTTTAATCTCAGGTATTATTACTTAGCTTTGCTTGGATGGGAGTCCGCAGGATATTATCGCAGCTTGGAGATTTCTGTGTTACTTTTTAAAGTTTGGTTTTGGTAAAAGCTGTTAGAAGTTTATCCCATATTTTTGGTAACAACATGTTACAAAACCATGTTTAAATAATAGATTTTCCGCTTATAAAACTCTGGGACCTTTGTTTGAAAACTCTGATCTTTTTGTGATGTAATGTATAAGTTTTTATTACGTCAACTTTATGTCAACAACATTTCATTGTTTCTTGTACCATGACGTGGAACTCCTTTGTTGCCTACGTGTTTCCTTGCCTGATTTTGGGGGTCTCACACAACACGTATCACTACAAGGGTAGAACAATTGTTGGAACTGTAGCAGTTATTACCGATGGTGATAGAAACTCAGAAGCTGTGAAGATATGGCATATGCGCTTAGGACACGCGGGAGAAAAATCCTTGAATTTGCTTATAAAGCAAGGATTATTGAAAGGACTCAAATCCTGTAAGTTGGATCTCTGTGAGCATTGCATCAACGGGAAGACGACAAGGGTGAAATTTGGGACAGCTATCCACAAGACACAAGGTATCTTGGATTATGTCCACTCTGATGTGTGGGGTTCCAAAGACAAAATCTTTAGAAGGGAGACACTATTATGTGACCTTTGTTGATGAATTTTCCCATAGAGTTTGGGTGTGCACGTTTAAGACAGAGGATGAAGTGCTAGGAGTGTTCATCAAGTGGAAAAAGATGATGGAAACTCAGACGTGCCGAAAGATCAAACATCTCTGGACAGATAATGGCGGAGAGTATAAAAATGATCTTTTCACAAAGTTTTGTGAAGATGAAGGCATCGTGAGGCATTTCACTGTCAGACATACACCACAACAGAATGGGGTGGAAAAACGCATGAACCAAAACTTGTTGGAGAAAGTTCGGTGTATGTTATCCAATGTTGGGTTGGGTAAAGAATTTTGGGCTGAAGTTGTGACGTATGCGTTTCACCTCGTTAATCGTTTGCCATCAACTCTATTGATGGGAAGACGCCATTGGAGAAATGGTATGGGAAACCTGCTACTGATTATGATTCCTTACATGTATTTGGTTCCGCTGCGTATTATCATGTGCAGGAATCAAAGTTAGATCCTAGAGCAAAGAAAGCATTATTCATGGGGATCACCTATGGAATCAAATAGTATCGTTTGTGGTGTCTAGAGACAAAGAAGACGATCTTTAGCAGGCGTGTCACCTTTAATGAATCTGCTATGTTGAAAAAGGTGAATGCTGAGCAGTTAGATGGAACTCCCAAAAGGTGGAGTTTGAAAGAATAATTGTACCAGCTGATAGAGTAATCTATGATGATTCTCCTATGGTAAAAGGAGATTTTGAATAAGAGGGGGTTTAACCTGAATAACCTCGACAACAACATGAATCAATTGCTACTAGCAAGCCAAAAAGAAAAACTAAAAAGCATGCTCGCTTTAATGATACAATGGCTTGTGCATCTTCAATTGCAGCTGATGATGTTCCTACTACTTACTCTGAAGCGATTCGAGACTCAGATAACGAGAAGTGGAGGATTTCCATGAGCGAAGAAATGCAGTCTCTTTAAAAGAATCAGACATGGGAGTTGACCAACCTCCCAGAAGGGAAGAAAGCAATTGGATGCAAATTGGTGTATGCAAAGAAAGAAGGATATCCTGGCCAAGATGATGTTCGCTACAAAGCAAGATTGGTAACTAAAGGCGACACTCAGAAAGAGGGAATTGATTATAATGAAGTTTTTTCTCCAGTGGTAAAACATTTAGAATTTTGTTGGCTTTGGTAGGAAAGTTGGATTTGGAACTAGTTCAGATGGATGTGAAGACTGCATTTCTACATGGAGACTTGGAAGAGGAAATCTATATGGTTCAGCCAGAAGGATTCAAAGTTGTTGGAAAAGAGCATGAAGTATGTAAGCTTCATAAATCGTTGTACGGGTTAAAGCAGTCCCCAAGGGAATGGTACAAGCGATTTGATAAGTTTATGATGGAGTCGAAGTACACAAGAAGCAAATACGACCATTGTGTCTATTTGAAAAAGCTACAAGATGGGTCTTTCGTATATCTTCTACTATATGTAGACGGTATGTTGATAGCTTCTCAAAGTCTAGACGATATTGAAAAGTTGAAGACTCGGTTGAAAAGCGAATTTGAGATGAAGGATCTCGGTGAAGCAAAGATGATTCTCGACATGGAGATAGTCAGAGACAGAAAATTGAGGAAGCTTTGTTTGACTCAGAAACAATATCTGAGAAGGGTTCTAAAGCGTTTTAGGTTCGACAAGCAAACAAAACGAGTTAGTACTCCACTCCTTCTCAATTTAAGATTAGTGCTGCTATGTCACCGAAAGATTATGCAGAGAGGGGTTACATGGAAAAAGTACCTTATGCTAATGTTGTTGGTAGCTTAATGTATGCTATGATATGTACTCGACCAGATATTAGTCATGCGGTTGGAATGGTGAGCAGGTATATGCATAACCCTGGAAAAGGACATTGGCAAGCTGTGAAATGGATACTAAGGTATATCCATAACACAGTAAATGTCGGGTTAGTATTTGAACATGGAAGTAGTCAGTGGGTGGCAGGATATTGTGATTCCGACTATGCTGGAGATTTAGACAAGCGAAGATCTACTACGGGCTATGTTTTTACTCTAGCAAAAGCTCCGATAAGTTGGAAGTCTACCTTACAGTCAACTACTACTTTGTCAACTACGGAAGCAGAGTATATGGCGATTACAGAGGCTGTCAAGGAGGCAATTTGGCTTCAAGGGTTGCTCGGTGAGCTTGGAATAAATCAGAAATTTGTCACACTTCATTCTGACAGTCAGAGTGCAATTCACTTAGCAAAGAATCAAGTTTATCACGCAAGGACGAAGCACATTGATGTTCGGTATCATTTCATACGTGAGATACTCGAAGAAGGTGGAGATAGAATCCAGAAGGTCCATACTTCTAAAAATCCTGTAGATATGTTGACTAAAATATTAGGTGGGATCAAGTTCAGCTATTGTTTGGACTTGATCAACGTTGTGAAAACTTGAAGGTTGGTTTGAAGACTCCACCGATGATGGTCGATGGCGGGTTTGAAGAAAGTGGTATTCGTCAAGGTGGAGATTTGATTAAATAATATGGCTCATATCCACTTGTTTAGATTCTTTCTACAAGTTGGATGCAAGTTGCTACAAGTTGCCAATTTGATTGCACTAGCAAGTAAAGAATTTGGCCTATAAATAGGACTTTTTCCCTTTGAGTTTATTACACCAAAACATACACACACAAGTATTTCTCTTGTTGTGTACTTAGTTCCTTTCTTGTAGCTTTGTAATATATTTTCCATTGAGAAATATAGAAAAGTTTGGTGTTTCATACTTGGTTTCTTTAGTAGTATTTAATTTTCGCCAAGCTAGTTTTGGGGTAAGCTTATAGTGTTGAGTTAATTCACACTCTTTACCTAATCGGTGGAATATTATCGCGGTTATTCCACAACAAAAACATGCAAAAATATACACGGCAAAAAATGTACAAAAACGTATAAAAGCAATGAAAACGTATAATAACGTTTAAAACAATACAAAATGTATACAATCGGATAAAACAGACGAAAAAGTACAAAAAAAATTACAGTCAAAAGGACGAAAACGTACAAAACATATAAAACGTATACAACGGATGCAAGAACAAGCGTATAAAAGTAAAAATAATAATTACTTAAGTACAAAAATGTCCACCTAAGCTCCAAAATATCTATCTACGAACATTCACTATGGTTAAACTTTTAAAAATTTATAGCATTTGCATTTCACACGCTATTATTAGTTCATAAATATTTTCAACTAATCAACCTTTTTCACTATAATAAACTTGTTAAAACTTTCTGAAATGCTAGCATGTTACCCGCGTAATGCGATGACGTATACCTAACGGCTATTTTTCAGCGAAAAAGTGTTACAATATTCCACCAAATTTATATTCAAATTAAAGTTAAATTTGTAAAAAAAAATGAATTAAATTAAAATAAATCTACTAAAATAAAATAAAAAAAGAGCTTCATTTAAAATCTATATATATATATTATATACACATGGTGTATATTTTTATCTAAATTTCAAACCTAACTACAAATCAAATATTAAAATAAGAAAAATAATTCTTAGCCATTATTGTGTATAGTTTCATCCTAACTTCAAACCAAGAATTAAGGTAAGAAAATCGAATCTCAATTATTAGATCATTTTTAATTAAGATAAAAAGATGTAATCTTGACTATTTATCTATTTTTAACAACTTTGTGTATCAACCTATTAAAAAACACATTTATTTTCAAAATTGAAATACCTTTTAATTATTCTTTTTATCATCTCATTTTACCAAATCTTCTAAAAATTTGTGCTTTTTAACTTAACATCTCGTTTTTTTTTAATTTAGAAATCTGTTTTTTTCCTTTTTTTTGTAGGACTTATTTTATTTTAGTTTAAATTTTACTCTTTATCATTAATTTGATCGTCATAAAAATAGTCACCAACTATTCATCGTCGCATTATGCGGGTATCATGATAGTTATATATAAAGGGTGTATATCCCCATCTTAACTCCAAAACTAACTTCAAACAAAAAATATTATATCCGTATCCTAACTCCAAACCAAAAATTAAGACTCTAAACCTAACTAAGAAAATTAAGACTCCAAAACAAAAATTAAGACTTCAAACCCATGGTTCTAAATAACGTGAAGTGTGGCCTCCACGTTACGAAACAGACTAAGCCGTCGTCTCTAGGCGTAGCGTGCTAAAAATGGCATAAAGTGTGATATAGCGCACCATAGCGCGTACCGTGATGTTTTTTTTAAATCTTTTTGTAGGATTTGGGCTTGTTTAGTAGTTTGTGCTATTTACTAGAATCGGACTTAATAATTTTAATATAGAGATAAACTCTTGAGTAACTACTAGCCAATTTTGTTTTAAATTTGAATTTATTGATCCATTTTGTATCATAAAAAAATTAGGTTATTAATTAACAGATTTAATTTCTTATGTATAACATCTTTTGTAAACTTGCTACACATATATTAATTTATAATATTTTATGCCACTATATATCACGCTTCAAAAAACGTCGTAACTTCGCTATATCTTATGTACCTTGAAGCTTGACAATACCGCTACGCTACACTTCACGCTATTTATAACCTAGTCTGAACCTAATTCCAAACCAAAGAATAAGATAAAGAGAGCAAATCTTAGCCATAAAATAATTTTTATTAAAATAAGAACGTGTAATCTTGATCATCTATCTTCTTTTTAACAAATTTTTGTAAAAGTAACTTATTGAAATATCACATTTATTTTTATATTAAGATGTATTTTTATTTATTTATCCTTTATCATCTAATTTGACGTATTTTCTAAAATTTTGTGTTTTTTAATCAACATCCAATTTTTATACATTTTTACAATTTTTTATTCTTTTAACATGTCTACTTTCGATTTAGTTTTTTTATACTTTAAAATTAAATTGGTCATAAAAAATAGTCATTGGTACATGATGCCACATTACGAGGGTACTATACTAGTAATCAAAATGGATGTTAAATTAAAGTGCACAAAAGTTTTAAAAAATATGGAATTAGATCATGAAAAAATAGATAAAAAAATATTTAAAATTTAAAAATAAAGGTGTTATTTAATAGTTTGTTACAAAAAGAAATAGAATGATGAAATTAATCTAATGAAATACAATCTATTAGCTTGAATCTCAACTCATTATATTAATTGTTGGTTTGGAGTTAGAAGTTGGTCTATATATTCTTGGATTTCGTTCCCTTCGTAAGATTAAAGAGTTTACGAAATTTGAGATTAAGATTGGAGTGGGTAGTATAGATTAAGATCGGGGTTAGGATTGAAGGTAACTTTTTTATATAGTAGTATATATATAAGATATTAAATGAGTTATTCATATTTTCTGATGATGAGAAGGTTCATAATCTTATATTTATTTCATTCTATGTTACTATAAACTTCACCCCACTATGATAAAAAAAATTATAAACTTGTTCACTTTTTATAAATGTTTTGCTAAACATCTTATAGTGAATGCTCTAAGCACCAAAATATCCTACTAAACACCAAAATGTCCACATGAAAAAAAATTGAGCATTTTGATCTAAACTCAAGTCTTCCTCGAATGTTACTCGAGTTGATCTTAAGCTTGGATAATTAAAACTCGTTAAACTATCAATCTTATTTTAAATATATTTTATTATATTCGATTTGAGCTCAAGCCATGTCGAGCTCGACTCTGTTATGATCCTAGTTTTAATTAGGGTTGAGCATCAGGTCAGAAGCGACCCGACCTGACAAAAATCGACCCGAAACCGAAACCGAGTTAATGGAATATAGAAAATGAGAATCGAACCGAGTTTTAGGTCGGGTAACTAAAACCAAACCGATTAAGATTGGGTTGGTTCTGTTCAAATTAGTGGTTCAAGTCGCCTAAGTGTCGTGTTAGAGCTTAACTAAGCTGATAACAATGTAATATCACACTTAATCGGTGAGAAGGCCTCACCCGATTAGAACTCTTATTTTCACAATTGAAATGATAATACATATAACGAATAATATATGGGATCTTCCCCCCTTTTATACTATCTGAGTTTGGTAATTGCTAAACAAATAAGAAAGTACATAAATGGTCCTTAGACCTTGGAAAATAACAAATGAATCCCAATACTATTAGTTTCACATATCAATACCCCTCTCATGAAACCATCCTTGTCCTCAAGGATGGTAATGAGCCTAAACATCAAATGTAGGAAAATCTTGTTGCAGTTTTTGAACTTCTTCCCAAGTACTGTCCACTTCTTTAGTGTTTGACCAATTGACCAGGACTTCTGCCACAACAACATTGTTCTTTTTAACCATTCGTTTGTCTAAAATCTTCAGTGGTAAAGGAATGAAATGCCCTGAATCATATATTGCATGTAAGGTACTTGAGACCGAATGATTTCCATGGCTCTTTTTCAATTAGGAGAGATGGAAAACATTGTGAATCTTAGAAGAAATAGGGAGATCAAGTTTGTAAGGAACTTCACCAACTCGAGCCATTATTTTATAAGGTACTGTAGGATATGTAAATCTTGCTTATGTTTTAGAGAGAGAAAGAGATAGAGAGATGATGGAGTTCACACACTTCTAGAGAGAGAAAATGAAAGATTACTATGTGTAAATTATGAAAACCACCACCCTCTCTATCTAAGGAGAGGGTTTATATACCCAAGCCTTATGATGGGCTTGGTCTTACAATATTGGGCCGACCTACACATGTTGTAGGCTAGGTTTGGCCTTGTTTGTTTAATAAAGATATATAGACTACGAGCTACTCCTTAATATATTGTCGGAGTGACCGAATCTTCCTAAATACGTAAAAACGTATTTCCAACAATCTCCCCCTAAGGGAGGTCACTCCAAACAAGGGTGTTACCCTAGTTACAATAATAAAATAAATCTAGCATACTATGCTTGTCTTGAGCTCGTAGTCTTCGTCTTTCTTTTCTTTTTCTTTTCTGGTGAACATGCTGATGTGATCTTTGATATCAATATTTAGCATTAATCTTTTGCCTTGATCTTGTGCATCCATCACTTGTGATCTTCTCCTCCTCGTGACATCATGTCCCACATACTTATACCTTTGTAATTCTTGAGAGCTTCAGAGTTCAATACAGCGGAAGACTTAACTTTTAGGCTTTCTTGAATTTAGATGAGGTATTAAGTGCATAAAGTATAAGCATGCGAGGACGACTTCTTCTTGGATTCCGCAACGCCACCATCTTAAAATGCCGCAACATAAGTAGATACGAACAAAATGGCTTTGAACATTTCATTCTAATTCGGTAGCATTTTACCTCCGGTCGGTGAAGACTGTTGGACGATATAAAATATCGTACTTGTGGCAGGTTTTAATTGAAAATCTCCTTGAAAAGATTTCGCGGGTAAACCCGTTCTCTTTACTCCACCGTCCAAAGCTGACTGCGAATGTAAAGAGTGAATCATTTAGATAAAATTATCCGCATGATTGAAGCCGTCAATTCAGATTCCTGGAACAAGTTTGATTCATTAAAGAATCGCACCATCGTTGTTTTCCAGTTGTCACGAGCTTGATTCATATTGAATCTTGCAAGTTACCTACCAAGTGTTGTTTAAGGTTAACACTAGAAAGATTTCCACTCATCACTATGAACACTAAGGTATCACTCTGAGTGTTCTGACAAGATCACTTAGATATTGCGTAGAGGCCTGGAACATGTTTAAGTTCAGCTAAGAATTAAACCACTGTTGCTTTCCAGTTATCACAAGTTTGATTCATAAAGAATCGCACAAGTCACCTACCATGAGCTTTTTGATATTCGCTCAAGAAGGATTTCCATCTTCATTGTAAATACTTACGTATTACTCGGATGTTCAGGAAAGATCATGAAGATTTTGCGTAGGACTGTTAAGATCTTTCTTACTTTTCACAGTGTGTGAAGAAGCAAGTAAATATGAAAGTGTGTCCTAATGAGATATGTGATGATCTCAAATGGCTCTAGACTCGATCGTGCATTTTGGATTTTAGTGATCGGAGGCTGGAGAGGAGTGCCACCATTTCAATACCAATTTATTCGGAGTTAATAAATCGATAGATAACGTGTTGTCTCCGTGTGATTAAAACAAATATCTTTTAAGAGATATCTGAGTTAGCTGGGATGGGTTGTGCATTGCATCACTGGGTCCATGATGTCTATCTTCAATATCAAGAATCATTAAAAATGATCTCAGTAGCATATGTATTGACCCGGTTTCTGCCTAAGGTTGTAAGGAGGGCTTCTTTCTTTACACCCTTTATCTTTACACTTCTTTTTCATTTTTCAACCCCTTCAATGCTTACCAATACGTCATAACTAGCACCTTGTTGTGATTGTTCCAGTGCTAACTTAAGTACTTGGTCGGCATTCAGCTACGTTCACAATCTTTCTCCATCTTTCCTAAGGACTACTATTTCTAGCTATGGAATGTCCTTGGGAAGATTCCTCTTGTTTTAGAAGAATCATTGGACTTAACCTATCCTTCCATCCTTATGTCACCACAATCTTCATCGCCGTGAAATAAATGTGTTTTTGGGTAAGTATATGTCACCATGAAAATCCATTTTGATATGCAAATCCGTTTTGCTCCCCTTAACATATGCCACGATATTCGAAAACATTTCGCACATGTCAGGATGAGCTATCACATTAAGTCAAACCATTTTTGATAATTTCCCATATTTAAATCATATTTCCCCCCCCCCATATAAAAAATATTAACCCAATCGATGTTTTTAATATCAATTGATTTAATGAAGTTTTAACAAAGGTTTTGGGAAGAAAAATGCAAGTCCGTTTAATCTTCATGATATCAAATGTATGAGATATGATACCGATTTGTAACATGATCACATATTCACCATATTAGAAAAAAAATTGACAAGGTTGCACCTGATTGATGAGAACATCATATGATAAGATCAAATGGTTCTTGTCAGCATATGTTGGTCGCCTCGTCACGTCTGAAGTCATCTCTTGACACCACATGTACGGTTGGTATTGTAGTCCTGACACCAACTTGTGAACTTGGCACGTTCGGCATCAAAGATTCTAAATACTTGACAATTGCTCTCCCTTAATTGTTGACCCGTGTTCTATTGAAAGAGTTGTAGTCGTCGGTTGAGTAGTCGCATCGTCGAGTATGTAGATACCAATTGTAGATAGCTATGGTTGTAGAGATGATAGCTTCATAAAAACAAGACTTCTCTTGTTTTAACAAATAAATGCACTGAAACGTACATAGATTTGTGTTAGACCAAGTTATAAAGTAAACTTGATCCCTTACAAGGTTTTAAAGTAAACCTTGCCCGAGAAAATTAATTTCCGTTGTTGAGCCAAAGCTTTCATAAGAAATACTTGACTTTAATGTGAAAATCGGGTTGCAGTAAAAAATAACTACAAGCCATATGGGCATGTTTTATGAAATATTTACAACTTTTGTACGAACTCTATTTATGGCGCCGTGTCAATATTAATCGACATTTCTAAGGCCGTAAATATTATCGTACCAAAAGACATGCCTTTGAAAAATAAAGTAAAAATATTTTTGGATTTTTCTAGATTTTTCAATTTTTATGGTTTTTATATGGTTTTATAGTTTTGTATTTTGCTTTTGTGGATAAAAATATAAACAATATATATAGATGATCACCAAGGATACGGAGAATAGTTTACCATCACTATTCTTTCGCTTCATCTGTCAGTTCCTTAAGAGTCTCAGGCGAGAAGGTTCTCATTCCTAGCTTGTCGGCCAAAAATTCCATTCGAGCGTGATCTAAATCTTTCGTGAAAATATCCGCCAATTGATACTCAGATCGGACAAAGTAAAGCTCGATTACTCCATTTTCCACTTGCTCCTTGATGAAGTGGTAGCGAATGTCAATATGCTTCGACCGGGAGAACTGAACATTGTTGTAGCATAAGGCAATTGCACTTTTGTTGTCGCAGTACATCAAAATTTTGTTGAAACCTATACCATAGTCGGTTAATTGCGATCTCATCTAAAGAATTTGAGCACAGCAACCGGACATAGCTATGTATTCTGCTTCCGTACTTGAAATTGCAGCACTTTTCTGCCTTTTCGATGCCCAGCTGATTAGTCGATCTCCTAGTAGTTGCAAAGTTCCACTCGTGCTACGCCGTGTATCTTGACAACCTGCGTGATCTGCATCTGCATATGCCATTAGTGCAATAGAAGAGTCCTTTGAATACCAAAATCCCCGATTAATGGTTCCTTTAATATATCGAAAGATCCGTTTAACAGTAGCTAAGTGTAATTCAGTAGGCCTAGTTTGATACCGAGCACACATACAGATAGCAAACTGGAGGTCAGGTTGACTAGCTGTAATATACAGAAGGGTACCGATCATTCCACGATAAAGTGTCAGATCGACGGCAACTCCATGTGGATCTGCATCAGGCTTAATTTGTTCCACCATTGGAGTATCCACGGGGTCGCAAGATTCCATCTTATACTTCTTAAGTGATTCAAGGGCATACTTGGATTGATTGATAAAGATGCCTATGGGACTCTGAGATATCTGAAGACCTAAGAAGAATGATACCTTGCCCATCATTGACATCTTAAACTTGGAAGACATGAGTGTCCCAAACTCATCGGATAAGGTTTGGGTCGAGGCTGCAAATATAATATCATCAACATATATTTGTACCATAATCATATCTTTACCTCGTTTCTGAATGAGCATCGTGGGATCCACCTTGCCTTTAGCGAAGCCTTGCGTAATGAGGAATTGTGATAATAGATCATACCATGCGCGTGGAGCTTGCTTCAACCCATAGAGAGCCTTCTTAAGCTTGTACACATGATTAGGATATTTAGGATTCACAAAACCATCCGGCTATTGAACATAGACCTCTTCCTTGATTTCACCATTCAGAAATGCCGTCTTCACATCCATCTGATAGACGATCATATTCATGTGGGCTGCGTAAGCGAGTGATACACAGCTTTTACTAGGTTCAAAACATTTCTCGGAATCCTCTCGAATTGATCTCAGTTTAAAGTGGAAGATCTGTTCTTGGTGTCCAAAAATGGGTTTGGTTTTCTAATCTACTAAACAGAGAAATGACTAAAATGATAATGAAATAATCTTAAAATAATCAACAATTAAAAAGTATTACTTGAATTAATTCAGGAAAATGCCCTTACTGAAAAGATATCCTACTCGGAATAAATCCTATTCGGAAAGACACCAACCTATGCGGAATGTTCTCTATTCGGAATAACGTGCTCTTAAACGGAAAATAACCCTATTCGGAAAAATGTCTTATTCGGAAAGTTAAGGCTATTCGGAAAAACACATCTATTCGGAAAAAATGACACTATTCGGAAAACATTTCTATTCGGAAAACAAGGCCCTATACGGAATATAATGCTATTCGGAAAAATAACCTTATGCGGAAAAGTATGGTCTATGCGGAAAATAGTGCTATTCGGAATGTTGGTCCTTCCATTCGGAAAATATGGTTCTATACGGAAAATCTGCCCTATTCGGAAAAATGAGTCTGTTCGGAATATATAAGATATTCCGTGTAAGAGAAAATAATCAGCCCTATTCGGAATATCCAATATTCCGAATAAGGGAAAGAGAAAATCGTCTATTCGTAATAAAGGCTTTGTTCGGAAAGTCTGGAGATGAAGAACAGCAGCAGACGTAAAAACAGGGAAAACGGGTTTTAATCAAAATCAATCCAAATAATCGAAAAGGTTTTTACCAAATTAAACACAAATCATTTAAAGATCATAAGTAACAAATCCCAACAATAAAAACACTAAATCAACAACTTTTAAAAGATCAAAATCAATCACACAAGAACTTAAGAACTTTTGGATAAAAATGGAGATGAACAAGATGAATGAAAAGATGAAATTGAAAGATTAATGTAAAAGTAACAAGAGTAATGATTAAAACTTACAAGATTGAAAGGAAAAATTAAAAATCACCAAACACCCTAATGGTGTTGGTGATGAACCGATCCTAAGAAACTGGGAAAAATAAAAATGAAAACTAACTCACTAAAATGTGAAGGAAAAATCTATATATAGTCCTAGTGGTTGGTTGGTGAGTGGGCTTTCTCCCTTTCTTCTTGTCTTCACGTCTTTTCAGAAAAGTTGACGTTTTCGATTCTGATTCGGGACTTGTCGTCGATTAAATTCAACTCGTCTTTTAATTTCTTCGTTTAATAGACTTGAGTTTCTTCGACTTGTGTAAATCTTCCATCTTTGGTCCTTTTCTTCGATAATTCTTTGAATAGGCCCAGTGACTTCAAATCTTTTGCATCTCTTGGACAATAGACTTTATCTTGAGTCTTTTTCTTCAGTAAAACCCGTGCAATCCCATGTTTTCTTTAATATTCATCCGGTTGGCTCTGAAAACACAATAAATATAAAAACCACGCATAATTCCAAACAAATGATATTAAATACGTGTTTTGGTCTTGTTTTAGACAGAATTAAGTGGTAAAAGGATGGGTGTTTACACACCTATCAAATCCCCTACACTTAACCATTGCCATGCCCTCATGCAATGCTTAGTGATAAAGCAAATTTACACTTTTCTCATAATCAATCAACCTTGGCCTTATTCAAATACTACTAAATAAAAATCAAAATACTGAGAGAAATTAAAACTTTAAGATAAACAAAAGGATGGAAATAACTTGCAAAGAAATCAAGGACTTACATTAGGGCTTTGGTGCTGCGAAGATTTATCACCCTCAAGTTTCACGTTCCCCAAACTAAGCTTAAAGACGAGATCATTGTTATTATAAGTTAGCCATTCAAACACTTACACACATGGCTTAATTAAATGCTTAAACTCCCTTATTCCTAGGTGTATCTCTTATATTTTATTTTTGTCTTAGAATGATCATGAAGATGCATTTTTGGGACTTATTTTGATAGTTTATTTAGGCTGAAAGCAAAGTAGGACGATTTGATCAATAGTTAGCTAAAGGACAAAATCTCTTAAAACTGCTTCTCGGGATATCAAAAAGTTCATATCTTGGCATAACTCGGTTCACGATTTGAGACCTTTCTCGGGCCGATATTTGGCATGTACTTCATACTTCATATCTTCGAGAGACGTTCTTGAGATAATGGTCTTCTCATCATAATAGAGGTTCTTCACTTGGAGACTTTTGAGGGGTACTCCAACTTTGTTGACCACGACTTCATGATTATTTCTTCAATCTCTAATTGGGATTTTGAGATACAACCATCCGCCTCCTTTTCGGACTTGGATCTATTTATCCTCATACCTTGTTAGGGTCTTTTCGGATAGACTTCTCCATGATCTTTATGGGAGTTGATTGCTTTTCGTCGTGAGTCTTGATCCTTCATATTGACTTTGGGAATAATGCTTTTCACATCACTTTGGATCTTCAGCAATAAAATGGAATCCTCATGCCTTGTTAGGGCCTTTTCGGACTCGCCAATCTTCGCGCCCCGCTTCATAAGTTATGCCTTGGCTATGAACTCTTATCATTACCGAGCAACTTTTAAACGATCTTGGGCTAGAAGCTAAGTAACTTTTCAAATCGTACGACCTTACTTATTGCAGATAAATTATTAGCAAGTGATGGGAGAATAGGCAAATAATTACACCAAGTGAGCTTGTGAAAGAATACCGACTTATAATTGACTCTATCATTTCTCGTCCTCCACAATTTAAAATCTCAAGTAATGAGACTCGTGGACACTTAGCCTAATAAACCAATTAAGGTCTACATGGTTAAGGATACTAGCTAGAATAAACTTGGATAAGTCTATTCGGGTTGAGTCAAAATAAACGCAACAGGCCTAATATGTCAAAGACTTCTAAACTAGCTACACCACTTTATTAATATTTTTGACTTTATTGCGGGATATATACATATGAAAGCAACAATAAAAATTTAAAAATTACGTCTAAATGGCCAAAGTTAATAAAAATTTTGAAAAATGTTGAAAAATAGGATTTTCTGGTTAATTGAAGGCATTTTCATGGAAAAGTCCACTTAAAACTTCGATAGAAGTCCCCCCTACACTTAAGATAAACATTGTCCTCAATGTTTAAGCATGTGGAAAAATTCTCCCCTACACTTATGACATTGTGCACGTTGGTTAACTCAAGTTAAGGAAGAGACGACTAAAGTGATCAATTTCAAATGTGAGTATGAAGAAAATTGAATCACGATAGTTGAGAGATAGGACCGGATTTCGGATAACACGGGAGCACGATTCTTCAAAGATTCCAAGAGTGCAGGTATCCCTGTAATCACATCACCACACAAACACAAACGACCAAAATAGGTCCTCTCCTACACTTAGGGGGTTAAAGGGATAGATACTCGGGTTGCCTCCCGAGGAGCGCTTGTTTTTGATAACCGAGTCACGAGCCTGACTCGACCCAAAATTAGTTCATGGGGAACGTGGTGAGGGAAGGAATCACCTCCTGAGAGGTGTCCTCACCAAAGTACAACTTCACTCGTTGGCCATTCACCTTAAAATTCGGTCCATTAGGTTGAGCGAGCTCGAGAGTACCATATGGAAAAATTTGGGCAATGGTGAATGGGCCGGACCAACGAGATTTGAGCTTGCCAGAAAAGATTTTCAACCGAGAGTTAAAAAGTAAGACTTTGTCTCCAACATGGAACTCTCGGTTTTTGATCTTGGAGTCGTGAATGAGCTTAGTTCTTTCCTTATAGATTAAAGAATTTTTATAAGCCTCATTACGGAGTTCATTGAGCTCATTGAGTTGGATCTTGCGTAGGTCATCGGCTTTGTTTATATCAAAATTAGCCCACTTCAAGGCCCAATAAGCCTTGTGCTCCAACTCAATGGGGAGGTGGCACGCTTTCCCGTACACAAGACGATAAGGCGTACAGCCGATCGGGGTCTTGTAAGCAGTACGGAAAGCCCACAAAGCATCATCAAGTTTATCAGCCCATGCGGCACGATGCTCTCCCACGGTTCTTTCAAGAATTCGCTTCAGTCCTCGGTTGGATATTTCAGCCTGGCCATTAGTTTGTGGGTGGTAGGCTGTGGAAAGACGATGATTTACACCATACTTAGCCATGACTCTTGCGAATTGGTCATTGCAAAAATGAGTCCCACGATCACTAATAATGGCACGAGGCACACCGAATCTAGCGAAAAGAGCTTTCAAAAAGTTACAAACCACCCTTGCGTCATTAGTAGGTAAAGCTTTGGCTTCAACCCACTTTGAAACGTAGTCAACGGCAACAAGGATGTATTTGTTTCCTTTAGAAGAAGGGAATGGCCCCATAAAGTCGATACCCCAAACATCAAAGATTTCACACTCTTGAATGAAATTCTGAGGCATCTCGTCTTTATGTGTGATCTTGCCTTGTTTCTGGCAAGTATCACATTTTTTAACCATATCGTGAGCGTCACGATAAATGGAGGGCCAATAAAATCCCGAATCAAACACTTTTTTGGCGGTGTGGTTGGGACCAAAGTGACCACCGGTGGGTCCTTTGTGGCAAGCATCAAGGATTTCTGACGCTGCCGTTCCGTCAACACATCGGCGAATAATCAGGTCGGCACATTGTTTGAATAGGTAAGGGTCGTCCCAAAAGTAAGTCTTGATGTCGGTGAAGAACTTCTTCTTTTGTTGGGACGTCAACCCTTCCTTGAGAATTCCACCCGCTAAGTAGTTTGCAAAGTCCGTAAACCACGGGGTTTCATTCGGCTTCGAGTTTATAGACATTAAGGTCTCCAAGGGAAAAGAATCATTGATTTCTCTATTCGGATGATCCCCTTGGTAAGGATCCTCAAGTCTGCTGAGATGGTCCGCGGCTAAGTTTTCTGCTCCTTTTTTATCGCGAATTTCGATTTTAAATTCCTGGAGCAGCAAAACCCAGCGAAGAAGTCTTGGTTTGGAATCTTGCTTTGTCAACAAGTACTTCAGCGCGGAATGATCGGTATACACAATGGTGGTAGAAAGGACAAGATAGGGGCGAAATTTTTCAAAAGCATAGACAACAGCTAAAAGCTCTTTTTCGGTTGTCGTATAATGCAATTGTGCCCCTGTCATTGTCTTGCTAGCGTAATGGATTGGTTGGAAGTGTTTGTTCACTCTTTATCCCAGAACCGCTCCAATAGCAACATCACTAGCATCGCACATCAACTCAAAGGGCAGCTCCCAAGGGGTGACCAAGACGGCTGCCTTAGTTAGCTTATCCTTAAGCGAGTTGAAGGCTTCAAGACACTCTTTGGAGAAGATAAAAGGAGTATCTTTTTCCAAGAGGTGGGTCATCGGGCGAGCGATTTGAGAAAAATCTTTGATGAATCGACGGTAGAAGCCCGCATGACCCAGGAAACTTCTCACACCCTTCACAGTTGAAGGTGGAGGTAACTTTGCGATAACATCGACTTTAGCACGGTCTACTTCAAGACCGGCTTTCGAGATCTTATGTCCTAGCACGATGCCTTCTTTTACCATAAAATGGCATTTTTCCCAATTCAGAACCAGGCGAGTGTCTTCGCACCGCTTGAGCATACGTTCCAAATTGGCAAGGCAAGAAGAGAATGAATCCCCGAAGACCGAGAAATCTGTTAGGACCATTGTAATAGTTATATGTAATAGGTAGACTAGGAGGTATGTAGTTCCTCCTGGTCCTAGTCGTAGTAGGAGCAAGTCCTGCTCCTGGTCCTAGTCGAAGTCAAACTTTATTATTTACTTAATATTCTGTTAGGATATGCATGAGATATGTTAGGAAAGGATATGCATATTAGTTTTACACGTTTTCTTTAATGATGTATTAGGGTTTCCTTGTAGTATAAAAGGAACCTTAGGCAGAAGGGTTAGACACACCTTCACAAAACGTAGTTCTAGTCATTATCAATATTAGAAATCCTTAGAAAGGATCAAGTCTTTATAGTTATTCTATTCTTCTTAATTATATTTATATTCTGCATTCATATTGTGTATAGAGTCTCTTTGTGATTTGACTTGTGATTACAGAAGTCATTCACCAGTCCTGACAGGCTGCAAGATCTACATCTAGTAGACCCAACAAGTGGTATCAGAGCCTGGAAGGGTCTCTATACAAGAAGAATTAAGTTCTCTTACCATTCACAATCTGTTTAACATGTCTGCCTCAACTTCTACTCAAACAGGAGAAGAAAGCACTCCTAAAATTGTGCAACCTCAGCAGATCCTGGCTACGGACTCCAACACGAATGGAAAATTCCCTCTTCTGAAGAAGGGTGAATATGATAACTGGGCAATGAAGATGGAATGGTGGATCACCAACATTGATCAAGATCTTTGGAAGATCATTCTGAATGGGAACAGCAGGAAGCTTACTGGACGAGACAAGAACGGTGATATTACTCTTCTTGACCCTAAATCTCATGAGGAAATCATAGCTATTCAGAAGGAGGTAAAAGCAAAAACGATTTTGCTTCAATCTCTTCCTGAAGATCACATGGGTGATTTCTACCGTTTGGATGATGCCAGAGAGATCTGGAATGGCATAAAAGCAAGGTTCAGCGGGAATGAGGAGTCAAAGAAAATGCGAAGGTCCATGCTGAGAGATGAATTTACTGAATTCAAAATCTCAGAAACTGAAGGTCTAAATCAAGGGTATGATAGGTTCCAGAAGATCTTGAGCCAATTGAATCAACTTCGGTCAAAACCTGATGATGGTGACATTAATGCAAGGTTTCTTAAAGCCTTACCCTACTCATGGAACCAGGTGGTGATCTCACTCAAAGCCAAAGGCGGGCTTGACTATCTCACCTTTGATGATCTGTTTCATAGGCTCAGAACATTCGAACCCCATGTGAGAGGATATCCTAGTGACTCTTTTCCCACCCCTGCTAATTCAGCCTTTGTGAGTTCTATGGCATCTAGTCCCATGACATATGCAAGTAGCCCAAGCAATACTGTCTCCTCTCAGCATACTGTTCAGCATACTTCTGGTCCTGATCCTGCTGCCAAGTCTGGTAGTATGGTAGAAGCTGTTCTTCATTCTTTTGTGGCTGATGTTAATGCTGAACAACAACTTGCTTTTGATGACTTCAAACAGGTCGATAAACTTGACCTGGATGAGATGGATCTTAAATGGCAGATGGCCATGCTTACTCTTAGGGTTCACAAGTTTGAGAAGAAAGCATGAAGGAAGTTAAATTACAACCCTCGCGAGCCAGCAAGATTCGATAGAAGCAAGGTACGGTGCTATAACTGCCAGCAACAGGGTCACTTTGCAAGGGAGTGCCCTAGCAAGAATGATCAGGAGAAGAACAGGTACTCCGCTTTCAAGGTTCAGGAGGTTAAAGATGACAGGAAGGCATTGGTATCTGTTGACTCTATGGTCAACTGGAATGATCATCAGGCTTCTACTCTGGAATCAGCTGAATCCTCGACTGACGTGTTAGCAATGATTGCTGGGAATCTCTCTGATGCAGAAGAAGCAGACGAGTTTGCTCTTATGGGCATCTCACCTCAGGTACAACATTGTCCTCTTGGTTGTCATGATAAATACACAGAATTGTTGTCCCAATTTAATGAAGTAAATGATCAAAATGATAAGTATTTTTTAGAGGTACAAGCCTATAAGGCTTCATTAAACACATTGGAACAACAAAAGAGGTGGTTACAAGATACACAACGTGCGTATGAGGATAAAATCAGGATACTAAGCATTGATTTAGAAAACACTACAAATATGCTTAAATATACAGAAACTGAAAGAGATGCTAGTATCAAAGAAAAAGAGGAGACGCAAGCTAAATTAGATGCTACAATGTTAAGATTTGACAAATGGCAAAAGGCACCTAAAAATCTTTCAAAATTAATTGATAGTAGCATGTCTGGCAGAACTAAAAGAGGTTTAGGATTTGAAAAATATATTGATTCTGAAGATGTATTTGATTTATCTTTCTCAAGTGTCTTTGATGTCGACAAAGAGGATGAGGGCAAACCTAGTTACAATAGGTTTAAACCAGCAGCAGAAATGCATGCTGTCCCTCCTCCTCTTACTGGAACTTTTATGCCCACCTCATGGCATAATGACTCGGATCGATCACAGATGCTTGAGTCCCCAACAAGTTCTACTAATACTAATGACTTTGTCTCATGTACTTTCAGTGACAAAGCCGGTGACTCTGCATCTAATGATTCAAGTGAAGAGTCAAGACCTACAAATTCCAAGTCGAATGAACATGCTGCTACTGGTGCTAGGAAGAGTGAAGAAAAAGTTGCTGTCAAGTCAAGTGTGTCTGGTCCTTGTTTATTGAGTCCTAGGATGAATGTTTTTCCTAGAAATGTGTGTAATAAAGTAGGCAGTATGAAACAATCTCATTCTAATAAAAGGTCTTTCAAAACATGTTTTGTTTGTGGCAGTTCCTTTCATTTAATTAAAGATTGTGATTATTATGACACACGTGCATCTGTTAATCATGCTTTTCTAGCTCCTGGTTCACCAGGAGCTGCTTCCTATGCTTCTAGAAGACTTAATCCTAGTGCTCCAATGTTTAATACTTCTAGAGTATCCTCTCCTTTCACGTCTGGCTATTGGAGAGATAGTGGATTCCAAACAACCAGTAATTATTTTCCAAATTTTAATCCAATCTATCCGCATCATTTAGACCACACGTATTTTGGTTTGGGAAATTTGGGAACTGCTGTTAAGCCCTCAGCAGGTTGTTCTTGGTCAAATAATAATACCCATATGATGCACAGGCAACCAAGGAACAATGGTGGATCTCATCAATCTTCTTGGCATTCTTCTAATGATCCACAAGGCAGGCTCAAATCTGAAAAGGTTTGGGTCCCCTTAAGACACTAATTTTTGCATTTTTTATTATCTTGTTGTTGTAGGTTACTCCATACCAGGATCCTAGTCTAGGCATTGTTGATAGTGGTTGCTCCAGGAGCATGACTGGCAATAAAAGTCTTCTCTCTAACTTTGTACCATTTCATGGAGGCAAGGTCTATTTTGGTGGAGGTGAAGGCAGAATCACTGGCAAAGGAACGATAAAGACTCCAAATCTAAATTTTGAGCAGGTCTACTATATGGAAGCACTTCAACACTTCAACTTGATATCGGTCTCTCAGATTTGTGACAAGAAGCAGTTTGTACTCTTCAC
This sequence comes from Glebionis coronaria, assembly GCA_025667525.1. NCBI lineage: Eukaryota > Viridiplantae > Streptophyta > Magnoliopsida > Asterales > Asteraceae > Glebionis > Glebionis coronaria. The sequence goes on along the minus strand of JANFOE010000038.1, from coordinate 56,401 downwards.
CGATACTGATGCACTTGTGCTTTCCAAAGATTTTCAGCTTCCGGATGACTCACAAGTTTTACTCAGAATCCCTAGAAGACACAATCTATATAGTATCAAGTTGAATGAAGTCAACCCTACTGGTCAACTAGCATGTCTGGTTGCAAAAGCCTCAGAAGATGAAGCCACTAAATGGCATCGAAGGATGGGACATGTGAATTTCAAGACCATTCACAAACTTGCCAATCTGAATCTGGTCTCTGGTTTACCTCCCAAGACGTTTAGAAATGATATCAATTGTATTGCCTGCAGCAAAGGCAAACAACACAAAGCATCCTTCAAGGCCATTACTGCTTTAAGTCTTATTACTGACCCATTGCAGCTTCTACACATGGACTTATTTGGTCCTACATCCATCAGGAGCATTGACCACAAGCAATTCTGTTTGGTGGTAACTGATGGATATAGCAGGTTTACGTGGGTGTTCTTCATGGCTGCCAAAAGTGAGACCTACTCAATTCTTCGAGATTTTCTTACCTTGATAGAGAATCAGTTGTCCAAGAAAGTTAAAGGTATTCATTGCGACAATGGAACCGAGTTTAAAAATAGAGACCTCATCGCACTTTGCAATGCTAAGGGCATCAAACGAGATTATAGTGCTGCTAGGACTCCTCAACAGAATGGTGTGGCAGAAAGAAAGAACCGGACACTAATAGAAGCAGCAAGAACAATGCTTGCCGATTCCAAGCTTCCAACCATGTTCTGGACAGAAGCTGTTAATACTGCAAGTTATGTTTTGAATAGGGTTTCTATTACCAATTCTCACAAGAAGACTCCTTATGAGCTGCTCACGGGCAAAGTCCCAAATATTGCTCATTTGAAGCCTTTTGGGTGTCCAGTCACCATTCTGAATACTAGTGACTATTTGGGGAAGTTTGATGGCAAGGCTGATGAAGGATACATTGTGGGATATTCAGCTCATTCTCGGGCGTATCGTGTCTACAATCTTCAAGCCAAACGGATAATTGAAATTATTAATCTCAGGTATTTTGAGGAGAAGTCAAACATCCAAGGCAAAGGTCCAGAATGGTATTTTGATCTTGATTATCTTAGTGATTCGTTAGGATATTTTCGTTTCAAAACTAACCATGATGCAGGACCACAAGTGTTTGCAACTTCTAGTACTGGTGTTCATTCTAGTCTTTCTGATTCAGATGATGAGGATGACATTTTTGTGGTTCCATCTTATTCCACCACGGTTTCTCCCACTCCTCCTAGTGGTGCAACTCCATTGGATGTACAGGATTCCCAAGCAGCTCTTGACACTCTTCTCAATCAACAACAAGAAGCTACTAAAGCAGCTGCTCAAGGTAGTTTTGAGTTTCCCTTGGGTGAGCCTACTGACAAAGTTGCTCCTGGTACTCCAGCCTCTGCTTCTAGTGCTAGCCTCTCAACTACTGGTACTCCGGCTAGTGAGTCTGCTTCCAATACACGTTTCTCCAGTCCTTCTGATTTGGGGAACCATGAAAAGAAGTCTTCTACCAAGCTGGATGATATACATAAACAACCGGTAGACGGGATTTTCCAAAATGCTTCATATGATGCTGATTTTGTTGGTGATCTCAATAACTTGGCACCAGAAATGGAGGTTTCTTCCAATCCAGTCTTGCAATCACATAAAGATCATCCTACCACTCAAATTATTGGAGATCCTGGTTCTACCGTCAAGACACGCAGAATGCAGCAGAAGGCCTCGTCTGATCATCATGCTCTTGTGGGCTATATTGAGGATCAAAAGCGTAATAATCATACGGACTTTCAACACTGTTTGTTTGCTTGTTTTCTTTCACAGGTGGAACCTAGGTCTGTTTCTCATGCACTTGAGGATCAAAGTTGGGTGGAGGCTATGCAGGAGGAAATGCAGCAATTCTTGTTTCAAAATGTGTGGGTTCTGGTTGACTTACCAGATGGGAAGACAGCTATCAACACCAAATGGATTCTCAAAAACAAGAAGGATGCACGGGGAATTGTTGTCAGGAATAAAGCTAGGCTTGTCGCACAAGGACACACTCAAATTGAGGGCATTGACTATACTGAAGTCTTTGCGCCTGTTGCCAGGATCGAGGCCATTCGTCTGTTTTTGGCCTTTGCTTCGTATGTTGGCTTTACGGTGTTCCAGATGGATGTCAAGAGTGCATTTCTCTATGGAAAAATTGACGAGGAAGTGTATGTTACTCAACCTAAGGGGTTTGTAGATCCACTTCATCCCAAGAAAGTCTACAAGGTGGTCAAGGCTCTTTATGGGTTACATCAGGCTCCTAGAGCTTGGTATGAGCGTCTCTCCACTTTCTTGTTAAAGAATGACTATAGAAGAGGTACTATTGACAAAACACTATTTCTTCGGCAGAATTCCAAGGATATTATCCTTGTTAAGGTTTATGTGGACGACATTATCTTTGGTTCTACAAGGAAGGAGTGGTGTGATGAGTTTGAACACTTAATGAAAGGCGAATTTCAGATGAGTGCCATGGGAGAACTGTCATTTTTCCTTGGTCTTCAGGTCAAGCAACAATCGGATGGGATTTTCATCAGTCAAGATAAATATGTTCATGAGATTCTTCAGAAGTTTGACATGGATCCTCTTAGACCAGCAGCAACTCCGTATGAAGTTGCTAGAATCAAACTTAAGAATGAGCCAGATCCCCCGGTAAATGTTCACATGTACAGGTCTATGATTGGCTCTCTCATGTATTTGACTGCATCACGTCCGGACATTATGTTTGCAGTAAGTGCTTGTTCTAGACACCAGGTGACTCCAACGGTTTCGAACTTAAATGCAGTGAAGAAGATTTTCAAGTATATCAAGGCTCAACCTAAATTGGGTCTATGGTATCCTAGAGAATCTCCCTTTGTTCTTGAAGCCTATAGTGATAGTGATTATGCTGGTGCTAATAATGATAGGAAGTCTACTACTGGTGGTTGTCAATTTTTGGGTCGTCGGCTTATTTCATGGCAATGTAAGAAACAGACAATCGTAGCTACTTCTTCAACAGAAGCTGAATACGTTGCGGCTGCTAGTTGTTGTGGTCAAGTTTTATGGATCCAAAATCAGATGTTGGACTATGGTTTCAATTTTATGAATACCAAAATTTTTATTGACAATCAAAGCACTATCTGCATTGTGAAGAATCCTGTATTTCATCAACGGACGAAGCATATTGAGATTCGGCATCATTTTATACGCGATGCCAATGAGAAGAAGTTGATACAGGTTCTTAAAGTTCATACGGATGACAATGTTGCTGATTTGCTGACTAAAGCTTTTGATGGTCCTCGGTTTAACCACTTGGTGGTTCATATTGGGATGGTCAATCCTTGAGGTCTAGGATTGAGGGGAGGCAAAGCCTAAGGGGAGGCTTTGTGTACATATTAGGTTAGTCTCACGTATTCATAGTATTTAACAACATAATTTCTTGGTTACGATGGTGTGTGGTGCTTCTGATGGAGGATTTTTGCTCTCTTTTGGTGGATATGGCCTTATATGACTGGCTTCTGGTCCTCTTTAGTCAGCTTCTAGTTATGCTTGGTTGTCTTCTGGTGGTTTGAAATCCTTCCATGTCTAGTGGTGTTTGGCTATTGGTACTGGTACTGGTCTGGCATACTGTTCATTCCTTTTGTCCTTTGTTAATCACGTTTTGCTCCTGGTCTGACCATTGTGTGCTTTGACTTTTGGTCAACGCTCTCAATACTGGTATTTACAAGTTTGAATTCAGCAAGTAAATTGGGGGTTGGTTATTATGTTAAAAAGGGCAAGTGGTTATTATGCCATTATGGTTTAATTTGAAAGGGCAACCCCCCATTAATAGGGGTCAATGAACAGTTACTACTTTCTTCATATATGGTCAACATACACCCTTGACACACTCATTACAATTAACACACACACACAAACCGCTTCTACTCTCTACATCCCAATCCCAATCCTTCTTCCATCAATTCATCAAGATCCATGGCTGCTCTTGCTTACCAACCTGCTCACAATCGTGTTGCTTATCTGGGTGATGGTCCAAATCGTGAACACTTTGCTGACATCTTGGATTTCATTGAAGCTTCTAACTTAAGGTTTGCATTTACTGTCTGTCCTACCATATATGATAGTGTGATACGTTAATTTTGGGCGTCTGCTCAGCTTGTGAATGTGGCTGGACGTCCACGTGCACTCCATGCTACCATAGATGGACGTGCATATGTGGTAACTGAAGCGTCTATTCGCTCTTCTCTTCATCTTCAGGATGAGGGGGTGTTGTATCAATCCCCAATTCGGAAGTATTAGAGGGTATGGCTGCCATAGGTTATGAACATGGGGGGAAGTTTAACTTCCAGAAAAATAGGTTTTCCCCCCAATGGAAGCTTCTGGTTCACTTTTTAATCCATTGTATGAGTCCCAAGTCTGGGAGTTGGGATGCTTTCCCTACTCCTTTGGCTACTGGTCTTATATGTTTAGCCCAGGGTAGAGTGTTTAATTTTTCTCATTATCTATTTGAGGGGATGGCTAGTAATTTGTCTATTGCTGGTTCGAGGAAGAAATTTCTTATGTACCCTAGGTTTCTTCAACAAATCCTTGTTTGCATTCCACGTGATAGGACTGAGCATGTGCCATCTAAACTTACAACTAAAGTCTATTACAATATGATGCATGGGTTTACTGGGGATTGGAGGCCCCTGACTGAAGCCATGTTAGGGTTGGCTCAGGGTCCCATGGGTCAAGAGGAGGAGGCTCCTGAGTTTGTTGTGATAGATGATGACCCCATGGAGGAGGAGGCTCCTACTGTTGGTGCCACTCCTGTGGTAGAGGAGGAGCTAGTTGAGGAAGTGGTGGTTGAAAAACCATCTCCTACCAAGGCTGGTCCTTCCTCAGTTCCACAAAGGTCTCCTTTTGTGGAGACTCCACCTCCTAGTCCTGCCCCACATTCGACTGATATCCCGTTTGATGCTAGTTCTCCACAGGTTGACCCACATGTTGCTTCGGGCTCCCGTGATGCTTTCCCTGATCCAAGTTCTCTTGGTGGGCAGGCGGAGGAGCCTACTACACTGACATCTTTGCTCGATCTTATGCACAGGTACCATGAGAGGATGATTTGTTTGGAAGCAGACTTAAACCAACATCGGAAGCTTACAAGGGAGTTTGTTCTTCCTCTGGCTGATCGCATAAAGGTGTTGGAGAATCAACAACGTCGTCGCAAGAAGCATGTGGTTCTTTCAGATTCTGAGGATGAGGGTGCGGAGAATGTTGAGGATGGCTTGACGTTGTTGGCAAAGGCTGCCTTTGCTGATAAGGTTTATGATGATTTGCCGGTTCCTCCAATGTCCTCCAATGTTCCTTCTCCTAGTGCTATTCCCCCTTCTATGGGTGGTGATTCTGATCCTGCTGATGGTTCTCATGCTGGTCCCTCTCATGATCCGAAGGGAAAAGCCCCAATGACTGATTCTCCATCTCCAACTCGCAAGCGTACTCGTCGACAGATTGAAGAAGAAAGGCTTGGTGAAGAGGCTGCTCGTCGAGTTCAGGCTGAGATTGATGAGGCGGATAGGGCTGCTGAGGAAGAGCTTCGAGAGCGCAGGCGTGCGCAAATTCAGCATGATGCCATGCATTGGACTGATGGTGAATGGATGCAAGTGTTGACTGTTCTCACTCGGGATTATGCTCAGTTTAAAGATCTGTTGGGTGATGATGTTGATGAACACAATTGTATTCCGCGTGCTATGGTGATGATGCGTAAGCACCAGTTGGCTCTTGCTAAAGAACTAAAGAAATAGAGAAGGAACAGACCTCTATCTCGGGCTGAGGAGCGCCAGCAGATGCAACGTTATGTGAAATATCAATCTGCTGCTCATTTCAATGCTCCGTGGACTTGGGCTCGGGTGAGGGCGTTGACTTTTGATGAGCTTAAGGCCCTTTATAAAAAGATGGTGAAGCGTCAGAGTCAACCTATTCCAGAAAGATTTATTTACCATCCTCGTGGTGTGACTGCTGCTATGCCTGCTGATTCTACTGGTCCGTCGTCTGCACCCACTCCTGGTTTTGCTGGTAGTCCTTCTGGTTCTGTTGCTATTTCTGTTGGTCCTTCTTCTACACCCTTGGTTGCTCCTATGGGTTCTACTGCTGGTCCTGCTACTACCATTTTTGTTACTACCACCACCACTCATGCTTCCACCACCACACCTGTTACTACTACCACCACCCATGTTCCTGCAAGCACCTTTGTTGATACCACCATACCTACTGCTACTACATCTGATGTGCCATCTCCATCACCACAAGTTCCTGCAACACAACATAATCCTACTTCTGATGCAGCTCCTAGTGGTCCATTGGGTGGACATGTTCATGAGTCTACTTCTACTGCTTCCCCTGCTGTTGCTGGAGTTAAGGTAAAGGTTGAATCAACACCTTCGGCTCCCACACCTCGACGTTCCATTAGCCAGAAACTTGCTCGTCGTGTTCGCCGTGGTAAATCAGTTCCTTTTGAGAAGCGTGATCCTGAGAACTTAATTGATGCAGCTTCTGACAGCGATTCTGACTTACCTTTGGGCAATGGAAGCATTACGGGTTATACGGTTGAGCGTTCTACAACACTTCCTGGTGGTGTATCCCATCGGATTACTTTGAGTGATGGGTCTGTGCGATTGGCAACGGGTTTGCAGGGTGTGTTATCTTGGGCTGATCGTATGGATCTTATGGCGTTGTTTGGGCTTGTTGATTCTAGTATGCCGTTTGACCCCATGGCGGTGTCTTCCTAGCCTGGTCTCCGTATCTGGGCTGATCTTAAGCTAATGTTGGATCCTCCTCCAAATGCTCCTGTTTTGGGCATATGGAAGGATCAATTCCAATGGGAGATTCTGCGATGGAAGCTATATGCTGGATGTGGAGTTCATATGTTGGAATTAGAATCTGGTCATATGGTGTTTATGCTGACGGATGTGGAGTATCCTTTGACTATTTCTTCCATGGAAGCAATGTTGGCAAGTCACTTGCAAATTTCTATTGCTCCTTCTGGAAATGAGTCGAGTATGGCCACGGCTTTGGTAGAGGGTATTCAGGCACGGTTGCTAGCGGATAAGAAGGCAGCTTCTGGTATGTAAGGTGATTGGGTTGTAAGTGTTTATACTTTGAATTTTTGTTCTTTTTATTCTTTTCACCAATATGTACAGTGATTGGTGAATTTCATTCTTTATAGTTAAAAAAAAAAATAAAAAAAAAATATACTTTTTATATAATATCTGCTTATACTTTAAACACAGTTAGCTTTTATACTTGTACATAATATCCCTTGGCTGTTTCACAATGTGGTTCCTGGTTTGCGTTTGTTCTGGTACTTGGTTTCACTTGGTGTTGGACGTGGTCCACACAACAAATGGTTCTCAACTTACCATGTCTAATCGACAAGAAAAAGTTGATTCACCTTGAGGGTACGGCTCCTGGTGCGATTCTCAAATCCGTTGATGGTTGCCAGGTTACCCAAAACTGGATGGTTTACACTTGCCATAGTCTTGGACTGAAAAGTGGCTAATCCAAGGGGGTACGGCTCTTGGTAAAGATCTTATCAAATCCGTTGATAGCTGTAATAGCTTGCTTAAAGCTATAGGGTGTTCAACTCACCGATGCTTCATTGCAAAGAGTTGGCGAGTCCAGAGGGGTACGGCTTCTGGTAAAGACGCATCAAATCCGTTGACGGCTGTGATGGTTTGCCTAAAATCATCAGGGTACTCCCACTCACCATTGATTCACGTTCTAAGAGTTGGGCTGGGTTCTAGTCTCCCAGGGTGATGCTTATTCCACCAGAATGACTAGCTAGCCCAAGAGCGAGCAGCTACTTGGTAAAGGCTCATCAAATCTGCTCATGTTGCTGAAAGATTCAACACGATGCTGATTTGTTACAAGCTTTGGAGAAGCTTCTAGTGTTTCATGTTGCAGCTGTTCTTCTGATTCTTATCTTGTTGATGCTGTTATTTGTTTTGCTGATACAATCCTCGGGCTTTCTTTGCATGTTTTCCAGGAAACTTGAACTCAACAGGTCAAATTCAAGTTTAGGGGAGGATTGTTAGGACCATTGTAATAGTTATATGTAATAGGTAGACTAGGAGGTATGTAGTTCCTCCTGGTCCTAGTCGTAGTAGGAGCAAGTCCTGCTCCTGGTCCTAGTCGAAGTCAAACTTTATTATTTACTTAATATTCTGTTAGGATATGCATGAGATATGTTAGGAAAGGATATGCATATCAGTTTTACACGTTTTCTTTAATGATGTATTAGGGTTTCCTTGTAGTATAAAAGGAACCTTAGGCAGAAGGGTTAGACACACCTTCACAAAACGTAGTTCTAGTCATTATCAATATTAGAAATCCTTAGAAAGGATCAAGTCTTTATAGTTATTCTGTTCTTCTTAATTATATTTATATTCTGCATTCATATTGTGTATAGAGTCTCTTTGTGATTTGACTTGTGATTACAGAAGTCATTCACCGGTCCTGACAGGCTGCAAGATCTACATCTAGTAGACCCAACAAAATCATCCATGAAGACTTCCATGGTGCGTTCCACCATGTCATGGAAGATAGCTAACATGCACCTTTGGAAAGTCCCGGGCGCATTACATAGGCCAAAAGGCATTCTTTTGTAAGCAAATGTGCCATAGGGACAAGTGAATGTAGTCTTTTCTTGATCTTGGGGATCGATGGGTATTTGGAAATAACCCGAGAAACCATCAAGAAAGCAGTAATATTCATTACCCGCTAATCGTTCAAGCATTTGGTCCATGAAAGGTAGAGGGAAATGATCCTTTCTCGTGGCATCATTGAGTTTGCGGTAGTCTATACAAACTCTCCACCCATTAACGAGACGAGTGGGAATCAACTCGTTGTGTTCGTTGGGAACAACGGTTATTCCGCCCTTCTTGGGCACACAATGGATTGGACTAACCCATGGTGAATCCGAAATAGGGTAAATCATACCCGCATCAAGAAGTTTGATAACCTCTGTTTTGATGACTTCATGGATTTTTGGATTCACCCTTCGTTGGCTTTGAATAGTGGGCTTATAGTCGTCCTCCATGAGAATTTTGTGCGTGCAGAAGTGAGGATCAATTCCACGAATATCCAAAATCTTCCAAGCAATAGCCTTCTTATGGTCTTTCAACACGGCGACAAGTCGAGTTTTCTCTTCATCTTTCAAATCCGTCGCAATAATGACGGGCGACTTCTTGTTGTCGTCAAGGAACACGTACTCGAGATGTGGCGGCAACTCCTTAAGTTCCAAATCCGGAGGATTTTCGACGGGAAGCGTTTTCAAAGTCGTGGCATCGATAGCAATAACCGTGGGAGATGGAGGCGAAGGATTGTCTTCGGTGAGAAGATTGTCAAAGAAATTCATGTCTTCATCCCCCTCGGTGGGAGAATCATTAGTGGCTAAATTCACATCTCCCATGGTATCTTCAAGATTGTTCCAAAATAAATCACTATCTCCAAATAGAGACAACGATGAATCAATAGAGGACACGGTCTCAACATTGGGAAGAGAGGTAGGAATACTTTTGCAAGCATCATTAAAGTGTTCTTCACAAGCCTCATCAAGAACGTCAATAAAATTAACACTCTCATATGAATAAGGTTGTTTAGACAACTTTCCCATGTTGAAGACTACTTTATCGTCACCCACTCTCATGATAAGCTCACCGGCTTCAACATCAATGAGAGTGCGACCGGTCCTTAAGAATGGACGACCAACAATAAGTGGCACACGGGGGTCCATCTCGTAGTCGACGACAACAAAATCAGCAGGGAAGGTGAATTTGTCGACTCCTACAATGACGTCTTCGGCTATCCCCACTGGATAAGCAACCGTACGGTTAGCTAATTCCAAAGTCATTTTGGTGGGGACTAGCTCTGGGAGAGATAATTGCTTCCAAACACTTAGAGGCATGAGATTAATACTGGCACCTAGATCGGCTAGGGCCATGCAATTCTCTACTCCCGGGAAATTGCAAGGGATAAGAAAACGACCCGGATCACCAAGCTTGGTTGGCAATTTCCTTAAGAGCACTGCAGAGCAATTCTCATTAAGTTGGGTGTTGGCAATATCGAGGAGCTTTTCCTTGTCGCTCAGAAGATCTTTAAACATTTTCGCATATTTGGGCATGTGAGCGAGAGCCTCAGCGAAGGAGATATTGAAATTCAGTTGTTTAAACATTTTAAGAAAGTTCTAAACCTGAATATCATCCTTGCTCTTTTGCTTCTCTTTCCTCAACCTAGACGGATAAGGTATATTGGAAGAAGAGGAAGGCTTTGGGAGAATAGGATCACTCACAACCACGGGTGGAGAAATTGGGGAAAGAGAAGGATGAGGAATAGGAGCAGGTGACTCGTTCTCCTTAGTCACAACCACCGGTGGAGGTATAGGAAGCTCGGGTTCCTTGGTACCTTTACCACTTCGAGTAGTGATTGCTTTCATCTCCCCTCTTGGGTTCGCAACGGTGTTACTCGGAAGAGTACCCGAAGAAGAGGGTTGATTACTTTGGAAGAAACCAGCCATCATGTTCCTCAGATCATTAGTTTGGCTATCCAACGTATTTCTCATGTCGGCTCTCAAATCGTTTCCTTGCTTGACCAAGTCTGCTTTCAAGTTTCGCACTTCCTGTTGGAGATTTTCCACAATCACATCATTTATCCTCATGTAGGTTACAACCTCTTGGTGTAAGGCAGTGGTAGTTTGGTTGGGAGGAGCATTGTATGCAGGTGGTTGGTAAGCAGGTTGTTGGCTAACTTGACAAATTAGCTCTTCCACCATTTTCATTTTCTTGCAACTTTATTATCCGGAAGGGGCTCATTGTTGTTGTTATTGTTCATGTTGTTGAAAGGCGGGTTGTTGTTGTTATTATTGTTGTTCGGAGGTGGTACACCGGCCATGTCTAATTGATCGAGAGGCTCGGGCTCTTGATATGACGTGGATCGAGTGCGCATACACCTGCAAAAGAACGAGCAAAGAAAAACAAAGCAAAAATATTTTTGGTTTTTATGTTTTTTTTTTAATTTTTTTGTATTTTTGAAAATTTTATATTTTTTTTTTTTTTTTTTTTTTGAAAATTTTTGTGAAAAAGTAACGTTCACGGGGAACGGATCCCAAAATCCAAGTTCTCACAAAAAACTTTTGATCTTAACGAGAAGAGCCGGCAGCGGCGCCATTTGATACACAGCTTTTACTAGGTTCAAAACATTTCTCGGAATCCTCTCGAATTGATCTCAGTTTAAAGTGGAAGATCTGTTCTTGGTGTCCAAAAATGGGTTTGGTTTTCTAATCTACTAAACAGAGAAATGACTAAAATGATAATGAAATAATCTTAAAACAATCAACAATTAAAAAGTATTACTTGAATTAATTCAGGAAAATGCCCTTACTGAAAGATATCCTACTCGGAATAAATCCTATTCGGAAAGACACCAACCTATGCGGAATGTTCTCTATTCGGAATAACGTGCTCTTAAACGGAAAATAACCCTATGCGGAAAAATGTCTTATTCGGAAAGTTAAGGCTATTCGGAAAAACACATCTATTCGGAAAAAATGACTCTATTCGGAAAACATTTCTATTCGGAAAACAAGGCCCTATACGGAATATAATGCTATTCGGAAAAATAAACTTATGCGGAAAAGTATGGTCTATGCGGAAAATAGTGCTATTCGGAATGTTGGTCCTTCCATTCGGAAAATATGGTTCTATACGGAAAATCTGCCCTATTCGGAAAAATGAGTCTGTTCGGAATATATAGGATATTCCGTGTAAGAGAAAATAATCAGCCCTATTCGGAATATCCAATATTCCGAATAAGGGAAAGAGAAAATCGTCTATTCGGAATAAAGGCTCTGTTCGGAAAGTCTGGAGATGAAGAACAGCAGTAGACGTAAAAACAGGGAAAACGGGTTTTAATCAAAATCAATCCAAATAATCGAAAAGGTTTTTACCAAATTAAACACAAATCATTTAAAGATCATAAGTAACAAATCCCAACAATAAAAACACTAAATCAACAACTTTTAAAAGATCAAAATCAATCACACAAGAACTTAAGAACTTTTGGATAAAAATGGAGATGAACAAGATGAATGAAAAGATGGAATTGAAAGATTAATGTAAAAGTAACAAGAGTAATGATTAAAACTTACAAGATTGAAAGGAAAAATTAAAAATCACCAAACACCCTAATGGTGTTGGTGATGAACCGATCCTAAGAAACTGGGAAAAATAAAAATGAAAACTAACTCACTAAAATGTGAAGGAAAAATCTATATATAGTCCTAGTGGTTGGTTGGTGAGTGGGCTTTCTCCCTTTCTTCTTGTCTTCTCGTCTTTTCAGAAAAGTTGACGTTTTCAATTCTGATTCGGGACTTGTCGTCGATTAAATTCAACTCGTCTTTTAATTTCTTCGTTTAATAGACTTGAGTTTCTTCGACTTGTGTAAATCTTCCATCTTTGGTCCTTTTCTTCGATAATTCTTTGAATAGGCCCAGTGACTTCAAATCTTTTGCATCTCTTGGACAATAGACTTTATCTTGAGTCTTTTTCTTCAGTAAAACCCGTGCAATCCCATGTTTTCTTTAATATTCATCCGGTTGGCTCTGAAAACACAATAAACACAAAAACCACGCATAATTCCAAACAAATGATATTAAATACGTGTTTTGGTCTTGTTTTAGACAGAATTAAGTGGTAAAAGGATGGGTGTTTACACACCTATCAGCGAGGAATAGTCTAATAGCTTCCAAACGGGCAACAGGTGCAAAGGATTCCATAAATTCGATGCCCAATAATTGCTTGTATCCACGAGCTACTAGTCGAGCTTTGTTCTTCAATATTCCGCCTAACTCATCGAGTTTCACCTCGTAAACCCATTTCAAAGTGAGTAACTTCACTTGATCCGGGCATGGGACAAGTTCCCATACTTCAAGACGTATAAATTCATTAAGTTCTTCTTGCATAGCTTCTATCCAACAGGATTTAGTAAAAGCTTCTTGCCATGTCTTATGTTCAACTTCAGTGAGGAAAGCATCAAAATGACAAAACATTGCATTTTCTTGTAGCTGACTTCGTGTGGATACCGGACGATTAGGGTCACCAATAATAGAATATATAGGATGATCCTGTGTCCACTTGCTGTCATGTTCACGAATCCGTGGATTGGAGTGAACTGTAGTAGGAGCTTCCTCTGAGGTGGACAACCCGGCTTGATTAGAGTTGGGAATAGGTACACCAAAGAATGGAAGTTCACGCATTTGAGCGAATTCCAAATCGTGATCATCATCATCCTATTCATCATCAGTAGGCATGACATGGGTAGTTGAAACAGGTGTTGGTTGAGAATTACTTGTTGATGGTATATCTAGACCAATTGTAGGTGCAGACGTATCTGATTGTGCAACGGTTGCTGGAGCGACAACTTCGGTTACCGGAGCTATTACCTCAGGTTCTGGAACAACAATACTAGGAGGAGTAAAGAATTCATCAAATAACGGTTGAAACAACGTATCCCATTCAGTCCTAGAAGGTGGTGTAAATGATGATGAAGTAGGGTTATTTGGGACAAGACTAGAGCTAATGTTACTGGGTCCCATTTCATGAAGTGCGGGTTCAGAGCTGCTTTGCTCAGAAGCCATTGTTGTCAGCTCATCAAAATCAACATTCATAGTTTCGAGGATCTTACGAGACTTACGATTGTAGATTCGGTATGCCTTCTTTGCGGGTGCGTAACCAATGAAAATACCAATATCAGCCTTTGGTTGAAGTTTTCCCAAATTGTCACCATCATTATTTGGATAGCAAAGAGAACCAAATACATGAAGATATGATAAATCTGGTATTTTACCATGGAGAAGCTCATAAGGTGTTTTACCATGGCGTTTACGAATTAGTGACCGGTTTTGGGTGTACACTGTTGTAGATATTGCTTCTGCCCATAAAAACAATGGAGCCTTTGCGTAAATTAACATCGTTCGAGCAGCTTCCATAAGTGTGCGATTTCTCCTTTCAACGAAACCGTTTTGTTGTGGAGTGCGTGCAACGGATGTTTCATGAGTTATGCCAACTTCTTCATAATAATTACGCAAGATTTGATTCACAAATTCGGTTACATTATTTGTACGAACGCGTCGGACAGTAGTGTTAAGACGCACTTGAATCATCTTGAGAAATCCGATGATGAATTTAGGTGCCTCATTTTTTGTTGTAAGAAATTTCACCCATGTAAACCGAGAGTAATCATCGACAATGACAAGGATGTACTTTTTACCACTAAGACTTTCAACACGCATTGGCCCACAAAGATCCATATGCAACAAATAAAGTTTCTCTTGGTTGGTGTCTTCAATCTTGGGTTTGTATGATTTCTTAGTGCTTTTACCCATTGTACACGCAGAACACAAATGATCCTTGTGAAATGAAAGTTTAGGAAGACCACGAACAAGTTCGTTTTTCGCCAAATGATTAATAGTGTCAAAGTTAAGATGAGATAACCGTCGATGCCATAACCATGACTTAGTCTTCGATGCTTTGGAGAGAAGACATATGGGAGAAGCGGCCATCATGTCTTGTAGAGACAAAGTATACAAATTATTCCCTCGAGTACCTTTCAATAAATCAACCCCTTCCAAATTACGAATGAAGCAAGTATGCTCTCGAAAAGCAACTTCTAGGTTTACATCACAAAATTGTCCCACAGAAAATAAGTTGTGACCGAGACCTTCCACATAATACACTCTTGAAATTATAACATTCCCAATATGATATTCACCATAACCCATTATCTTTGCAATATGATCATTTCCAAATCGAACCGTACCAAGAAACTTGCTGACGAAATTTCTGAGCTGAGAGCGATCTCCGGTCATATGCTTGGAGCAACCAGAGTCCAAATACCAGAGAACAATTTGGACCACCTGTTTTCAATAACAACAGTAGACAATGAATTGGAAACTATTGGTTCCAGAGTGTTAGCAGATACAGATATAAGATTATCATAATTGCTAACATTTGTGTGACCCTTAGATTTCCTGCGTTTTCTAATGTGAGTTTTAGCACTAACAAGTTTTACTGTTCCAACTTTCTTAGGTTTTGGATTATTCGCAGGCACTACAGTGGGAGTAGACCTATTTAAAGGGCACTTGGTTCCTACAGTAGTGTCGGTGTTCCTAGTTAAAGGACACGCTTGTGTTTTGGTAGCCTTGGTAATCTTAGTTAAAGGGCACTCTTTCTTCGCTTGAGTGGGAGTGATCCTAGTTAAAGGGCACATATTTTCTACAATAGTGAAAGTTCTACCAGTGGGGCGCCACATCCAACCAACTTGGGTTAACACTTTCCCAGTCGGTTTCCATTCTAATCCATTTTTCCGGGCATTCAACTCATTCACATGGTCAATAAGGCAAGAATCATGACGACTAGAAAACATACATTCTTGCAATTCCAACATTTCAAATTAGAATTCACAGTAGGCTTAGAACGCTGCACAACCGCAGAGCCTTTAAGTTTAGCTACATGATTCTTTTTATTCAAAACAGAAATAACATTCCTAGGATGGGCTTCTACTTTCTTCTTCACTTGACTACTAGATGGGGGCAAGATCCTATCATTCTTCTTATTTCTTTTAAGCTTAGATCTTTGAGCCTTAGTAGTGGTGATTACTCCTGTAGAAGGCAACAGGGGAATATTAGAAGTTGGCTTAGATTCCGCCTTATCTTTAGTGACCAAAGTTTGAGATGGTTTAGTCCTAGGTCCCTTATTAAATGGTGTGACGGCTATAAGGTTCCTTTTGATTGCACTAGAGGACGATGCTGAGACAGTGGCTGCGTTATCCACAACATTCTTACCTTTTAGAGTACGAAGTGTTTCCTTTAACTCAGCCAAGGCCAGATTTTTATCACAAATTTGTTCCCTCAAATCAGATATTTCCACCGACTTTTGATTCAATTGTTCAATCAATGATTGATTCTGTGCAGTGGTATTAACACATGCGGGCTTTACTGAATCGAAGAGTCGTGTATCTTTCTGTTTTAAGTTATCAACTTTGGACAAAATCTTGGAAACTCGATTATCTAGATCAAGTTTAAAATTCTCAGCGGCCTCAAGTACGTTCACACAGTTAAGCTCCTTAGATTTCTATATGTCTATCGGCAAAGATGTAGCAACTTTGTCACTTGGCTGACGCTGTTTTGATTGTAAATTCAATCGAAAATTCTTTTCAAAGTTTGCATCATCGATATTAACACCTTCGAATGATGTTTCAAAGATTTCTTGAATAAATTGTTGCTTGCATTCAAGCGAAATACAATGTGTTTGAATCTCATCAAAACGTTTTGAAAGCAAAGAATATGAATCTTGAAGCTTTAAAAATTCAGCGTCAGAATCGTGACAAGTACTATCTACCACATTATCCACAGATTCAACATTATGCACAATAGAATCATTATCAACACTTTTATTCACACAGACGGAAACTATATCATGAGACATCACTTGCTTCAGAAGCTGATCATTTTGGCGAGAAACCCGTTCTATTTCAAGTAAACTGTTTTCATAAGCATCATCCATTTCATTGAAAACACGTTTAACTTCTTCTATTTCCAAACGCAAATCTTGATCAAAATTACTAAGACAAGCTTTAACATTCTTTACAAATGGAACAATTTCGTCTCAGAACGCAGCTCTAGTGTGCTCAAAGTTCCATTCACCTTACGTTATGGTCGTGGCCGTCGTACGTTCCAAAATCACCTTATGAAAATCGGCTAAGTGTTGGTGTACTGCTTTTAAGTTAACGGATGCCTTACTTACCGGTGGAATTAACTTTGTTAAATCCGTTTTGACAAGTGTAAGAGACGTACTAGGAGGATTTTCATTTGACAAACTTTGGGGCACAAGAACTGTTAGTTCAGCTAATTCCTTTTGTAAGCGAATACGTGTCTTTTTAGAAAGTTGATCTTTATTATGCTTATCATAATCAATCGTATGGAATTTCGAAAACATTTTAGAATGAGTTTCTTCCATAAGTGACTGTGTCTCCTTAGAACTACGAACATAAGGTGCTTCTTTCGATTTGCCAATTATGGTCATATCATAAAGACCGGGAATATATTCCTGAGCTTGTTTTGCATAACCGGGATTAGGTGGTAAATTTTGAAGACGCTTAAGTTCGAGTTCTTTAAATGATTTAGTTAAAAGATGAACCTTTTATGTGGAAGCGTATTGTTTTAAAAGCTGTTGTTCTTTGAATTTAAGAAGTTTGGTAGCATTAATTTCCGATTCAAACTTTTTAGACTCGAGAGTTTCGAAATCCATTTTAAGTTTCTGAAAATCATTGACAACCGACTCTTTAGATTTTAATTCATTGGAAAGATTAGCTTTTAATGATTCTATTTATTTCAAGTGTTCAATCTTTTCAAAACGAAATTGGTCAAATTCAGAACATGTTATTTTCTCTGCTTGAGGGGCCATTTCAAATGTTTTGACCTTTTCTTTATGCAACTCAAGCTCAGCAGTTAGGGTGGAATTCGTATCTACGGATTGTCTGAGAGCCATATGAATTTGATCAATAATATGTTTAGGCACCATGACCAAATCATGTTGAGCATAAGATTCCATACCCGTCGTAGCATTTGGTTGAGGTTCACTCAAATGTGTAGGATTGGGTACCACATCATTTGAGTTACTAGTTCCCTAATGCTGTTCGAGGTTGTCATTTTCATGCCCAACTTGATGTGGGTTATCATCATTACCAAGATTGGTTGTGGTGGGTACCTCACTGACGACATCAGAACCGTAGTGAGAGAGATTAGCAACGAGAGCAGCTTGGGCTGAGTGAATGTCATCACAATCCGAATCATATGCGTCAAGATCATCTGCTTGATAAGCTGCATTAGAAGTGGAAACGACTGCAATGCCTTCAGTATCTGCTGCCCCTGGGTCTTCAAGAAATGCTAACTCCTCTGAATCCAAAATCTTTCCCTTAGATTGAGCGTCAACCAAATACATTTTCTCACGAAACCACGCTTCATCCCTTCTCCTTTTCGACTGAGTGCATTGCCTAGCCATATGACCTTGTCCTCGGCAATTGTAGCAAGTCACAACCTTTTGAGGACCAATGGGGCTTCCATTTCCATTAGCTTGAGAATTCACAGCTTGAGCATTCACAGTCCTTATCGGAGGTCCATATGAATTTTGCCTTCCTTGAATAGGTTGCACTGTTACTTGACCATCTTGAACAGTAGCTTGTTGTCGAGGACTTGAAGAGGTGCGGAGCTGATTGTTTGTTGGTGGAAATCCTCTAGTTGCAACAAGTTTTGACAAGTAGGCAGTGAGATGGTTTAGAACATCAGTTGGCGTATCATTTAGAGTAAAGACAAGTGCTTGGATTGGTGGAAGTTCATTAGAATAGAAAGCTTGTGCTGGTTGTGTTTCTATTGGAAAATACCCTTGCTGAGGAGTATAGCCCATTGGAGAAGTGTTGGCTTGTGATGGTGATGTCTGATATGGTGGTTGCTGTAGAAAAGATTGTTGATGAACACTTTGTTGAAATGCTTGTTGTGGCATCATTGGTAGTTGATAAGATGGGTGTTGTGGTTGCTGATAGGTGTGTGGTGGTGGCTGCTGCAAGTATGATGGTTGTTGATAAGTATAAGCCATGTTTTGTTGAGAAGCATACATGGCAAGTGGATCATGAACTTGAGGTTTAGACAAGCGAGCCTCGATCACATAGCATTCGTGTTGTTGAAGAAAAGCTTGAAGTTGATCCACATTGGTGTTATGCAAGTCCTTAGCCAATTTAACATCCGTCACGTACTTTTTCCATTCTGAAGGAAGAGTGTTCAAATACTTGGTGTTCAATTGAAATGTAGGAATTTCCATGCCATAGATATTTAGCTCATTCAACAATAGGGTAAATCTCAGATAGAAGTCATTGAGAGTCTCCCCTGGCACATAGGCAAACTTATCAAAAGTATCATAAAGCTTACACTCTCGTTCTTGTTTAGTTAACGAGGTGCCTTGCATTAGAACACGAATTCTATCCCATAACTCTTTGGCAACTTTATGTTTGCTGACGAGTTTGTAGACATCTGGAGGAAGGGCTTGGAGAATGATGTTTGTAGCATACTTATCACATTTGTCATCTTCATATCTCCAGTCAATTCACCCGTTGTGCGAGGACGAGTAGTCGTACCTTTCGTCACTGTACCATAATCTAATGGTCCATTGAGCACCGATGCCCAAATGAGATGTCCATTCTCTATGTTCAACATGTAAAGTTCCATTAGGGAAGTACAATCCTCGTACATAGATTTTTCCAACATTGGTGGACGATTATCCGTACCCGAGAGGATGGACTTATCTGTAAGAGATGTGTACTCCATTTCGATAAGTTAAGATTTACAAATATTGATCGAACAATGAGAGAAAGTAAATGTGTTTGTTGTAGTGTGTTAAAGCCGATAAATAATGTTGAAATCCCCTAAATTATGTTCTCGATAAACCAAAAATTCCAAGAAAAAATTGCACACTCGAAATTTTTTAAGGAATAATTTTGGGTTGTCGGAATGTTGATCGGAATAAAGGATCGGAAAGCTGTCAGAATATCAGTCAAAAAGCCGTCGAAATAAACCCTATCGGAATACCCTTGATCGGAATGTCCCTAATCGGAATACCCTTGTCGGAATGTCCTAATCGGAATACCCTTGTCGGAATGTCCTAATCGGAATACCCTTGTCGGAATGTCCTAATCGGAATACCCTAGTCGGAATGTCCCTAATCGGAATACCCTTGTTGGAATGTGCCAAATCGGAATATGATCGGAAACCTTAAACCCTTTTCTGATGACACTGATCGGAATAACTATTAAACCCTTTTCCGATGACACTGATCGGAATAAATCCCACTTTTCTCGGACAAAACTCAACCAATTCGAGATTTTAAGCCAAAAAATGATCAAAACACCCAAAGATTTTGTGTTTTTAGCCAAAGTAACTATACCAAATCTCTACCACAACTATGTAGAAGATTTGTATCAAGAAAAAAACATAAAAAACACAAAAAAATAAATTGGTTCGTGTATAATGGATAAAAAAGGCGTATGAATCAAGAATACAAACACATAAACAATACACTCATCCCATGGCTCTTGATACCATTTGTAGGATATGTAAATCTTGCTTATGTTTTAGAGAGAGAAAGAGATAGAGAGATGATGGAGTTCACACACTTCTAGAGAGAGAAAATGAAAGATTACTATGTGTAAATTATGAAAACCACCACCCTCTCCATCTAAGGAGAGGGTTTATATACCCAAGCCTTGTGATGGGCTTGGGCTTACAATATTGGGTCGGCCTACACATGTTGTAGGCTAGGCTTTGCCTTGTTTGTTTAATAAATATATCTAGACTACGATCTACTACTTACTATATTGTCGGAGTGACCGAATCTTCCTAAATACGTAAAAACGTATTTCCAACAGGTTCATAATACTTAGCAGCTAGTTTTTGAAATACACGGGCTTGAAGGGATTGTTGCCTGTAAGGTTGTAGATTAAGGAATACCCAATCTCCCACCTGGAACACTCTTTCTGGTCTATGCCAATTTGCTTGCATCTCCATCCGGTTTTAAGCTTTAAGAATATTATCTTTCAGTAATTGGACAGTTGAATCCCTTTCTTGTAAGTCTGAATCAATAAAGTGGTTAGAGGAGTCTTTAGCTTGATAGTGAATGTATATTTGGTGTGTTTGGTTAAACAAGGCTTGATAAGGAGACATGACCAAACTAGAGTGAAAGCTCGTATTGTACTAGTATTGTGCCAAGGGAAGCCATTGAAACTAAGAAGTAAGGACATCTAAGCTAAAACATCTCAAATACGTTTCCAAACATCTATTTAACACTTCTTCTTTGCCATATGGTTGTAGTGGAATAATCCAAAGTAGTTTTATGTGCCGAAAAAAGTGCTTTCTAAAAGTTACTAAGAAACACAGGGTCTCTATCATGAATTATTTTCTTGAGAATTCCATAGACAGAAGTGACATTTCTCATTAGAGAATTGGCTACGGAGTTAGCTGTATAAGGATGTTTCAAAGCCAAAAATTGAGCAAACTTGCTCAATTTATCTAAAATGACATAAACCACATAATAACCTTGAGACTTACGAAGCCCGGTAATGAAGTCCATCGTAATCACTGATCAAAACTTAGAGGGAATTTCAATTGGCTGAAGTAGACCAGGATAAGCAGAATTATCAAATTTACAACGTTGGCACACCAAGCAATCTCTGACATACGTTCTGACCATAGCTTGCATCCCCCTCTAATAGAACAATCTGTAAAGTCTCTTCTGTGTGGCATGAAAACCCGAATGCTTACCCAAAGCAATGTTATGAATTTTTTTGATGAGATCTATCCTGAGCACAGGATCATCACCCACAACTACCCTTCCTTTATTGTATAATACCTCACCATAGACTTAATAAGCACTACAAACGTTTGGAAATTCTTTAAGACCAACAATTATGCCTTGCAATTTACCATTTGTTACGGCACTACGATGGACTCTATCTTTCCAGTCAATTTGAAAACTAGATTTTGCCCAACAATCAGCATCAGAAAAATCCTTCCTCGAAAGCGCATCGACTACTACATTGTCTTTACCTTATTGATACAAACTCGAGTATAGTAATCCAATGATTTTGATCAGCCATTTTTTAAGAGTGGGGTTACATTCTGTTTGTTCGAGAATATGTTTAAGAGCTTGATGGTCTTGATCACGAAAGGTTTGAGGATCAAATAATTCTTTCACTTTTGAATTGCACCCACAATTGCTATTAGTTCCTTTTCATAAGTGGACAATTGTAAATGTCTAGGGCCTATTGCTTTTACTAAATTAAGCAATAGGGTGTTTACATTAAGAAAGGACAACCCCAATCCCTCTTCTCAGGGCATCTATCTCAATCATAAATAGAGCATCAAAATCATGCAAGACTAAAACAGGTGCAGAGGACATAGCCAGTTTGGGTTTTTCAAAGGCCAAAATAGCTTTCGTAGACCAAGAAAAAGACACTTTCTTGAGCAATTCAGTGAGAGGTTTAGCTAACTTTCCATAGTCTTTAACAAACCTTCTATAATAGTAGGTTAGCCCAAAAAATCCTCTCAAGCCCTTTACATACTTAGGAATAGTCCACTGTACCATCGTGTCTACCTTATTTGGATCATCCTTAACCCCATATTGACTTATAATGTGCCACAAATAATCAACTTGTTGACTTGCAAAAGTGCACTTGGACATCTTAGCATACAATGTGTGTTGTCTCAGTAGCAAAATAACAACCTTCAAATGTCGCATATGTTCCTCCCACGACTTGCTATATACGAGAATATCATTAAAAAAACCAACACATGCTTTTTCAAATGCTTCCTAAATATTGAATTCATCAATTTTTGAAACGTATCAAGAGCATTGGATAGACCAAATGGCATAACGATGAAATCATAAAGTCCATCGTGAGTTCTAAAAGCGGTTTTTGGTATATCACTGTCATGCATTCTTACTTGATGATAACCACTTCTGAGATGCAGTTTAGAAAACAAACAGGCTCCCTATAACTCATTCAATAGTTCTACAATGATAGGAATAAGAAACTGATTTTTGACGGTAAGATTGTTTAACTTTTTGTAGTCCACACAAAACCTCCACGTATTGTCTTTCTTTTTTACCAGGACAGCAGGGGAAGCAAATTCACTGTTGGGAATAATTTTAGTGCGAATTATGTTTTGCAGTACCAGTATTACAACAGGGGAAGCAAATTAACGGTTGGGAATAATTTTAGTGAAAATTATGTTTTGCACTACTAGTATTAATTTTATTAATGCTGGTAGTTATATTTTTAATGTTGGTAGTCTGTGGTCCAATATGGCCAGATTAGTCAAAGTCAAAAGACAATACTGGTAGTAAAGGTTATGTTGCTTTCATGATTAGTGTTGGTTGAAGATAGAGATTGAAGACGTGTGAAGCTATATTTAGGGGATATTGTGAGTATATAGGTTTACATTATTCTAGTAAATTTTTATCTTGTAAAGGACTCCTTATGCTATAAAAGGAAGTCCTATGTTAGTTGTAGATATATATTATTCATCTACGTTTTCTGTACTTCAAGGTTGTAACTCTAATACTATGCTTTGGAGTATTAGTATTATTTTTAATAATACTGAAGTGTTTAGTTTACATTTGATGACGTATAGTCCCCAACCGGGTCACGAACTCGGCCCACGGGTACTACCCGTATTCGGCCCATCACAGATGGGTGGAATAATGTCATTCAGGCTTATGGGCTTGGATGAACAGTAACCGCACATGTGTGCGGCCCACGGCCTGGTGCGGCCGACGTGGCCGACATAGGGTTAGACAGAATAATATTCTGTTTAGGAATATCTTTATCCCAATGGAAGAGGATATTCACTACCAGAATTAGAAGATAACAATCATTCTAATTCTGGTGGTTATCTCTTCCTTGGGGCCGAAGCATCAGTGAAAGCCCATTAGGTTTTCACTGCCTATAAAAGGAACCCTCAAGGGTTCCACAAAGGTATTACGACTTACATTCTCAACTCACATAAACCCTAAATCGATTACTTACTCTCACGCCGGAGTCTAATCGTGGGAAACATTCCCACGGTAAGCCTAACGCGTGCTGTTTAGTGTGCAGGATCCCAACCAAACGATTCACTTGGTGCAGGAGCCGGAGCCCAGCCAACCTGAATTAAGCCTAATTCGGGTCTAGCAAGGATCAACCAACTTTTGCATCAACAAGTTGGCGCCATCCGTGGGACTCGAACATACGACCACGTGGTATCATTCAATCTCTAATAATACCAGATTTCAACATATTCTCTGATATCATTCGATCTCTACTAAGGCTATATAGAATTTATTATGTGTAATTTAAGTCTACAAGCTAGGCTAATAAGATCAGAATGGATCAACATTCACTTTGGCTTTCTCTAATAATACCAGATTTCAACATTTCGTGTGCAATTTATTCTATCACAATTTTCTCAATTGGCTCATATCTATATGTCTGTAGATTCATTGGATTGGTGCCCTCTTTGAGTGTAATGTTATGGTCCAATATCCTTTTGGGAGGTAACTGAGTAGGGTTTTCAAAAATATCGTTGAAAGAATCAAGTAACTACCCAACTCAGTATGCAAAGTAGACTCGTTCTCCATCCAAGTGGGTATAACTAGTTTAACAACACAAAATTACATGTTAGCATCAACATAACAAACCAAATAAGCTTGTTCTGAAGGCTCTTTAGCTACTAAATCAGTGTCTTGATCTCACTCATAAGTGACTTTGGGCCTACCAATCAATCTTATTACCTTATTGCTCCAATTAAATTCCGTGTAAATAAGCTTAAAATCAAACTTAATTTCACTTAAGGTAGACAAATAATTAATTTTGAAGACAACATCATAACCTCATATTGGCATCGCAAAGAAATCAACCTCAAATTCTACCCTATTGGTACAACACTTCAAACACTTACTGATGAATTGAATTGTTATTTTGAGTCCGTTGGCTGCTGAAACAATCTTTGTTGGAATAGCAATGAGTTTAAGACCTATTCTTCTAGCGAGAGAAATGTTCATGAAATTATGAGAACTTCCACTATCTACCAACATACTAACAATTTATTTTTTGATTACACTACTTAACTGAAGTGTTTGTAAACCCCAAAAACCAAGAAAGGCATGAATGTATAAGGACATACTATCTTTCCCTACACTTGACTCGTCTCTGTAACTGCTTTTAGTGCATGTACTCACATCGACTTCCCCAACATCTTCAATTTCAGGACCCAATATCATATACAACTTACCGTTTTTACAAATACGGTCAGGTGAGTACTTCTCATTACAAGAAAAATTATGCTTGTTCCTACTCTTTTCATCATATTCATGTTTCAAGAGAGTTTTGAAAGGTGTATTTTTGGTGAAAGTGTTATTGGTGGTCGGGTATTGATTGGTAGTCGGGTATTGATTGGTGGTCGGGTATTGATTGGTGGTAGAATCTGAAGGTTTGATGTAAGGTTTAGGAAAAGTAGTTGGCGTATAAGGTTTTTTAGGTGTAAATTGTGGTTGTGAAACTGATGAAAGAAATTTAGGTGATGGTAGAGCGCTATGTGATGGCAAAAATGATGGTTCATTTTTCTCATAACCAAAACCATCATTATTGAACGACTAGGACTTAGACACATCTGAACCCCACAAAGCATAGTAAGCACTTTCCTGTAACCTAGCTAATCTCGTTGCTTGGTTCACAATTTTAGGATCAAATAGGTGTATAGTGTGTAAAAGTTCAGGTGGCAATCAACAAATCTAACAGTACATATGGTGGAACATCTACTTGATTCCTTAAACCATTAAACTCATAATTATATTGCTCTACAATAATAGTTAATTTTAAATTCCTCATTTCAATAATAGGTTTAGACAATATACCTTCCACGAAATAAGATCTCATCCTAGACAAATACTTCTACCAACTTAAACTCCTAACATCCGCCTCCTTCATGTAAGCCTGATGCCACGAAAGTGCTTAACCTCTGAGATGAATAGCAACCAACCTAATTTTCATATTCTCAGGTGTTTCATCAATTTCAAAAAACTGATGACACCTATAGCTCCACCTCTTAAATTTGTTACCATTAAACGCGGGAAACTCGAGCTTAGTCAACCGATTGACCAATTGATATACCGTTTTGTTAACCTTAAAGTTCGACTGAACATCCACTAATTCAACATAGCTCCGATCCAAAGATCCACCACTTACGAACGAAGATAAAGGTTCAATATCTAATTTCATTCGAATATGATAATTCCCAATCAAAACGTTCAGCCTACCCTTTAAATCTTCATCGATACTCTTTTTCAGTTGTAATACTGTCGAACTCAACTCTGAAACACTAATTGAAGATCAGCAAACGATTTCTCTTGAATCGATAACCTCCGTTCGAGTTAATTGTATTGTTCCATCACTTGTACGTTCATGATTCGAACCATACACGATGACAAGTGC
Organism: Glebionis coronaria; assembly: GCA_025667525.1. Taxonomy (NCBI): domain Eukaryota; kingdom Viridiplantae; phylum Streptophyta; class Magnoliopsida; order Asterales; family Asteraceae; genus Glebionis; species Glebionis coronaria. The sequence continues at coordinate 30,282 of JANFOE010000038.1, read as the reverse complement.
GAGGAGACAACTCTAATATCACTGTTAGAGCTTAACTAAGCTGATAACAATGAAATATCAAACTCAATCGGTGAGAAGACCTCACCCAATTAGAACTCTTATTTCACAATTGAAATGATAATCTATCTATATACCCTATAAAAGGTGTATCTCAATTGTTGAATGTTGAAAGTTAATAACTCAAACAAATAAGGCAATGTTCACAAAACAATAGGCAATGTTGAATTTTCAACATTTGACTTTTGGTTTTGCAAAAAAGTCTATATACTTATTGTAGATACTATTTATGACAACGTTAAATCTCTATTACGCATGAAATGAAACTTATATAGAATGTTGAATTTACATCTTCTTAAAAACGGAAAGAAACACAAAACACATGCACAAAATGAAACATATATCATGAAGTATTGTAATTGTATTAATAATGCATGGCTGGAAAACAATAGGATATTTGAGAATGTATTACAGTAATGTCATACACAACTTGAATACACAAACTTATTAGGTTTTTTCTTCTCCCTATAGTATACATATCTTCCCCTCTTTTTCAAAATACCCAATGATAGCTACAACCATAACTTCTATTGGTGTCGCCGTTCTTGAAATTGCCACACCATCAGAATTGTTAGGTGGTTTCATTGGGCTTGGTGGTTTCACTGGGTGGTTATGTGTAAGAAAAACAATCAAGAAGATTGAGGTCATGGGAAGGTAATCCCGTCGATAAGATTATATAGTTTTACACCTCTATTTATCTTATTTATTCAATTGGGGGTTTTGTTAAAATTAGGGTTTATGTGAGAATTTGGAGTTTTGTTAATTCTTTTCTTTTGTGATATTTTTAGGAAACTTGCTTGCGATCGGTCAAACTCATCTCGATGTGAAATGGTAGAGTTAATATGTGGTATTCTTAGACCTTGTTTATTGGCAAACTGAATAAATCGGTTGTAGAATAATAAAGACAAAACAGTTGACAGTTTTTAAAGTATTTTTTCATTCTCGTCCAATGAGACAAATATACAAGGGGTTGGGGCTGCGATCTAAGGTCACCATGTGAACTGGTTCGGCCCTTTATTTCTCTTGTTTTGGAATCTTTGAATATTATACTAATATTTTGTCCTTCAACCGGTTGTTGAAGGTTAGCGGATAAATGTAGCCTTATGTCTGATTGAGGTAAAATCCAAAAGATCATAACATTTTCTTTTAGGTTGCTTTGTTGTTTAGTAGTATTTATTAACGTTTGATTGAGGTATAATCAAAAAGTGATTATATAATTTGGAATATTCAAACTCAAACTATTAGTAATAGAAAATTTGCATTATAACTTGAGATTCTTCTAAACATTCGGGTCATATCTCACCTCTCCCAAGCAAAATAAAAAAATACACTAAAATTAATCAAATCTAATGGTTGGAAGTTTCTTATATGTATTTTAAAAGCATAAACATTACACAAGTTTGATCTTTATCGTGCAGAGGTGTCGAATCAGTTTGAGAGGTTTTTAAAAGAGATTTGTTTGGTAAGGATGGAGATCTGTAAATGATTCCAAAATTTTTCTGTGATATCAACATTATTCAATGTGGCATTTTTAGGTATAAGACTGATAAGATAGTCTATAAAGAAGTTAGTATGCTTTGACCCTAGAAACCTTGTTATTTAAAATAAGCAGCGGGTTTTGTGGTTGCAGCAATAACATGTAATATATGTTTAGAACACCGCTAAGGGAATGTTTGGCATAAGAAGTATAGGCATTGAAGCATTATATATCAATACACTTTGTACTCAGCATTCGAGACACATCAGTTTAAGTATTAAGGTAAAAAAAATTGCTTAGTAGGTAAAAATCCACTAGGCTACTTGCAAAAAAAAATTCACATCCTATGTTGCAAATCTGAGTTGTTTTTTTACAGGTATTTTTGCACATTTGTTCGTCGTAATGTAGAAAAGAAAACCATAACTTGCAGGAGAAAGTTCTTATACCGCCGACAATATGCCACAATGTTCTTCTAGCAATTGCAGTCAAATGACAGTTGTAAACCGAGTTTCAGTTTCGTGCCGTCGAGGTACTTACTAATTCACATTTTAAAATGTAACGTGATGTAAAATTTTAATTATACATAAGTCATTACAAATTTTTTTATGCAATCATCAACCTCAACAGGCTGTAGGAAAGGTGCGGTGCTCCCTGAGTTGAACGAGAAATTGACTAGAATATATTTCTGCATCCCCACTATGGTTGAGTTTGTTTTTAAGCTAAATGTGAGGTTGAAGAAACCTGCTACCAATGTTGGAATTGATTCTACTATAAAGTAAGCCTTATGCACAACCTGTTTATATTTTATTATTACTTACAAGATTTGTTATTAATTTTTGTCGTACTTTGATTATCTTTGTTACACATCATAGCATTTTATTTTTCTACATTTGCTAATGTATTTGATATATGTTAACTAAAATATTTCTTAGAATAATAAGGGTTTCTTCATGACAGATGAATGAGATACCTGGCGTGTTATCGGGTTACCGGGTCTTGTCGAGTCGGGTTGAGTTGGTTTTTTTTTTAAAACTCGCCCCAACTTGACTCGATAAGGAATCAAGTTCTCGAGTTCGGGTGGTATTCAGGACACCCGCAACTTGACTAGATGAATGTTGCATACATCTGGATGGCATCGTATTCTAAAATACGTTCCAAGTTATCTAAATTTGCACGTGAATATGTTTAAAGATTACGCCTTTGTGTGCCTTGTGTAACTATTGATGGTGTGTTCTAATGTCACTTTGTCTGTCTCATCTCAAAAATACTACATTAGAGATTTTAATGAAGCTAGATACTGTAATAAAATTGTAAAGTATTATGTGCTTGATTTGAATATCCCTATAAACTGTTTAGATAGCTTCATTTTATCTGATATGTTCTATTCTTGAACAAGTCCATCATTTAAAAGAATATCCTACTAATAATATAGGTAGCAAAATTTAGAAACTAATTTAGAGAATAGACATCCACTAGCAACAAAGAAATTGTCTTTTAAATTTAAGTCAAGGGATATGTAGCTAGCACAAATGATACCTGATATAAAGTTCTAAAGTAAAAAAATAATTTTGATTTACGGGTCTTATCCAGTTTACCCGGACAAAAAATATTTAACCATAACCTGACCTGCTATTGTTATCGGGTTCGAGTCAAAATAACCTGACAAGATATATTGACCCGATTTAACGTGACTCGATAAGCCTTATCATGTTTAGGTTTAGGTCGAGTCAACCCGACCCTACTGACACTCCTATTTACAACAAGTAGGATAGGTACGTTCATAGTGCATGTAATTTTGAAGTTTATTAGGCCATTTAAATCTTATAGTAGGAAGTAGACAATATAAAAAATAACATGATAGCTAACTGATTTCGGAAATTAACTCTTTTGGTTGGATAAATTAGTAAATACTTTTTATAATTCTCACATGCTTGTGGTAAATAATATATAACTGCTTGTTTATTGTTACTATTGTCTTTAGGTTCAAGTTGATGCCAAATACAAGGACAAGTTGCGAAGGAACACGGTGTGCAACTAATTTTGTAACCAGTGGTGATTTTATGAAACCGACCGGATCTTACAAAATACTGTTATAAGCCATGATGTTCCTCAGTAGTCATACTTTATGATTCGGGAAAATATCTTTGAACTCGATATCCTTAGTACCGTTGTTGTCAATAGAGTGTTTTTTTTAATAAGTGTTCCTTATGCATACAATCAGCTACAAAATTGACATTCTATAGTAGTTATATTTTTCATTCCATTTTGTACATTTTGTTCAGCACCTCATTCAAGTTTAGGGCATGTGTAGTAACAATCTTCATTTAATAATGCAAGGTCTATTGGACTGTCGTGGTTGTCTTGATGATTTAACTCTTTTGTGTCTTTGAGTTTTTATGTAGCAAATAGAAAGGTGACAAAACGCATCGTAGCAAAGTGCATGTATTTAGAATTTCTTCTTTGATAATGAACATTTATAACATAAAACACGGGTTAAATGGGGTTTGAATAATAAACGGGTTAAATAGGTCAATATGGAAGTTGTATAAAACTGTGTATTGTATTATTATTTTAGTCAATCCTCCTTACTATGCCGAGGCGAGATTGGATATGGTTGTTATTGTAATCCCAAATAGTTCTTAATGTGGAGCTCTATTGTTGGTATAACCTTATTTCTGAAGACAACTCTTAATGTGTAGCTCCATAGTTCATCTTAACCTTATTTTGTTTTTTATCGTCAATCAATTACGTAAATCTCATTATTCTCTGTCGATCTTACCACAATATATCCTGCTAGGGGATCTTACCGCATGTTAAAATCCTTTGCAATTACAATTTGATCTTACCACAGTATCATGTATCGTAGTATTGTGAATCGTAAAATATCGGTCGCTTGACAATTCCGTCGTTATACGCGGGTACTCGCCTATTACTAATATATAAAGAAAATCCATTCATCCACTCAATTGTTGAAAAGTGAAATGTTGAAAAAAAACATTACCTATGAAAATGTCTTAAACTTCCAAAAATGAAAACTTGAAATTTATATTTCAACATTTCCTAATATATATGTTAACATTTATTTTTTTCACACACTATTATCGACACTATTTGTCGGGTCATGCGTCCGAACATCGGGTCGACCCGATCGAGTCACCGAGTCACAAAATCGACCATCGAGTCTACCTGGTTGAGTCACCGGGTCACAGGTTCGATAAACGGGTTAACCCGGTCGAGTCATCGAGTCACGAGATCAACCACCGGGTAAAAATGATTGAGTCATCGGGTTACGGGTTTGACCATCGGGTCAACTCAGTCGAGTCACCAGGTCTTGGACTCGACCACCGGATCAACTCGTCTAGCCATCGGGTTAACTCGATCGAGTCACCGGGTCACGGGTTCAACCACCGGGTCAAACCGGTCAAGTCTTCAGTTCACTGATTCGAACACCGGGTCAACCCGGTCGCGTCAGCGGGTCGCAAGATCTACCACCGGGTGAATCTGATCTAACCACCGGGTCAACTAGGTCGAGTCACCGGGTCACGGGTTCGACCACCGGGTCAAACCCGTCGAGTCTCCAGTTCACTGATTCGAAGACCGGGACAACTCGATCGAGTCTCCGGATCATAGGTTCGACCAACGGGTCAACCCGGTCGAGTCACCCGGTCGAGTCACCCGGTCACGGGTTCGACCACCGGGTCAAACCGGCCAAGTCTCCAGTTCACTGATTCGAACACCGGGTAATGGGATCGACCACCTGATCAACCCGGTCTAGTAACCGGGTCAACTCGGTCGAGTCACCGGGTCACGGGTTCGACCACCGGGTCAAACCGATCGAGTCTTCGGTTCACTGATTCGAACACCGGGTCAACCCGGTCGAGTCAGCGGGTCGCAAGATCTACCACCGGGTGAATCCGATCTTCATATCAGGTCAACCCGGTCGAGTCACCGGGTCACGGGTTCGACCACCGGGTCAAACCCGTCGAGTCTCCAGTTCACTGATTCGAAGACCGGGACAACTCGATCGAGTCTCCGGATCATAGGTTCGACCAACGGGTCAACCCGGTCGAGTCACCGGGTCACGGGTTCGAGCACCGGGTCAAACCGGCCAAGTCTCCAGTTCACTGATTCGAACACCGGGTAATGGGATCGACCACCTGATCAACCCGGTCTAGCAACCGGGTCAACTCGGTCGGGTCATCGGGTCACGGGTTCGACCACCGGGTCAAACCGGTCGAGTCTTCAGTTCACTGATTCGAACACCGGGTCAACCCGGTTGAGTCAGCGGGTCGCAAGATCTACCACCGAGTGAATCCGATCTTCATATCAGGTCAACCCGGTCGAGTCACCGGGTCACGGGTTCGACCACCGGGTCAAACCGGCCAAGTCTCCAGTTCACTGATTCGAACACCGGGTAATGGGATCGACCACCTGATCAACCCGGTCTAGTAACCGGGTCAACTCGGTCGAGTCACCGGGTCACGGGTTCGACCACCGGGTCAAACCGATCGAGTCTTCAGTTTACTGATTCGAACACCGGGTCAACCCGGTCGAGTCAGCGGGTCGCAAGATCTACCACCGGGTTAATCCGATCTTCATATCAGGTCAACCCGGTCGAGTCACCGGGTCACGGGTTCGACCACCGGGTCAAACCCGTCGAGTCTCCAGTTCACTGATTCGAAGACCGGGACAACTCGATCGAGTCTCTGGATCATAGGTTCGACTAACGGTCAACCCGGTCGAGTCACCGGGTCACGGGTTCGACCACCGGGTCAAACCGGCCAAGTCTCCAGTTCACTGATTCGAACACCGGGTAATGGGATCGACCACCTGATCAACCCGGTCTAGTAACCGGGTCAACTCGGTCGAGTCACCGGGTTATGGGTTCGACCACCGGGTCAAACCGGTCGAGTCTTCAGTTCACTGATTCGAACACCGGGTCAACCCGGTTGAGTCAGCGGGTCGCAAGATCTACCACCGGGTGAATCCGATCTTCATATCAGGTCAACCCGGTCGAGTCACCGGGTCACGGGTTCGACCACCGGGTCAAACCGGCCAAGTCTCCAGTTCACTGATTCGAACACCGGGTAATGGGATCGACCACCTGATCAACCCGGTCTAGTAACCGGGTCAACTCGGTCGAGTCACCGGGTCACGGGTTCGACCACCGGGTCAAACCGGTCGAGTCTCCAGTTCACTGATTCAAATACCGAGTCAACTTGGTCGAGTCTGCAGGTCATAAATCGACCATCGGGTCAACTCGGTCGAGTCAACGGTTCATTGATTCGGCCAACAGATCAACCCGATCGAGCCACCCGGTTACCGATTCGACCACCAGATCAATTAACATATCGTTAATTGTTTGCCGCTAGACAATTTCCGCAGTTATGCACGGATAGCACATATAATGAATAGTATATAGGATCTTCCCCTTTCTATACTATTTGAGTTTGGTAATTGCTAAACAAATACGTAAGAAAGTACATAAATAAATGGTCCTTAGACCGTGAAAAATAACAAATGAATCCATATACTCTTACTTGCACAGTTGCACGTATCGTGTCGCTTTTGATCTAAACCAAATCGAAACCATACTGAATCGACAAAAACGAGTTAAAAATTTAAAATCAAAACCAAATCAAATAAGTTCAGTTCGATTCGGTTCAGCTTGGCTTATGGGATCTGTCTTGGGTTCATTGGCTCGCCCCTAGTTTTAATCTATAAAATTCTTGTATGACAAATATTATGCGGCTTTGGCAACACAAACCTCAAATCCAGTGGGGCCTCATCTTCTTGCGTACTTAGTTCTCTCCGCAGAAACCCTCTCATTTCCATCACCACCACCACCACCAATGGAGTCCACAGCTCTCTTCTCCACCGCCTTCTCCCCACCACTCCGATCCCGCCACCTCACTCCAAGAAAACCATCTTTTCAGACACCCTTTTCAAAATCATTAACACCCATCAAACCCATTTCATCCCTAACCACCCCTCTCAATTTCCGATCACCATCACAAACCACCATAAACCACCACTTTAGTCCAAAAAAACCATCTTTTCTGACACCCTTTGGAAAGATATTAACACCCATTTCAGCATCTGCCTCATCATCTATCACTACTGAACCCTCCAAGCCTCAGTTGAAAACTGCAAAGCTTGTGCCTTTGGTGTTATCAGTTGCTATTGGGTTGCTTGTTCGTTTCGTTGTTCCGAAACCTGTCGAAATTACCCCACAAGCATGGCAGCTTTTGTCTATATTTGTCTCCACTATTGCTGGTTTAGTTTTGTCGCCTTTGCCCGTTGGTGCTTGGGCTTTTCTGGGTTTGACTACTACTGTTATTACTAGGACTTTGTCTTTTACTACTGCTTTTAGTGCGTTTACTAATGAGGTTATTTGGTTGATTGTCATTTCCTTCTTTTTTGCGCGTGGGTTTGTTAAGACGGGTTTAGGGGATAGGATTGCGACGTATTTTGTTAAGGTGTTGGGGAAGAGTACTTTGGGGTTGAGTTATGGGTTGACTTTGAGTGAGGCGTTGATTGCACCTGCTATGCCTAGTACTACTGCTAGAGCTGGTGGTGTGTTTTTGCCTATTATTAAGTCGTTGTCATTGTCTGCTGGGAGTAAACCGAATGATCCCAGTTCTAAGAAGCTTGGGTCGTATCTTATTCAGTCTCAGTTTCAGGTTTGTGTTTCTTTGGTTTTAAAGATTTTGAATTTGACTTTGTTACGGTTGTTGGTTAAAGTAGCTACAAATGTTTCGACTGTACTAATCATCGTAATTTAGTATAAAAATTGTTGACAGTAATAATAATAATATACTCATATATTTTTTTTTCATAAGATTTCAAATTGAGTTCATTGTGATAATTTTTTTGACAATTGTGTTCGTTACTGATATGATCTGTATGACTGTATATAGTTGTAAAGATAGAGGCCCGTCATGTTACATGTAGTTTGTCAATTGATGAAGAACATTTCTACATTATTAAATAGGGAGACATATATTTTATAGTTTAATAGTGATTAAATTTGTAGATATTGTTAAAACGGCACTATTCATTTAGTTTGTAGATTGATATTAAGGATTAAAGATAGATCATTTTGCTTGGTTCATACAATTATTATTGACGATTTTTTAGTAGACTATAATATGTAGATGCACCAGTCACTAATGTTCATGAAGATTTTCCGGTATGATTGAATGATCAGGAATTGTTGTACTTTTTGCGGAAATTAAATTTTAAAAGTTAAGTATCGATGCACAAACTATTGCCTTTTCGACTAGGTTATGCTTTCAGAGAGACCTGTATATATTTTTGAATACCTTGTTCACTAAAGTTTATATCGTTTATATTTGTTTGATCGGTCTGAAGCCTATGATTTCAATGACAATAAAATAGATATAAAAGAAATTTACTACAAATTGTCAATATAATAGATTTTTTAGGGATTAGGTATGGCTTCTTGTGGAGCTATAGAGCAAAGGTTGTAATATTAAGTTAATCGACAATAAATTAGGTCAACTTTAGTTCCATGTCCAAAAGATTCTATTGCTTGTAAATGATCACGTATTTATCATAATCACGTACTCCCTCCATTCTGTGAAAGTACAGACTTCGGCTAGACTTGAAAGTGAAATCTTTGACTTTGACAATTAACAAGATGTATTAAACACCCTTTAATATGACAAAATAAAGTAAACTTGTTAACAAAAAATCCATATCATGAAAATGAAGAAATGTTGCACTTCGATTGAGATTGTATTCATGAAGTTTCTATTGATGTTTGACAGTGTGCCGGAAATTCTAGTGCTCTCTTTCTGACGGCTGCAGCACAAAACCTCTTGTGTCTGAAATTAGCAGAGGAACTTGGTTTAGTTATTGCAAGTCCATGGATAACGTGGTTCAAAGCTGCTAGTTTACCTGCGTTTGTTTCACTTCTACTTACTCCATTCATCTTATATAAACTTTACCCTCCTGAAATAAAAGATACACCGGAAGCCCCTGCTATGGCTGCCAAGAGGCTTGAAGCCATGGGCCCTGTCAAAACTAATGAATGGGTTATGATCGGCACTATGCTTCTTGCTGTCTCTCTTTGGGTACTCGGGTATGTCATATTTCTTATCACTAGGCTCTATTTCCATCAGAATAAATTTAATTCCCGTAAAATCAAATGTACAAGTTTTGTTAGAAAACTATTATAAACGCTCCGTGTGTTAAAATGCTTTATAAAACTACTTCATTACAATATTTGCCACCTCTAGTTTTAACCTTTCGTTTAGTGGATTCTATTTATATGATGCAAGGAGAAACGGAGAATGGTGATGAAAAATTGTATGTTCTTTTCTTAATTGCATTATAAAATTCTAATATAGGCTCTTCTCTGAACAGGGATTCTGTTGGAATACCGAGTGTTGTTACTGCAATGTTGGGTTTATCGGTACTATTATTATTAGGAGTGCTTGAATGGGAGGATTGTTTAACAGAAAAATCCGCATGGGACACATTGACTTGGTTTGCAATACTTGTGGGAATGGCGGGTCAATTAACAAATCTTGGAGTAGTATCATGGATGTCTAATTGTGTAGCTAAGTTTCTTCAATCTTTCTCTTTGAGTTGGCCCGCTGCATTTGGTGTTCTACAAGGAGCTTACTTCCTAATCCACTACATGTTTGCTAGTCAAACGGGTCATGTGGGAGCCTTGTACTCTGCGTTTCTTGCTATGCATTTGGCTGCTGGGGTGCCTGGTGTATTGGCGGCACTTGCTTTAGCTTATAACACAAACTTATTTGGTGCTCAAACTCATTATAGCAGTGGTCAAGCTGCTGTTTACTTTGGAGGTATGTTACTTTTTCTCTTAAACGTGATTAAGTAGTTATCCAGTTTGACTTTTGAGGTCAAATGAAGTGATTTACAACATGCAATTAAAATGAGGTCTTTTCATCTATTTTTTCCAAGAAAATATGCTCAAATTAATTTTGTGAACACATAATTTTGTATGTGATAACAAAATGAAAGTCAAATTTGAATAACGAAATAATATGGCCCATCCTTGATAGTTGTCTATTTTGGTGCGTTGCAACTAATACCATTGTTTGTCATTCTTTTGTGCGTGGATTGTCAATAGCTGGTTATGTGGAGCTCCCAGATGTATTTAGAATCGGATTCATTATGGCTTGTATTAACGCGGTGATCTGGACAATTGTGGGCGGTGCATGGTGGAAGTTTTTGGGGCTGTACTGATTTTCAAGTTCTGTGAAGTAGATATCTTTCATGTTCATTGGATAACCCCCTTCATTTCATGACGAGGTTTTGAGCACAAAAAAAACCTTAATAGTTTTGACTTTTAAATTTTGACCTTTTGGGATCTGTCATGATCGTGTATAACAATGACTTGGTTTAGAAATCAAATTGTTGAGTTATTGTTGCATAATGCCAGAATCTGTTTGTGTGGCCTTTTTGTTCCTTAGAGCGCACAAAGGGGTTTTTACATGACCTCGTCGCATAGCATAATGCATAAGGGCCGGGCCGTATTGTACTCTGGAATTAATGTCTTTGTTTCTATATGCCTTAACTTTGGAGCACAAACACATATTGTCTTTGTTTCGATATACTTTTACTCTTGAACACACAACATGGGCATCGGATATGAAGTGATAAGGTATCCTTTGGATGATCAAAAGGGCAAAATAGTAATAGGGGTAAGAAATACATACCTTGATCATAAATGGCTGTTGCAGCATATAGTTTTATGTTGAATATTCAATTGGGCCCATGCAAATGAGAATTACAAAATTGATTGAGACACTCAATGTATAAATAGACTCAATGTATAAATAGTTTAAACCGTTTATATTTGCAATACAATCGGTCAATGCATGACCGTTTATATTTGCAATACAATCGGTCAATGCCCAGTCAATGCATGTTTTTTAGATCAATTATTAGAGTGTGTAAATCACTAGCTTATGCAAATGTATGCAACTATGTATTATTTCAACATAACCACAACTTTTTTTTTTCTGTCTTACAAGTTTACATAAATATATGTATTGATTGGATAATAATTACTACCTCTGTCTTAAAATTATTGTCTACAGACAAAAAAAACATACAATTTTAGAAAAACATCACTTTTTCAGTTTTTTCTCTCTTATTTTTTGCAAAATGACAGTTTTACCCTTAAACAATTAATTTCATACTTCTTTATTGTTTGTAATAATAACCTCAAGTGAGGGTAGTAGGGTAAACTCAAACAAAATTCTCTATCTAATTTTAGAAGTTTTTGAAATGGACAATAATTTTGGGACAACCCAAAATGAAATAGTGGACAATAATATTAGGACGAATGTAGTATGACATATTCAAATGTTTCTGGAAAATATCTTTATGTAATGTTCTTTTAGACCCCAAGAGTTGTTTGTTTCTTGTTATTGATTGTTGGACACCCAAAGGGGTAATATCATTTTTTTTTCTCCATGCCAACATTGAACCTAGAAAACCCCATAGGTAAACCCTTGTTAATATACTTGTCTTTTTTTTTTTCATATGCTTGTATTGTTTAAGATTTTTTTTTAACGGCGAGTTAGTAGTTAGTGATTTGAGCTCACAGTGACATCCAATTGGGCAGCATACAAGCCTCAAACCTTCTATTTAATTCAAGCCTATGAAAGTACTTAGTGAGAGCCTACATTGTTCAAGTTAATTTAAGCTTATGCAATATTGTCAGTTAAATTAAGCTTAAGGTGATTAGTGAGTATGAAACTGATAATATGTAACTGAAAAAAAATGGGTATGTTCACTAACAAAAAGGGAAGCTCCATGAGACACATTCCTTGTGATATATGAACAAACAGCATCAAGTAATTTATATACCAAAATCTCAGGTACAGTGTCACGCGTGTCCATGTACATGACCAACAATATGTCATTCATATTCTACGGTTAATGGCCATGTGCTCACAGAGTGATATCTGGGAATTCGTCAAAAGACCTGAGCTTTGCAAGGATCTGTTGTTCTTGAATGGCATCTGCATCTTTAGTCAAGGAATTAACCAACTGCAACTACTTTCATAAGTCAAAAAGAAACTAAAACGTTCGCTAATGTGACAAAAGTACTCAGGTTTATTCTACGATACATAAAGCTTTAAAGTACACAATTGTCAAGTTGGTCATTACTGTGATTTGGTTGAAACCGAAACCCAATGAATCACATCGACATCAATGTTTTTGTATTTCATTATATGAGATCATGGTGTTTCTGCAACTACTTTTAGTTAAGATAATTTGGGTATTTTGGTAGTGAAAGTAAATGCAGAATCATGCACATAGTATGGGCTAACAAATAAAGGATACATTCCTGATCAGGGTCATCAGTAAAATTCGAGTGCAATGCATTTCCAACACTGTCAACAATAGCTGATGTTGTCATGGACGACTCAATGCATAATATTGCTGTGATGGCATCTAATTGAGTGACTTCGTTTCTGAACATCAATCGTGCATGTGCTGCAATGGTAACATATTGATACAAAAGTGATGCTGATATTATCGCTTTGCAAGTGGTAGAAGTAGAGGTGGCAAGATGGATGGGTTGCTACCACTTTTTTGTCCAATTATTTTGGATAAAACGAGTTAGAAGGTTTCTATGCATTTAAAATAGACTTTCGGCGATTTTCAACCCATTATATCCATTTGGCAGTGCTCTTTAGCTAAATTTCTTAATTTGACCCGTTTAAAATAAAACATAACCCAGATCAACCCATTAATAAGTAAAAGGTGAGACTGATGCCTGTATGTAAATGTTATACCTTGAGCAAGTCGGATTAAACTCTCAAGCATTCGAACAGTGGTTCTTGCTGCATTCGCAAAAGAGATTAGTTACTACGTATTATTTTTTCTAAAGGAAAGGGAATGAAAGACTTGAAGGTAATGATGAAACCTGCGTTTTCTGTTGCAGATCTTCTTTGGAGTTGATAATAACTTGAAATAACTTCTTCTGCTGCTTTGGTCAGAGTTGGTCTAAAATACCCTTTTACAAAGTGGATATACCTACTCACATTAAAACACCAACGACCTCCAATATTTTAGTCTACATAAAATAGGAACCCGCAAACTCCTTACGCCATATGAATGAGTGATATATATCAGAAACCTATACCTTCTGAGCAAAGAAAGGGGCCACTTCTTGCTCATATCTTCATGGCATTTGTCCTTCTCTGGTTCTGCCTGTCCATATAAAGACCACTCTCAATATCTAGCCATGCGGTAATGATGAGTAGGGCACAGGAAACATTAAGTAGAGTAGTTGGTACCTGATCAAGAATATGATCCGAGACAACTTTATCCCAGTCTGGATTTTTTGTGTCCAAAAGAACCAGAACTATGTCAAATCTGCTGATCAACGGCCCAGATAATGTGGTGTTGACAGATAGAGCTGAACATTGTTGAGAATTATCGTGTAAGTAGAAATCGAGAGAATCATAGCAAGGAATTAAACATAAACAGATAAGAATTTGCAAGAAATGATACATTGATCAGGATCATATTGGCCTTTAGGATTTGTTGCACCGAAGACTATAGTTCTTGTACTCAGAGTGGTTACAAGACCCGCCTGAAAATTAATAAGATTATCACGAAATCAAAGTCTGCTGAACAATTTACGTAATTTCACAATAACCAACTGAAAAAACAAACATAGATCAGGCTAAGGAATAACAAGTCATATAACATGTTTACTGGTTTTCTATCCCAGTAAGACTCATCAAAGAGCTATACCCATAGTTTTTACCGAGGATAAAGTGTATAAAAAGGCTATACCTTAGCAACACTTATAGTCTGCTGCTCCATTGCCTCGTGTATAGTGGCTCTATCATGTTCTCTCATGCTGTCAAAAAGTAAAATCAGTTTTTAGTTTTACAAGAGAAATCTAGCGTATACTTTTTAATTACGGAGTAACAATTAGGCCAGCGTGTGTAAAATATGGTTATACAGTTACCCCATTGTCTTTTTCCCGTTCAAAAAGACTATCTTTGTTATGACCCATTTTCAACCACTTATCTTTGCCATCATACTATGAAAAAGACCAATACGTCTTGGGAAATGGTACCTATCAAACTCATCAATGCAACAAAGTCCACCATCCGCTAACACAAGAGCCCCAGCTTCTAGCATCCATTCACCTATAGTTTCAATAAAGCACTTTATCTTTTATTATCAAACAGAACTCGAGTATGAGCAAATTATGCACATTGCTAACTGGGAAAATGTTGTATATACGTAGATGAAAAGACAGAATTGGAATACTAGCAGAGAGTCTTACCTCCATCCTTGACAGCAGTGACTGTCAATCCAGCACTAGTGCTTCCCAGCCCAGTAGTGATAACAGATCGTTTGCTCAACTTAGCAGCAAATTTCAAGAACTGGGATTTTCCTGTACCTAAAAAATTACATATATTGGAAGTTGATCAATCTTTATGGTTGTGATTTTTTTTAAAATGATGAGATAAAGGCACCCATAATGTACCTAAGATCTAACACTAATTTGGAGTAAAAGGCTTTGTAATTGGTATGATTGTAGAGGAATGGTGTGATAAATATATCTCACCATAAATATTGATGAAAATGTTGAGATTGTCTAGTGAATCTTATCAAAGAGCATGTTAATGTATCCTTTCATTTTATTTTCCACGTATAAAGCATGAATATCTAACGCATAGCATTACCTGGATCGCCAACCAGAAGAAGATGAGACTCGCCTCTGACTTTTGTCCCAGAAGCATCAACATGTTGTACTCCTCCAATAAGTGTCAATGTAACTACATTGGAAAATAATTCTGTTCATAACTAACAAAGTTGTCAATTGATCTTTAAATCTAGCAATATGAGAGGAATTTAGAGCAAAGCTACCTGCTAGTTTCACAGTGAATAGACCGTATACTTGTGGACAAATAGCACGAAGAATGGCATTCCTACCTGTAGATTTAACACGTTGTAAATTTATCTTTAATATGCTCAAACAGAATATAACAGTACCATAAAGTTACAATCTTACCTTTCAAAGGTGTGTCTTTAAATTCTGACCAAAAATTCTCAAACTGCTGACGAATGTCATCAGGGATTTCTATATCCAACTTTATCTCATTGATTCGCCTAAAACAACAAAATCTGAAGTCAAGGCAAAAGTAAAGAAGAAGATACGTGACAGGAGAGAACCAATTATCAATTATTTATTGCAGGTTGCGTTGTTTTACACTTACGATGGTTATTATTTCTTTATAGACTTTAGCATCATATAAGATAATCAGCCAAAACAACCCTTTCAACGTTTTTATCAGGTCGAGGAGTGGTAATTACAGACATTTTCATCTGCCTTTATACATTCTTTCTCAATTGCACTTGTGCTAATTATAGATCGTTTGAGAGATAGTAAGCTACAGAATACCTCACATAGTTAGCCACCAATACAGGTTCAAGGTCACAGCGAACATCTTTCAAGTCTGGAGACCATTTAGCTGTCAAAACTCCTGTGACGATCACTTCATCTGCAGATGATTTTACAAAGAATTAGCCTCCCGGGTTCAAAAATGAAGAAAGCTTTCACAGGGTGACAGTAGCATTTATGTACATTAAAAAAACACAAATTTGGAAGCATTGCTACTTATTGACTTTAACACATTGGCTCACAATACTAGTGAAACAACAAAACTGTTATGTTATGGTACCTCCAGCTTTAACAACATCAACAAGATCATCCTGCAAAATAACAGGTATTGAGCGTGGGATTGCCCCAACACCCAAAACCTGAGTGCTTTCTTGGATCTTTATCTCCTGGTAATCATGACATACTTGATTGCCCTCTAGCAGCTGGAAACTGGTGCTTTCACAGTATTTGGACTTCTGTTGTGAGTGAATAACAAATGTTTTCAACATCTAGAATAGCACCACAAAGAAAAACAAGAGCAAACTATGACTTGGAATCAAATATATAGAAGAAAGGGATTAATACTAGCCTCGGAGGGGCACGCTGTTGGCTTGGGTATGGAATTCCTGCTTTCCAGTTCAGGATGGACTTTAAACCTATACATTAACTTCTCACATTAGTATTTTAAGCCCAAGAAGCATCTGCTACATGATAACCCTCATATAAGCAACCAGTATTCGGATACGACAAAGTTGCTAACAGTGATATAAAATGCAGATAATAATGTTTGATAACAATCTAGTAATACCAACCTGTGTTTACATTTCCGACATTCATACATCCTCTCCCCTTCTATCATCTTAGTCGCTCCAGATCTTATTACTGTTCCCTTCAGAGTGAGAAGAATGCCGCGATGCTTCACACGAACGCGTCCGATACTTGGACAAAAATCTACCCATCCAAGCACATATCAATAGCTTCTCAAGGTTTACAACATCAAGTCAACTAACCCAAAATACTTGGTTTTGTTTTATGGAAGTCCCATTTTCGAGTAAAATGACTAACCATCCTAAAGAGTAACTGTTAATAAAAGTACATGTTTCCTTAATATGTGCACAGCATTTTGTGATAGGAATGAAGATAGGGTAAGAACATTAAAGGCCAAAAAGAAAACAGATGATTATATAGAAATGGCAATTTTACCGGGATTATCAAACATAGGACCACAAATTTCAATCCGAACATGCACAAAATCCTTTATACTTGGAGCCGGACACTCCAAACCTTGAGTATACCTTTCAATCTCCCAAACTTTCTTAACCTCTTTGCAGACAAGCTCCTAAATCCCAAAACAAACCAACATTAGAATTGTAATTTACAGAACTACAGTTGACACATTGTAATAATTTCACCATTGTCTCATCGTATAATACATACTTTTTTTTCCATTGTTTACAGTTTGATGTAATTGTGCATAAGGGCATTAAAATTGTTAATAGGTCAAAGAATGCAAGCACATTATTTTACACACAATTTCATCAAAATGCCACATGTTTACGCGTTCGTAATTTATGAGCTTCATTTGACTAACAAGAACTTTTCAAATTTATGAGCTCCTAATTAAACCATAGGCTACATCAAGTAAAAAGGGTACATGAATGGGTTTTTTTTCCCTTATCATGTTACTGGGGAGGTCGGGGAGGCGACTGAGATGTACGCGGCCTAACCGGGGTGTCCCCGTGACCCTTTCCCTCGCCACCTCCAAGATGTGTAGGTAGTGAGTTTCAAATCTCATAGCTCTTGTCAGGACCACTATGCCACCTTAGTTGAGGTTATATGCTACTAAAATAAGCTCGAGCTCCGGCTAATTTTGCCGAACACACAATATGATGTAAATAACAAAACTCTTTTTAACTCTAGAGTACACGGTGTAATGTACATATCACACGCAATAGGGCCTTTTTGGCACCTATGGCGCCGCTATAATGCACCCGTCTTGGCGCCATAGGGGCTTTATTCGGTCAAATACAAGCCCAAAGACGACCCTTTCCCTTTTTTTTTCTTTTTTTTGTGAGTGAGTGGGAAGTTTATGGTGGTGTGACATATGAATTTTATTGGCATGGTGTTTATGTTAAAGTGGTGTTATAGGGTGCTGAGATGGTGGCGCCTATAAACATTTCCCACCCCCTAAATTAAACTTTGTTAATGTATATGCAAAAAAATTGACCAAATGCATAGTAATAACTAATAAGAGGGTATTTGTTTCGTCTTATATGTGGGCTTACGAAATATAAGCCTAAATCAAATAAGCTCCTAGACCCACATGTAAGCTGAAACAAACACCCCCTAAGAGGCTGTTTGTTTTTACCTTATACTAACGTAAGCCCATTTCGGCTTATATAACATAAGCCCCAATTTTGTGGCTTATTTGGAGACTTATGAGCTTATACAAGTTTATTAGGATATAATAAACTTATATAAGTTCAAAATATTAAGACACAAGAATGAATCAAATCTTTACATTTAATTATAGTCAAATGTACAGCTATAATGTAGTTGGTAATTGCTAGTTTAGCTCCTAAATTATCTCCTAGCCAACTGTGAATCACGGCTATATAGCCTTCCTTGTAAATCATTTGTATGTACTAAAAACATATATCATAAAACCCTAATACCTTTCATGGTATCAGAGCAGTAATTGCTCGAAAGAGTCGATCCTCTTTCTCTGCTACACTTCCTCTGCCTTTCCAATGGCATCAAAAACCACAACTCAAATCACTGCTGCAACTCACTTTCCAATCAGACTCACCGCCAACAACTTCCCTGTTTGGCGCCGTCAAGTTGAATCAACCCTAATAGGGCTTGAACTTGATACATTCATCATTGGCAAGCAACAACCTCCAAAACAATTTCTCAATGACAAAGATGGTTCTAAATCGAACCCCGAATATCTCCCCTGGTATCGCCAAGATCAAATAATATTCAGTGCTATTCTCGGCTGCTGCTCGGACTCAATTCAACCTCTGATCTCATCAGCTACTACTTCACGGGATGCGTGGGAACGACTCAATGCCAGTTTTGCCAGTGGGTCTAGATCTCGCGTCATTTCCCTCAAGTCTAAACTTGTCAAAAATCCAAAAGGTACCCGTTCAATAGCTGAATATCTCCAGGATATGCGAGCCATTGCTGATGATTTAGCGCTTGCACAAAGTCCTGTTACAGAAGAAGACTTACTAGTTCATATTCTATCACAACTCGGTGATGACTATGGTACTATTGTTGCTGCTATCAAAGTGCGTGAAACACCACTGTCTTACTCAGAATTATTTGACAAACTAACTGATTTTGAGCGAGCTCTCAAGGAACAAACTGCAGTCCCTGAACCCGTGTTAACCACTGCCAATTACACTTCAAGACAGTCCAACCGACAACCCGGGCGATCAGATGGTTTCAACCAGCAACGTGGCACTTATAGTCGCTTCTCCAATCAGCAACGTAATCCAACCAATCGCACTCAATGGTCTTCTTCATCCTATGGAGGAAATCGACAAAACAGGTCCAACTCCTCGTGTCAGTTCTGTAATATTCAAGGTCATATGGCTCGTGATTGTCGCAAGCTAGCTCGGTTCTTACGAGAAAACAATGTAACTGTCAACACCTCTCAGTCAAATGCATCAAATGCTCCCGTCGCCAATGTCACCATGTCTGGCTCACCTTCTGTTTCACCAACATGGCTATTTGACAGCGGTGCTTCCAATCATGTTACTGGTGATCGTTCCACACTCCAAAATGTCTCAGACTACGGCGGACCTGATGAAATCATCCTTGGGAATGGTAACAGTTTAAAAATTTCACATATTGGTTCTAAACACATTGGCACACCACTCAAGACACTACGTTTACCTCATGTGCTATGTGTTCCACATTTGCAGAGGAACCTTATTTCTGTGGCTAAATTATGCAAAACTAATCGGGTTTCTGTTGAATTTTTTCCCTCTCATTTTTTTGTGAAGGATCTTCGCACGGGGGCGCGTCTAATGCGGGGGGAGAACTTTGAAGATGTTTATTATGCCAAGCTACCATCCACATTGCAACTAAACGCTACCACCAAAACTTCTCATCTTCAATGGCATCATACCCTGGGTCATCCATCCATCAAAGTTTTCAAGTCTCTTCTTTCAAACTTAAGCCTGAGTTCCAATCTTTCTGATATGCATTGTCCATCTTGTTCAATTAATAAAAGTCACAAGTTGCCTTTTGGCTCCAATTCATTTGTTGTTACGAAACCATTACAACTGATATATTCTGATGTGTGGGGTCCGGTCCAGCGTTCGATTGACCAGTTCACTTATTATGTTATTTTTGTGGACTATTTCTCAAAATATGTATGGCTCTATCCAATGAAAAAGAAATCTGATGTTGCCACTTTATTTCCCCAATTCAAACTACTTGTTGAAAAGTTTTTCCAAACACCAATTATATCTATCTTCACTGATAATGGTGGCGAATACCTTGGTCTTTCACCATTCCTAAAAACACATGGTATTTCTCACTACACCACTCCACCTCACACACCTGAGCAGAATGGCGTTGCTGAACGGCGCCATAGACACATAGTTGAAACGGGTCTCACTCTCCTCCATCATGCAAAACTTCCTTTAAGCTTTTGGTCTCATGCCTTTCAAACTGCGGTTTATTTGATCAATAGGCTGCCAACCCCTATTCTTAAAAACCAAACTCCTTATCAACATCTCTTTGGCCAACCTCCTAATTACACCAAACTTAAACCCTTTGGCTGCTTGTGTTACCCATGGTTGCGACCCTACACCACTGCCAAGCTTCAACCAAGATCTAGTCCTTGTCTCTTCCTTGGATATTCTACCTCAAAATCAGCCTACAAATGTTATGATCCGACCACCCATCGCCTGTATCACTCTCGTCATGTCCAGTTTGTTGAAAGTGTATTCCCCTCCCAAACCGACTTCACCAAGCCCTTGCCTACACCTGATGACTTCCTCACCCGTACCTCATCCCCTCAACCACATTCCATTCCTCAATCACTATCAAACACCAAAGACACTAATTCTACCACTACAACATGTGCCCCGACCCCTCCTCCCCATCCTACTTCTTCATCACCCGCACACACCACTGACACTACTACCAACACTTCTCCCACAAACCATTTTTCCTCTTCCATACCAACTTCAACACAACCTAAAACTCCCTCTAACTTTCGCCTAACCTACTCACGACGCACAACAAGACCAATATCACCTACAACACAGCCTACCACTCCTATCCACTCAATTTCACCGGAGTCTTCTCCCTCTACCACCCCACCATCTCAAACCCCAACCCAACAACAACCATCCCTCTCAACAGCCTCCCCTACACTATCACCAAATACCATTTCCACTCATACTTCTACCGCCACTCCCACAACCCTTCCAACGGCCCAGCCCGTGCGCAGAAGAAAACAAAACTCCAAATATTTCAATGACTCCTTCATTAACACCACAACTCTTCACCCAATTCCCGTCACCATTGAACCTCATACATATAAACAAGCCCTCAAAGACCCTAAGTGGCGCCAAGCAATGGATGAAGAATTCAATGCTCTCATGCAGAATGGGACATGGGAATTAGTACCATGTAACTCCCATAACCCAATTGGCTGTAAATGGGTTTTTCGGGTTAAACGAAATCCAGATGGTACAATATCCAAATACAAGGCCCGTTTGGTCGCCAAAGGCTTCCTACAACAATATGGAAAGGATTACTTTGATACTTTCAGTCCAGTTGCCAAACCCGTGACCATTCGAATCGTTCTATCGTTGGCTCTCTCCCACAACTGGAACCTACGCCAACTTGATGTGAACAATGCATTCCTTCATGGAACCCTCCAGGAGGAAGTCTTCATGACACAACCACCGGGGTTCACTCACCCTCAATTACCCACCCATGTTTGCAAACTCCGGAAATCCCTTTATGGCTTGAAACAAGCACCACGGGCGTGGTACATGGAATTGACATCCTTCCTTCTAAATAGTGGCTTTCGAAAATCACAAGCGGATGCATCACTTTTCATCTATAATGATGATAGCAACTTGTGCATTTTCATGGTCTATGTCGATGATATTGTACTTACAGGTAACAACAACACTTTTCTTGATCAATTCATTAGTACCTTAGCAAAACGGTTTTCAATCAAAGACTTGGGCCCCCTACACCATTTTCTTGGCATTGAAGTTATCCCTACCACCAAAGGTCTATTCCTGTCTCAACACCGTCATATCCAAGACCTCCTAACTCAATTCCGTATGGATGGTGCTAAAGATGTGGCTACTCCACTACACTCTTCTATAGTTCTCCACCCCATGGACGGGTCACCAAGCGTCGATCCAACACCGTATCGAAAACTGGTGGGTTCCTTGCAATACTTAGCCTTCACAAGGCCTGATGTATCCTTTGCTGTTAATCGGTTAGCTCAGTTTATGCACTCTCCCTCAGAGATTCATTGGCAGGCATTAAAACGAGTATTACGTTATCTGAAGGGTACAATACACCATGGGCTATATCTTAAACGTGGTTCCTCCATTGATCTAAAAGCCTTCTCTGACTCTGATTGGGGAGGTATCTTGAATGGAGGCCGTTCTACCACCGCTTACATAATTTATCTCGGCTCCAATATTATTTCATGGAAATCAGCTCGTCAAAAATCTGTTTCTCGGTCCTCCACAGAAGCAGAATACAAAGCTTTAGCAAATGCAGCCGCTGAAGTTTCATGGGTTCAAAACTTGCTCACTGATATGGGTGTTAAACAGTCCTTACCACCCACACTTTTTTGTGACAATACAGGTGCCACTTACCTATGTGCTAATCCCGTTTATCATTCTCGCATGAAGCATGTGGCCTTGGACTATCATTTTGTACGTGAAAAAGTAGCTGCTGGTTCCTTGAAAGTTCTGCACATAAACTCAAATGATCAGCTTGCTGATGCACTTACCAAACCTCTGAGTCGGAACCCGTTTCTTCGTTTACGTTCCAAGATTGGAGTCTCTGATGGATCCTCCATCTTGCGGGGGCGTATTAAGACACAAGAATGAATCAAATCTTTACATTTAATTATAGTCAAATGTACAGCTATAATGTAGTTGGTAATTGCTAGTTTAGCTCCTAAATTATCTCCTAGCCAACTGTGAATCACGGCTATATAGCCTTCCTTGTAAATCATTTGTATGTACTAAAAACATATATCATAAAACCCTAATACCTTTCACAAAAGTCTCCAAATAAGCTTAAAAGATTGGGGGTTTAAGAAATATAAGCCGAAATATGCCTTATTATCCCCTTAAATAACATAAGCCGAAAATTTTGTGGCTCATTTTGAGACTTAGGGGCTTAAAAGAGTTTATCATGATATAATAAACTTATATGCAATGTTGCAAAACAAGGTCTACAAGGACGATTAATCGCCGGTTAATAGCTACAAGGCCCTCAACCTTGCCGATTAATGAAAAGGCGACTAATGGCGGTCAAGCGAGGTCAAACTTGCCGAAAACCTGCAAATTTGGCCGAAAATAACGAAAACTCACTGTAAACTTATATTTATCACTTATAGCAACTATTTATATGAATGATAAGTAGTATATTAAGAATTATATTGCCGAAAATACCTAAAACTCATTAGAATTGTCCAAAACTTACGAAAATACCAAAAATTTGCTAAAAATGTCACTCCGATTAATCACCGATTAATCCCGCCTAGAACGATTACAAGTTACAAGGTGGTCGCCCAGCCGGCCAGCGATTCACGGTTTTTGCAACCATGCTTATATGAGCCCATAAGTCTCCAGATAAGCCACAAAATTGGGGCTTATGTTATTTAAGCCGAAATGGGTTTACGCTATATAAGCCAAACCAAACACCCCCAAAGTAATTTAATAACACTCTAATAAAACAAAATAAAACTCATTAAACAACATTCCTTGACATATAATAATTAGAAAAAGAAACTTAACCTGAGCCGATCGCGCAGCTTGATCGAACAGCGGCAAGTAGTCCGTGGGATAATTAAGTATCTCGTGAGCAAGCAACGAATCATGCTCCATTAATTCCATAAAACTGTTCCAAAAAAAATGGATTATTAACTAACTTTCATTTTCACAAAATTAATTATAAAAGAAATGTAAAAAGATAAAACCAATTAGTTAGGGTTTAGGTGTAAATACTCGACATAGAGAGGGTAATGAAGACGGTGATCGGAAGATAGAAGGATCGATTCAATCTGATCGGAATAGTATTCCGTTAGGAAGTCGGTTAGGATGTTTTCCGGTCTCGGCTCGTACATTTTGGCCGGAAAACTGGGACGGACTGTGTACTTTTTTTTGGCGGGAAATATGTGTGGTTTTGGCGGGAAAATGTAGGTTTTTTTTACTTTTTATAGCAATGAAAATAGGCATGAGCAAAATATATATATTTATGAGCAGGCGCTGAGGGATGCACGGGAACGCGATGAAATTTTGTCGTGTAATTTATATATTATTTAAAAATCTATATTTCTTAAAAATGAATTCGGGTCTCAAAATTATGTGCTATATAGATGCTTGTATCAAAAAAATTTGTTTACCCGATTACTTTATACTATGATTCCACCTTTGTTTATAAGCATTGCTAAATTCTACTATCCTCCTACACATTAATTATAAAATATACATTGTTTCTACTCATTATCTCCAGATTTAAGCAGCTATGCCATTTGTGTAAAAGGATTTGTAAAATGATTATGTAAGATATTTGTATATTTATTGATTTAAATTATATAGTAGTAGTAATATTATTTAAATAAAGCTTTTTGGTAAAACATTGTCCAAAAATATTAAAAAATCCGGTTAACTTGGCACATTTTACGTTTTTGTCTGTCTTTTCACGCCTCAATTTACGTAACGTTTAGAGTCAACGTTTTATTTTATTGAATGTAATTTGATGTAATTGAATGTAATTACCATTAACAGTTTTTATATTATATTATTACCATTAATAGTTTTTAGAAAAAAATTCAAGATTCGTCCCTATCGTTTACATAGAATATCAACTTTCATCCATATCTCAAAATAACTCCATGAATCATCCCTATCGTTTACAACTACGATCAAAATTCGTCCCTATTTTAGATGGGCGTTAATTTTGCCCGTTAACTCTTATGGATGGAGGGGTATTTCGGTCTTTTACTTGTTTTGACTTCATTTAATGCATACACCCACCACTTTCACCACACACCCGCCCCTTTCAACACACACCCACCCCTTATCCACCCACCCCTTTCAACATACACCCGCCCCTTTCAACACACACCCGCCCCTTTCAACACACACACACCCCTTATCCACCCACCACCGACACACAATCCTTTTCTTATCATGGTGAGAAAAGATAAAAATGTCTGCTCTAGATCTGGAGAAAAGATATGAAGGTCTAGTCATGGTGAGAACCCCTTATCCACCGACACACACCCTTTATCCACCCACCCCTTATCCACCCACCACCCACAACAACAACAACAACATAATCCAAAATCATCACCACCAACTACCAATTTATATAAATTTTGAACCCAATGATCATATCACTCCCTAGACCTACCAAATCCGCCCCTTACAACCCCTACAACCAGATTCACAACACCAACAAAGTTATCACCCTACACCTAGTGTCAACCACGCCGCCTCCATCACAAATGTAAAACTCGCATGCTTTTACCATGAATAGTACCCTTAGTAACGTACGTACATTTGAAAACTTTTCTTTTATAGCTTGAACATGTGTCACGATTAGGAATTACAGAAGTTATGTACGTATAGTATTACGACAAGTATTAGGTACATGTAAATACACGATAATTATTATCAATAATAATTATAATCACAAACATGAAATCATGAACGTAAGAATCACGAACATATAATTATGTATTTACGTATATTATTAATACGATAGATATCGTTATGTACAAGTAATTATAAATAACACGAATAATTAAACGTAACACATAAACACGAACACACGAACACGTAATAATTAGACACGGGAAAAAAGCTTCAGGTTTCCCTTGGTGGGCCCTTATAGCCGCGACACGAGGAGAAGAGAAAGGCCCAGCCCATTTGATTTTTAGTAAGAAACAAATAAAGGAAAACATTATTTCACTTTACAGAAGATTTTCAAGAAAACTAAAAACCCTAAATCTCTCTCTCTCTCCTCTTTGGTCGGCGGCATCATCACCATAAGAGGGTGGTTGTTTGATTTTTTTCAAGAAATCTTACGAGTGTGTTCGTGTATTCATCCTCCATTCATTCCACGTGTTTTGGTAATCCGTAACCCTTTTGGTTTTTTTCTTTTATTTAATTAATCATAACATGAACAAGAAATTAAATAAAAACATGATAAAAACATGTCATGGGATCAAGGGGTAAATAATTAAGGGTGTTTTCGGGTTGTTTGTTTCGGCCGCCACACAAACCGAGAGCCAAGGGCTCTCGGCGTCGTTTGGTTCGCACCACCAACCAAGACCTAGGTCTTGGTGGTGTTTGGGTTCGGTCGACAACAGGTACAAGGCACCCCGACTGGCGTCGGGGGTGTCCTTGTTGTTTCGGTTGGTCTCGGCAACAACAGCCCCACCACCGGCTTAAGCCGGTGGCTATTTTAGGAAAGCAGGGGAAACCGCAACGCAGGCAGCAGAGGCCACCGACACACAACTGGTAGGAACCCTTGTGGTGTCAGCGGCTAGCCGAGAGCAAGACCACCGACACACAGCCGGTGGCAGCATACCGAAAGCAAGGGCAACCGGCTCAGCCGGTTTGCCACTGTTTTTGGGGGTGTTTGGTTCAGACGGGTTCACGGGTCCGGTTCACGACATGTTTTAATTAGTTAACACACGGGTTCGGTTCATGACTATTTTTACAAGTATACTATTTTTACAAGTATACTATTTTTACAAGATAATTAAATTAATTAGAGCATGACTTATAATTACTTTAATTAAACATGAAACTTAGGTTATTATTATTATTAAATAAACATGTTTTAACCTAAGTATTCATTTATTTATGTTATACTATATTATTAGTTAATTATTAAACATGGCATATAATTAATTAATAATCATGACTTAGGTTATATTAATATAGTATTAATACATGTTTTAACCTAAGTACTTTATACACTTTATTTAATTAAATCATGCTTATATTTAATTAAATCGTATAACCTATAGTGTATTTAATTAACAAAATATTATTAGATAACTATGCTATAACTACATGACTTATGATATTAATTCAGCTTAAATCTAAATATGAAAACTTTCTAATTCAGGAAACTTACTATTTTTGGAAACTTTCTATTTTTAGAAACTAATCTATTTTAGGCAGTAGATATATTTTTGGAAACTTTCTATTTTAGGAAACCTGCTATTTTTAGAAAGTTACTTATTATTACACAACAAGTATAATAATACAAGGAATACAAGTAATACTTAATCAGAATATACATAATACATGATAAATACAACATAACGTTAAAATCAGAAAAATAAGACATGAACATATAAAACAAGTTAAAACATGATAAAACCAGTTACGTACTCAGTAATCAGAATACTTAAACACATATACTGTTTATGTAGTATTAGTGAGATCGAAGTAGGACTCTCTTCCGTTCGTCTACTTCGTTCACTAGACTTAAGGTACGGATTTCCCATCCTTTCAGTATGGACATTCTTTCCTTATTAGGTTTTCCCTGTCTGCAGCCAACTGTTTTCCCAGTATTTGTTTTATATGTTTGATACTTATGTTAGAATAAGAGCCTAAGCCATATACATGCATGACCAGTGTTACCTAGTTATGGAGGTACCATAACCATAACACTAGAGGCACCAGTGTTATGACTTCCCCACGGCGAAGTGATTGCTCGTGGCGTCCCTTTTAAGTTTTGGCCATTATATTATATTATCATGTGGGGCGTATGGGTGCATCCTAATTACATGTTTATTGTATCAGAGTGAATGCGATATGTGCCTTGCATCCTTTACTAGGAGTTGATCCCTCGTACCCAGACTATTTAATTAGAGGCAACCCCTCTAATTGCATGACGAGGTCTCCCCTCCAAGTATTCATGCACGGTGGAACCTCATGACCTATATGGGCTATTTGGCTAATTAAACAGTTTTTCATAGAAACATAAGTCTTTTCAAACTATAAAACCAGTTTTATGAACATGAATCCAGAATACTTAGAACTTATGATATTCCGCTGCTATTAGTTTATAAGCTTACGTTATTTCATGTCATACTTTTATATACGTGCACTGAGCGTTATGCTCAGCCGTTTTCCTTTCATGTTCCCAAACGACAGGTACTCAAGGGCGCTCGTAGACTCTAAGCGTACGTGCATATGGATTGGAAGCTTCCTAGCCTTCATTACTTTATGCATTTCATCATACATTTTGCTACTTATTTCTATCGACATTGTTTAGTCCTTTCCCTTTACAGTACTTATGTTTGTGTGTGATGAGCTTATACTTTGGGGTACCGATGTTGTTTCCGGTATTTCCTTTATGGTCATGTAATGTTTAAGACATTTTTACTTGTATGCTTTGATGACACACCATAATCACGCGTGACATTCCATTTACCAAAATGGGGTGTTACAATTATGGTTATCATAGCCAGGGCTTCGACCTGTAGGCTCTCAAAACATGACCTATGATTAGTGAGCAGTCACTATGGTCTTCCTAGAACTGACAGTCAGTTTTCATGCATTCAATGTTTTCATGCATTCATATATATGTCATTGTCGCAGGTTTATGACTAAGTAATGGTTGGTACAAGACTGGCCCTATTTAGTCGCATGTGCTTTTATCGAAACTTTTAACTTTGGGACCGACCCATTGACGTCCCCTCGCCATGTCTTTTGTTTTGAGTGAACTGACCATAGGCGTTCACTCTCGCGCATATAAAAGTTTTCATAAAACTACATCATGCATTCATGTACTAGTTTTCCTACATAAAATTTTTCTCATGATTTATTGCTATAAATTTTTTTCATGTATATATTTTATGTTTGATCAGTTTAATCATGTATTTTGTTTTATATTGTCAGATGGTTCTCACACGCGATCAGGAACAACTCAATGCAGCAGTCCAAGCTGTGATGCAAGCTTTGCTTCTTCAGTTGAGGAACGAAATCAGGGCTGAGGTGCATGCTGCCAACAATCAACAACATCACCCAGTACCTCCTCCTCCACCTCCAGCAACATTGGTCACATGGCTGGAGAGATTCAACGAGCAACGTCCTCGATCCTTCGAGAGAACTGATAGCCCAGTGAAGCTAAAAGTTGGTTGACTCATATCGAGAAGATATTCGGTGCAATAGGCTGTGACCCCGTCTTCAAGTCGAGGTTGGCCTGTTACAAGTTTGAAGGCGACGTGCTAGGATGGTGGAAGGCAGTCAAGAAGTCTGAGGGAGGTGACAATTGGGTGGCTGGTTTGACTTGGGCTCAGTTCAAGGAGTTAGTGATGGGACAGTTCTTCCCCAAGACTGAGCAAGACAAGCTGAAGAGGGAGTACCACAGAATCATGCAGAGAGCTGGGGAGAACAGCAACGAGTTCATGCAATGCTTTCTTCGTTTGGTTGGTTTTCTTGGCGCAGCAGCAGGTACTGCCGAAGAGCAAGCATACCACTTTTGGTGGGCTCTTCGTACATCGGTCGCCAAAAACTTGGTGTGTGCTACCTTTAACACGGTGGCAAAAGTTGCCGATGCAGCACGTAAGCTGGAGATGCTGCAAGAAATAGAAGAGTTTGGGGAAGCAGAGAGACCCGAGAAGAGGTAAATATTCGTATCTAGCAGTGACCATTCCGAATTCATTCAGAATTATCCAATATTTATATCTCTCTTTAAACTGCATCTTTCAGGAAGAAGACTGGGGACCGGTCTTAGCCGGCTACTCAGCAACAGCCTACTCAGCCACAACCTACTCAGCTCAAGGGTAACGGTCAGACTCAAGACCGTTCTGCTATGGATAGGCGTGGCGGTAATGATAATTACCGTAACAACGATGGAAACTCCAACAGCAGCAGGTCCTTACACTTACTCATTTCCTTATGTTACATGTGATATTTCATAATTCTGACACATTAGCAATCTTCTACCAGGAATCATGGTAACGGGAGGGACCAGAACCAAAGAGGTTCATAGCCTAACCGTCCAACTATCACTGGTATTACATCTTACGATTTTTCCGCATTGTCCTTTTGTACCTATAAATCAT